>BFEA01000419.1:1136055-1148653 GCA_003427395.1 Chara braunii | reverse complement strand
GAAACAATCGACTCCAATGACTGTTTGGAGACCAGCTCCGCCCAAGCAGCACATGAAAAACAGAAGGACCAGCAGATGGAAGGGGAACGACACAGCCCCGACGCCTTTTCTCCCATGATCACCAAGATGCCAACAAACACCCAACTCAAGAGTGGAATGATGTGGAGACTATGGAGAACGGTCACAACAATCCCATGTAGTGTCCTTGCGGGCCCGAGAATCCCAACAGAACTGTTGGCGGCCTCGGTAGGACAACTCTTGAGCTCCGGTATCCTGAATGGAGACAGTGATTTGGAAGCCAAAGCACTCACTATGGATATGGACAGGTTCTACAAAAGTGATTATTCGGAGGATGACATGGAAGAATGGCAGGATGATGGAGTCACCTCAAGGTCAGCCTTCTCAATGGACCAAGGAACCAGCGGAAGTATTGGAGACTACCAAATAGATGACGCCACCATTAAGACACAGCAGGATCCGCCGAATGAGTCCACATCCGCTATGGAGGAGCTCGACCAGTACCCTGCATGAAAACCTTAACACCTTAATACCAGTCTCACCACGGCCCAAACGCCACAATGTTGGAAATCTTTAGAAAGAGGGCAAACGTTAATGATGCGCGAGTGAACTGGAAGACACAAGGGATAGTCATCAGAAGTTGGAATGTCAACGGGTTGGGTAACATAAGGGAAAAAGAAGCAAAACTAAACGACATCATTAAGGGACTGACGGTTCATACAAACAAACTGGCAGATATAATCTTGCTACAAGAGACACACCTTACCACGTCAACAAAACACCACAGAATCCGGAAAGCTTTAACAAAAAAGATGGGAGGAATCACAAGTGAAGTATGGTCATGGGATAATGTATCGTCCCGCTTCCTCACAGCAAGGTCGATCGTGGGCGTGGAGGCAGATACAACAGAGGGCAGATGGTTCTTTATGGATCTGAAATGGAAGGAAGAGGAATTCAGACTAATCAACGTGTATGCACCGAACAACTCTTACGAAAGGACAACATTCATAACGAACATTGGTCAATTGATCACCCCCCTGACACCATGCATTTTAGTAGGAGATTGGAACGCAACATTGGATCCATCCAACGACCGCATCTCCAGAGCAACGACCAACCAATCGACATAAGAGGCGGTGCCCATTCAAAAGTTGATCTTGGATCACAATCTAATCGAACTGTATCACACTCTGCATCCTGGGGAAAAATCATTCACGTTGGTTAAGAAAAATCATGCTCAGCATATGACCTTCTCCTTCATTGACTACTTTCTACTCTCAGACACACTAATGGGAACAGTCAAGAACACGGAAATCCTTCCGCTACAACCATACGCGGGCCTGGATCACAAGCCCATCGAGCTCATCATCAGTTTCAAACAATACATGAAGAAAGGGTCCAGCTTTCACAAGCTGAATAACTCTCTCCTACTAAGCCAATCCTTTCAAGAGGGAGTCCTAGAATGTTGGCATAATATGAGAGGCAACTATCTACCTATTCACGATAGATGGGAGTGGTTCCGAGAAAGTTACTCCACGCTCTCACAAACGATAGCAAGAATCTCAAGGAAAATGGCAAACGACAGAAAGCGAAGGAAACAAGCATTGGAAACAACACTTAAGATCGTGAAAGTAAACCTTGTTGACAACCTGTCTTCCACAATCTATACAGACATCTTTCAGAAAGCAAGAGAAGAGCTACCCATGTGGCGATGGTGGGAACTGAAGGGCTTGCAGATAAGAGCCAGAATGAACAAATATGAACTAAGTGAATCAATGTCCAAACATTTCTTTGCGAGAATGAAAGCTAATGCAAGATCTAGTTGCATAGAAGGCCTGAGAACCCTTGTTGACCCTTCAGAAACACTAACGGATAGCGAAGGGATGCTTAACATAGCTAAGGGTTTTTATGAGGAGCTTTACCACACAAAGACCCCCACGCCTACACCTCCCAACACCAGAGAAGCACGTACCAGAATGTTTCAAGACTTAGATGGAACAACTTCACAGAAAGAGTCAGAAGCTCTCGATAAGCCCATATCACTGGAAGAACTGCAATTCGCAGTCCAAAACATGAATAGCAACAAGACGCCAGGCACTGACAGGTTGACGAAAAAATTCGGGGTAAAATTTTGGCCACTCCTAGGGAAGGACTAGCTGAACTTCTACCACAACAGTTGGCAAAAAGGAGGACTGGGGAATCTGTTGAGCAGTAGTGTGGTTACCCTTCTCTACAAGAAGGGCGAAAAAAAAGATATAAGAAACTACAGACTCGTTTCTTTAGTGACTCTCCCCTATAAAATATTGGCCAAAGCCCTGGCCTTTAGGATTCTCGATCTGACTGACAAGAAATGCGCCTCAAATGGCTCAAAACATGCTTGCCAAACAGATCAACAAGATGGGCAGATGGGGCAATACATTCACCTCCCTGCTGGGTCGCGCTTTGGCCATCAACACGTCTGTCTTCTCAATGACATGGTATATAACTTCTATATGGACAATCTCTGATCACTCAATAAAGGACCTTAACCGCAAAGCTAGAGCTTACCTGTGGTCAGGAGACCCCAACAAGGAAAATTATATACCGAAAGTAGCATGGCACTACATTACAAGGAAACCCGCTGAAGGCGGTCTTGGTATTATAGATCCCAAACAAGAAACAAAAGCTCTACAAATAAAGTGGATTGTCAAACTCCTGACAAAATCGGGAACAGCATGGAACAATCTGGCGCTAGACAGCATAAGAGGGCTGGCTCCGGTATCGACACCAGCAAACATGCCGGGCCTATTCTGGGTAATGAACAAAGAGTGAGGGCCTATTCTGAGAGAGGAAAGTGATCACCCACTCTTGCTTAAACCCAATGGCATACGTTGGTTATCATGGATAAACCACGGGATCTGGAAAGTCTCTCACATATGGGACGAAGACAAGAAGGGAACTTGCCACCCGTCTCAAGGGATGCCACCGGCGTGAAGAGAACCTGCAAACAATCATCAGATGCATCCTGGAGGGATGGAAAGAAAGATTAACAGAGGCACCGACTTGGAAAACGGGGGAATGGGGGGTCAAGATACAAGAACAGTCCCCTTTGAAGGCCTACCAATTCTCCCACAAGCAGCAGGGCTCGCAAACCTTGGCTATCTTCACAGCCTTTCCAGTCACTCGGACAGCGCACAAGTCCGTGTCCATTCTGAACAAGGATGTAGGAGGAGTGGTTCTCGATATGTTCCTGTTCAGGAAAGTAAGAGTCATGGGTTCATGGCCCAAAACAGTTTTCAGGATAGACACAGCAATCCAGGACCTGGAATTTGACCCTGCGGAATGGGCCTGGACACCAGGAAGGAACAAAATTGTCAAGACGGATACCCACATACAGGACGACTCAGTCAAATTGGGCTATAGGCTATTCCTCAGAACCAAGGACCCGGACCCCATAATCAAGAACAGATGGTCCAAACTAATGGGTCAGGATGCCAGCCACATCCCACAAATCCCATGGAAAAAATTTAGTTCAATCAGACCAGTAAAAATTAGGATCCTCCAATGGCTAATTGCATACGTGGCCTTACCGGTTAATCAATGGCTGCACATCCGGAGACATAAGAACGATCCCAACAGCTCAGATGTATGTTCAGTATGCACGGATAATGAACCAGAAGACATGCTCCACTGTCTAATACGCTGCAGAGAAGCAACATAATACTGGGCAAGGGCATCGGCCCTCTGGGACTCTATTCTCGTCTCCCCTCCCCGAACATCCCTTCCAACTTCTCCTTTGGACCAACATCCCTACCCAGTTGAACAAGACAGAGAGGATCTGGTTCGGAATGATCAGGAAGGCGACACTATGGACCATCTGGAAGGAAAGATGTGGCAGGACCATTGAGGGTACGTCAAACTCGAGGGACAAAGTCTGGGCGGAAACTAAGGATTTGATTCAGGCAGAGATTTTATGCAAGTGGCACAAGGCAAGACTTTCCCTACCAGACGACGACGAGCAGCAGCGCGCAGCACAGTTAAAGTTCACCAAGACCTGGCTGCTTGAAGGAAAAGTTGCGGAGATAAAGAACTCTTATCTACGATGGAAGGAATGGCACAACTCGTGAGGGGATAGGACTAAGATACCGCACGACCAATGGAGTAGTCCCGACACAGACAACAATGTCCTAAGCTGAGCAACATGGGTATCTGGCATGAATTGGGAGAGGGAAGAGCTTTAGATCTGTGACTGGAGGCAGTTCCTACCACTTTCTCTTGCTTTGAATAGGTCTTTTTGACAGGCCCAAGAAGGGAACCTGAGAGGAGCAAGTTGTTAGGGCAAGCTGACAGTCAATCCTCCCCCAAAGGAGTAATCAATGCTGGTCAGGGGTCCTTCAGCCAGATGGAAGGAAGCGTGAGTGTGTTTTTCTCATATTGTATTCAATCTTGACTTGTCGGGGGAATAGGAACCGGACTGACACTCCCCAGAATGGAAAAGGAGCCAGGCCCAWAAGGACCTKTTTTRAAAAAAAAAAAAAAAAAAACACGCCACAAAATCGGGGGTCAGGCGTACTGTAATGAACCCAGTCTGTAAGATACTCGCCAGATGTCGAAATACAACGTAACTCAACTCTGAACAATGTCTCCAATAATCATGAATATGATCTCTGATACAATGCCTCGTTTCCAGTAGACGAAGAGAGTGGAGGGGGAATAAACATATTAGAATGTGGAAGAGATAGTAACCATCAATGACCACAAAGAGAGTAGCCCAACAGTTCCCACTCCTTCTCCGGGCTTGCCCTCTCCTCCACGCCCGCAAAACAATATCCAGTAACGAGCCTCACAGATCCTGATCACATCGAAGTGCCACGTGGCACAGTTCTTTCGTGAAGACGTTGGAGACAATCAGCAGTGCACAGTATCGACATCAGCCGCAGGTAAGTATCCCGTTCCCTCTCAATCATCCACAGATCCCGATCTCCCTCCTTGTCGCGTCCAACTCAGCAATGTAGACAATGTGGCAAATGACACGTCAGCAATGAAGACAGAGTGGCATACGCCACATCAGCAATGTTGAAGACAGCGTGGCCCTGTGCCACATCAGCATAGGCTGGCGCCAAAGCAGAAAGGTGCCAGCGTGCAGCAGCAGTCTCGTGTCGTCGTCCACAGTGCCAGCGTACAGCCAGCGTCAAGGCAGCGTCACGGCAACATAGCAATACTGAATGTTGACTCCCTGGAGGCCAGACCAAGTGGCTGACCGACCTTAGGTCTCCCACCCACGGTGGCTCAGATTGACTCACAGCCGAGGGCCTGGATTGCGTACAGTTACAGACTTCCACTTGGTCCTGATGCTGTCTTGGTACCTGCATACAAACAAGTGTGTGTGTCTGACCGGCGGCCTGGGCTGGGTACATGCAGACTTTGACTCTTGGGCCGCTGGGAAGTTGACCAAAGTCAACTGTCGGGCGCACAGGCCCTGGGCCAATCCAAGGGTTTTTCCTCCCCTTGGCCCTTGCGGCCTCAGACTGGGGTCGTGGCCTGTGTGTGGCCTTAGGCCACTTCAGAGCATATTGAGCGGGGTATTGCAGTACCGAAGGGAAAAGTTTGGCGGCACCAGGCAAAAAGACTCGATTTCACAACTGTGCAGGTTCTTTTTTTGGGGGGAGTGCGCCACGCGGCAGAAATGCGCGTCAGAATTGTCCTTCACGACATCCATTAAAATTGGAACAATACAGCGAAGATTAGCATGGCCCCTGTGCAAGGATGACACACATAAATCGAGAAATGGTCCAAATTTTTAGGGGAAAAGAAAAGAAGTGCTCGTCAGAAGAAAGAGGCTCGGATGGACTTGTGGTTCATGACTTCAATAACAAGGCAATTTTGAACTTAAGCCAGTTTACTGGGCTCATTGATAAAAGGATTGAGTACAAAGAAAATGGGGTATGATGGAACCCACCCAACAGAGCTTTTGCAAAAGGGGTCTCAATTTGACGGGATTTGAGGGGAATGGGAATCCAACTGTACGTTTTTTGAACTTTTTTCTTAATTTTTTTTAACCTTTCTCTATGTTGGCAGCTCTGACACAGTCAATTTGAATGCCCGCCACAGGACCTACTGAAGCGGCATCTTGTGCATTTCAGCCGAATGCACGAGAGAACAGATGTGAAAGGCAAAGGCGAGTTTGATATAATGCCTACAACTTTCACGTTGCCTGGTGAATATAGGCAATTTGTTGAAGCGTTTGAAGAATCTGAGGAGGAAGAACGTAACCGAGCCTTGCAGTCTTCCGTCGCGTCCGAGTCAGTTGTCACCACCGACTCCCATTCCGGGAGTTTCGCGGGAAAAGGAAATCAGGATGCCTTGCAGAAGACAGGGTTAACAAAAGGCCCGCAACAAGGAGCGGACAAGCCTGGAAGGGCCGCAAACAATGATGGCGATATTCCTGCCA
The DNA here is from genome assembly GCA_003427395.1 of Chara braunii. Taxonomy (NCBI): domain Eukaryota; kingdom Viridiplantae; phylum Streptophyta; class Charophyceae; order Charales; family Characeae; genus Chara; species Chara braunii. Next base: position 1,142,205 of record BFEA01000419.1, on the reverse strand, counting down.
CTAACCGACAAGTAAGACATATTGTTGAGGGTTCAATGCCTTCAGACGTCAAACAGAATGAGGGCGAGAGAGACCAGTCAAGTGATGCAAAGAAATGTGGTATGCAGCTGCTTCACAGTGAGAATGAAGTTGGTTTGGAGGCTGCAACAGAACAAGAGAAGTGTTACAGGAGTGGACTGCAGAGTGCAAGGAACAGAGAGGAGGCAGGTTGGTCATTGAAGAGGCTTGGCGTCTTCAGGAAGCAGCTTGGCTGGAGAGAACGAGGGTGTTGGAGCGCTCGTCCGGATCTTTGCAGCATTGCCGGCAGAACCAGCTGGGGGCACTGGACACACAACCTGCGCTGCATTCGCAGGCAGTCTGCATGTGGTGCTCAAGAAACTGACCAAAGGATTACAAGATATGCGGACCACCTCCGTAGGAGTCTAGAGATGCTGAGACAAAGCAGCTGCTCGGAACGAATCGCTGGTACATCGGCGTACTGTTCAGTGCCTGGTATGAAACAAGGCATAGTGCACAGCAATGCAATGCAGTCTGATGATGGCTGTGACGGGGTTGGCATCAGACTTCATTCATCTGTATGCGCTGATAGAGTTGGAACGTGTAACGGGTTTGATGAAATCGGTAATGATGTCCTCGTCGAGGTAGATCAGGGCAAGAAAGCTGAAGCATGTGTTGACGCGCTCAACAGGGCTGATGGGCAGGTTATGGGGATCTTGGATAAGAAAGATGGCAACAATTGTGATCCAAGGAAGGAAGACGATGGAGGTCATTGTAAAGGCTATGCGAGGAAAGAAGTGAATGCTGCAACTGACAGCTACTTTCGAATGGCAAAGGGTTCACTGGATGACAGCGGTCCATGCCGTGCTCAGCAGGAGCAGGAAAGCACAAACGCCGACGTCTCTGAAAGAAAGAAATGGACACCTGAAGTGGACGGGGGGCTGGCAGAAGCCAGTGCTTCTGTGAAGGAACCACACAACATTAAGCTGGTTACCGCAGACATGGAGCGGAGTAATGGTCACTTTGAGGGGGTTAGCTCTGCATCGGGCATGGTTGCGGGAAAGGATGCGATGGAGGCAAACAATGCTCCGATGCAGCAAGGTGAGGAAACGCAGCGTGATTGCAAATGCAGCCAGGCCCAGGGGGAACATAGCGAAAACTTGTGGATCATGAAGCCAATTGGCCAGTCCAGGGGACGTGGCATCTTCCTCATCAATGACATCAACGAGATTTCCTATGGCTCTCCTATGGTTGTCCAGCGGTACATCTCCAGGTACAGTCTTCAGTTGTACTCAATCCTGGAGCCATTAAATCTATAACAGCGCATGATAGATGGCATTCAATGACGTAAACTACATCCGTTAAAATTGGAACAATACGGAGTAGACTAGCATGGCCCCTGCATGAATATCTAGATTACGCCAGTTCTGATATTGATACGGAAGAGAAAAAAGAAAAACAAAAGAGAAAAAAAAAGAAAAAGAAAAAAAAAGAAAAAGAAAAAAAAAACTTTAAATTTTAAAAAACTTAAAAAAAGAAAAAAAAGAAGGAAAAAAAAAAAAGATGACATACATAAATGTCATAAATCGAGAAATAGGAGGGGGAGGGGGAGATGAGGAAAGAAAAGAAAAAAACGGGGACCCAAAAAATAAAGATGACAATCAATCATGCAGATGATTTTGCTCTGGAGGCGTACTCCCACTAGGACTTCCTCGAGCGTATATGAGCGAAATGACGGCCTTATTCAGTTGAGAAAGTCCATGTGTGAGTAGGGCCTAGTTCCTACGATAAATTTATGTCCCAAGCCGCTGCTGCTGCTGCTGATGATGATGATGATGACGATGACGATGACGATGATGATGACGATGGTGATGATGATGATGATGATGATGATGATGATGATGATGATGATGATGATGATGATGATGACACACACTAGGACTTCCTGGAATATATATGACCAAAATGATCGCCTGATTTGGTCGAAAAAGTCCGTGTGTGAGTATGGCCTAGGAGAAACTTCTGGCCCAAGCTGCTGCTGCTGATGATGATGATCATGATGGTGACGAGGGGGAGGACAGTAATGTTTGAATGATGATAAGGGCAGTGGGATAATGATTATGTTTGAGGGATGATGATGATGATGATGATGATGATGATGATGATGATGATGATGATGATGATGATGATGAGGTTGTTGTGAAGCGCTTGCCTCCCAGTGGTGATGGGGACGATTGTGTTTTGGAAAGATGATGATGATAACTGCAATTATGGGGCTGCAATACTGCCATTGATGGCAATGACACCACGTGCAGTTTGGATGACGATACTGATTTGTTACATGGCTAAACCATGCTCCCTCTTTCCACATTGCGTTATTTTACCACTATATAAGATGATCCATGAACAGCACAAGCGCCCTCCTAGTCCAGGCATGCAGGCCCCGCATGTTGGTTCTTTTTCACGCTGTTGAGAAGTGTCAGGCCCCTACCATCGTGACCTGGGCTTCCATTTCACAGAACCCCTCAGTAGATCAAAACACACACTGTTATGGTCTGGATAGTCTGGAATTTCCTGGACATCTTGCATATCACCCCATGGTAGTCCGGATGGCAGCCCTACTATGCATGTCAAGCAGAATTGTGCTGATACGTTGTGCATGTTTTCGGCGTGCTTGGCTTGTTGGCAATACTCTAGATTGTGAGCTGTTAGAGGGGGAGGGGGGTGATGCCTTAAATGTATCGCTGTTGTTCTTCAGTCTCTAGAGGGCTTTCACTGTCGCGAACATTTGAAGTATTTCTGAAATTCATCCCACAAAGATTTGCAATGATCACAAGAGATTCAGATTGCACAATGGCAATCGTGTGGACCATTCCCTAAGGCTGAAATCCATGACGAGAAAGATTAGATCAAGAACCGTAACTCCATCCCAAGATTCCCAGCACCATTGGGGGTAAACTTGACCACACCCAAGCACGCTCAAGCACGATGAGTTACTATCCCTTATGGGATGGATTTTGAATGCATGTCTTTGTCATGAAAAACCGATGTCCTATACCCCAGACGAAAGGGACACTCAAAGGCACTTGAGCACAGTCCAGCACAATCAAGCAAAACATCTAGTTGAAGGCAGACCTGAAGCTCCTTATGGCTGAACGCATTCCCACCTCCATTACCCCAAGTCCAGTTACAAGTGCAGTCCAAAGTACTGTCGCAAAACCAGTTGTAAATGCAGTCCCAAACGCAGTCGCAATTGCAGTTCCGAATGCAGACCCAAATGCCGTTCCGCATGTCCCAAATGCAGGCCCACCAGATGTCCTGCTGATGCTCCTAATCACAAGAAATAGTTCTATGGACTTCCAAAGTACCTATGGTACCAGTTTATACTGGGTTAACCCTGGGCCTGAAGCTTATGTAGAAGCAACCACCACTGGGTTTGTTATCTTAGCAGGGATTCTCTTGAAACTGGTCCAATCCAGCCTAAAAGTAAACAATCTGCCACAAGTAACCAAAATAGTTTTTTTGATGAATGGGTCTAAAACTAAAAGACTAAAAGTTAGTATGTGCCTGTTAAGTTTCAAGCAGAGACAAAACTTAAAGACCGCACCGCGGTACAAGCCTTGTGAGGAAATGAAGAGGGCCCTATAGGGAGAGTGACTGCAGCGACAGAACCATGCTTCTGTGAGTTCCATGGTGTTTTCTTGGCGGAGGCCATCAGCTGCTGCCAACCAAGCCAAGTAGGTTGCGCACTGTCCATCTATTCTTCTGGTGCATCACACTCGCAATACGGTGATCAAGCTGGATCAGTTTTTCCATCACACAATGATGTTCGGGCCACGAAAGAACCTTCATGCTCCTTATTGTGATTCCATAGAATCCATACCAATGTTCACAAAGACTGTCATGGAACACCCGTGCACAGCACATGTCCATGCCCCTGCTTTTCCTAATACTGCCATAAGTTGGCAAGCGCCTAATAGCTTCATTAAGTAGTGACGGGACAAGTTGAATCCCTGAGTTTGCTGAGATAGATGATGACGCAGAAGTCGTTGCTCATATGAAATTAGCGCAAAATGTGAGGCTTTACTCTCGCGGAGGACATAATGAGCCACATAGAAAAGATAGCTGAGTTGCAAACTGCAGCACACCCCCAGTGCAATTGAGCCTACAGTAGTCTAATACTGACTTAGGCAGAGAAATCAATAGAAATGAACATAAACAAAAACAAAAAGGCGGGAAAAAGAAATGAAAAGATTTAAAGAAACAATGAATCAAAATGCTGTCAGTTCTATCCTTCCTGGCTGCTTCTAAGTTTTTCCAAAGCTTACGGAAACTTACTGAGGTAGGTTCGGGAAGGTGCTGCCCATGGTACTGGTGATTGAAAAAAGATGTGTGTCCGAAATTTTGAATCAGTGCTTCAAACTACCGTTTGAGAAGATCGGCAAACTGGAGGTGTAGAATGGTAGTGGTGCAGTAATCTGGGTTCTCTTTTCCGGGTGCACGGGCCGCCCACACCCGCCCGGAAGGCTATCCGGCTGGGATCCCAGACGGCCTCAGTGCACTTGCCGGGCCTTTTCACACCCAAAAAGCAGCCTTCCGGCATTTTCACAACCAGACCTTCAAAAAAATGATGATGATGATGATGATGATGATGATGATGATGATGATGATGATGATTCCTCCATGAAGCAGTCCCGATCTAGTTGCAGTGGAAAGACGAAGATGATGATGATGATGATGATGATGATGATGATGATGATGATGATGATGATGATGATCCTGTTGTCACCCACTCCCCCTCCCCCAATCCCACACCCCACCGCCCCAACCAACATTTTGCTAACTAGTAACCACTTAAAAAACATAAAAGAGCCCAGATTCATGGAGAACTTGGTGGCCAAGGAGGATGAACCACCACCTATTAAAAAAAGAAAAGAAAGGGCAGGATAGTTTGGTATGCCCGGGTTACCCCGGGCAGCGAAGACAGCCACGAGACCTGCACGGGTGCCCAGCCGGGGCATGTTTGGCCGGGTGCCCCTGGTAACCTAGGCAGAATTCAGAAAATCCTTCAAGAATCAGGATAGGAATCCTATGGAGAAGATTAGCCTAGCTCATGCATCAAACAATGACACACATTAAAATTTGGCCAATGCTCTAGATTTTGGGGAAAATGGAAAAAGGCAAGGTAATGGACCTGATGGTGGAGTTTACTACCTTACCGCATTCAAAACACAGATGAAGTGTGTTTGAGGTTTGCTTTGACAGTGTAAATCACATGGTTAAAAGTTAAAACTTAAAAATGTCTCAAATCACCTGCAAATTGTAGGCCTCCATTACGACTTCATTAAGTTCTATATGCAGGGGTTGACATGATATTCTATATTGAATCTCTGTGCCCATGTGTGCATGTATTTTCTGTGGCTTTTGATGTGACTGTACATATGCCTATTCTGCATGTCTCTATTCTGTGGCTTTTCATGCGACTATCTATCTTGTCTATTTTGCCCTTCTTGTATGCTGTGGAAACGTGGATGTCTATTTCTGTATGATCTGTTGGGCATTTTTCGACTTCAAGGCCCCTTTTGGTGGATGGCTACAAGTTCGATCTGAGAATTTATGTCTTGGTGACATCCTTCAACCCACTTGAAGCTTTCCTGTATAAGGAGGTAAAGTAACTCAGAATGCTTCGGTCAGCACACATCCTTAATGACCCCAGGCAATTATGTTTTCACCCTTTGCTCCACTTTTGTTCAGGGTCCTCATGTTTTTAGTACGTCAAGTCTTCTACCCTTTTGTTTGACCTTTGCTTAGGGTCTTTGGGATGAAAAAGAAATCCAGTGCTTTTGGGATAGAAAAGAAATCCAGTGCCTACCACCTGTGACACCACCTTTGCGTAGTTCATAAACATTTTTATCGATTTCTTGCCGTGTTTGCGTAGTTTTCGCTTTTTCGTAAACATTTTTATTAACTTCTAAGCATGGTCACCACAGACCCGGACACCAGACACCGGATGCTTCCGGACTCTCTTCCAGACCAGTGTCTGGACTGCTGCGGACTGTCTGGTGATCCGGACATCACCAGACACCTGGACATCACCGGACCGCTGTCAGGGGGTAAAAAATGTCCGGACCAAAAAAAAAAGAAAAAAAAGGG
>BFEA01000419.1:1047672-1058012 GCA_003427395.1 Chara braunii | reverse complement strand
AGTGAGTTGTGTGGGCGCCCAGTCGCCATAGCCAGTTGAAGAGAACTCATATCTGGTTACGATATCTTAAGTACTGTCAGGGCGCATGTCGCCAGTTGCTGTATCGCTGTTTGCATGCAAGACAAGTGTGAATAATCGGAGTGTGAATGCACTCTTATTCAAACAAGTGTAATGACCCTCCAAAACACAGACTGAGAACACTGCTGATTTCTGGGATTTGCCGCTGGAATGAATGCCTTGCTGAGATTCCCGCGTTCTGCTGTGGTTTCCAAGTCTGTGTGTGTGTTACATGCTGCGCCTGCACACGAGGGCCATTTTCCAGGCCCTGCGTCCCTCAGGCCGAAAGCCTGAAATTCAGGCTGAAAGCCTGAAAACCAGGGCCTACAGGCCCCGTGACCATTCAGCTCGAAAGCCTGAAATCCAGGGGCCTACAGACCCTGTGTCGTTTCAGACTAAAAATGGCAGCAGCCTTTTTAGCCTGAAACGAAGGGCCATTTCCGGTCTGTCATCAGACCGGCCTGCCCTGAAACTCACTCACCGAACCAGGGTTTTAGGAACAGGCTATTTTTGGCGTGTTCCCACGACAGCTGCAGCGCCAGCCCCTGGCTCAGCGTGGCATTGGCAAGAGCAGCCTCCTGGACTGCCCACCCTGCAACTGCAGGCAGTCGGAGGCAGTCAGGAGGCAGGCCAAGGTAGTACATAGGGACTTCCCATGCACTTCACGGGGAGGCAGGAGGCAGTCAGTAGTCTTCAGGATTCGGCGACAGCACTCTGGAGGGAGCGCTGCAGGAGTGGTAGTAGCGTTAGCATTAGTCTTCAGCGCTGGGCGCCAGTAGGTAGCTGTAGTCTTCAGCGCTGGGTGCCATAGCTAGGATAGCACTAGAGAGAGAGAGATTGGGCGGAGGCCAGGAGTACCTACCTGCAGCACCGTTGCTCCAGCTTCGTCTTCGAGGTACCTGCAACACAGCTCCAACTTCACAGGTTAGTATCTGGCTTGTGACAGAGAGAGAGTTCTTCTTCTTCCTCTTCTCAGTCCACCATCTCCCTCTCACCCTCTCATTATCTGACTTCACTGCATCAGCAGACTACGAGAGAAAGAGAGAGAGAGAGCTTGGTGACATTGGATCCAGACTCAACTTTTGGGCTTCAGACATTGCGACGAGGGATTATTTGGGACTTTTGACAAAGACTTGGTGTAGACGACATTCCCATCTCTCCCCCTCTTCTTCGTCTGATCCCCTCCTCTTCGTCTGTGTATGTCTGGACCTTGCGCTTTCTTCCTGTGTACAGCGCCAGGCTCCTTCACACTTTGTGATGGACACGATGTATGTTTGGTCTGCGTTCAAACATTGATTGGGCTAGTCATTAGCATTCTAGCATTCTGCTTCGCTATCTTATACAACGTGAATAAGGTCAGTCCCGGTCAGGTCAGGATTTGTATCTAAGTCTTCCCTGCGCTATTCAGCACCATTTTGTATGTATCAGAATGCACCTTGCTTGTTGAGATTCTACTTGCACTGCATTGTCCATTCGGTCCTTTTTATCACATTGCGGATCCTCGGTTATTATGTACATCGCCCAACTGGGCATGTAACAGTGTGTGTGCGTGCCTGTCTGAGTGCTTGTCGGCTGAGTGTGTGTGTGACCCGCAAGGGTACTTGTTGGTTGAAGGGCCCCGCAGGGCCGGTACATACCTGTCGCCGTGACTTTGAGGGTTGCAGCAGGGAAAACACTCAAGTAGCGGGGGCAGGCCCGCGGCACTTAGAGCAGCGGGAAAAACACTCAAGTAGCAGGTAGGCCGGTACCACTGAAGTAGTGGTAGAAGTGTCGGGTACTGGAGGCCGAGCAGAAGAAGACAAAAAGTTGGCATTTTTAGAGAGAAGGTTAACCGACCCCCAATTTTCACCCCCATTTGTAAGAAAACCAAAGGGTCATTTTAACCATACTTCACACCAATCTGCAGAGTGCACTTCTTACTAACTTTTTGTAAAAAGAAAACCGAAAAAAAAAAATTAAAAACATATAAAACAGCAAGCCAAAAGTGCACTTTCATGAAATTTCTGCAACATTTCAATTTGTCGATTTTCACAACTTTCACCACTACCCAAAACAAAGGTTACCCTAGAGGTGAAAAGTGGGGGTACCCGTTAACCATTTGTGGAGAGAAGGTTAACCATTTTTAGAGGCCCAGTAGCGGTAGGTTAGAGGTAGGCCGGTACCAGTCCAAATAGCCCGGGTCTAGGGCCTGTCCGGACGATAGCAGAGCCTGCAATGATGTTTCCCTCCAAAAGGGAGGAGGTACCGGTTGCTGGGAGGCCGCTCGGCCTAGGAAGTCACCTCTCCTTGTAGGCCGCTATATCTTCCAGAGGAGCAAGTAGCTCCTCCTCATTTGCGGTATGCAAGGATTGGCGACATGCTGCTGAGCCAAGCGCTGGACTTATACAGCGCTGCCTGGAGGTGAAGGGCAGTTGGGCGCTCAGCCTGGCTATGGTGAGCAGCCCAGCTTGAGGAGGAGGAAGAAGGGGGCGAAGGAGGAGAGTGGCGAGGTACCTACCTGGCTATGGTTGACACCATCTTCATCACATTGTTGGGCGCTGCATCTGGAAAGCCCCAGTTGGGGTAGTGCCCTACCAAGGAAGCCCGAGGCAGAGTCAGGCATGGCGGCTTAGTCAGCAGCGGCATAGCTGCTTTGGGTTGTCCTTTGGACAGGAGTGCAGCGCCATAGCTGCTTTGTGTTGTCCTTTGCACAGAGAGGGGCAGAGCCCTCAGTTGTCCGCCTTAGCCTAGGCTTGTGAGAGGTGGAAGAAGGGGGGAAGCCATAGCTATGGTGGACCTGTTGTTGTTGTGTCAGCAGTAAGAGGGAGCTTCGGACATTGATTCTGGTTCATCCACTCATTGCTATTATTATTATTGGAAGAAGAATAAAGATTGGCGAAGAGAAGGAGGAGGAGGAAGGTGGAGAGAGAAGGAGGATTTGTCATTGGTCTTGCTGAAGTACATCTTCTTCTTCTTCTTCTTCTTCTTCTTCTTCTTCTTCTTCTTCTTCTTCTTTCTCTCTTCTTTGGTCTCTATCTCCTTGCAAGTGCTTTCATTTCTTTCGCAATGGGGTGGCATTGTCTTTCATTGTGAATTCGCACTTTGGGAATGACCAGGATCGTAACAATTAATAATAATAATGTTGAATGGCTGAACCAGAATCAATGTCTGAATCCCTCTTCTACTACAGGTATCACATGAGTTCCACCATAGCCATGGCCACCCTTCTCCTTCCTCTTTTTGAAGGGCTAGGCTATGGCGGACTGCTAGGGTCTTGCCCTGATGTGCAGAAGACAACTCAAGCAGCTATGGCTTCTCTAGCTCAGGCCGCCATGCCTGACTCTGCCTCGAAGCTTTTTGGTGTAGCTCTACCCCAACGGCAGCGCCCACCAAGGTGATGAAGACTGCATCCACCATAGCCAGGTAAGTACCTCTGGCGCTCCTCCCTCCTACTCCTGGTCTTCCTCCTCCCCATGTCCTTGCTCCTTCCCCAGCAGCGCTACTCCAAGCTAGCGCTACTCCAGCCAGCGCTCTAACCAGTGTGTCGCCAAACTTGCACACCGGCAATGGGGAGGAGCACCTTGCTCCTGCTGGAGATATAGCAGCCTGCTTGCCTCTTGGCGAGTGACTTCCTAGGCCGCGCGGCCTCCAAGCAACCGGTMCCTCCTCCCTTTCGGAGGGAAACATCATTGCAGACTCTGATATTGCCCATACAGGCCCTAGACTCAGACTGGTTGGACTGGTACCCGCCTAGACCTAGCCTACAACTACTGGGCCTTTAAAAATGCCAACTTTTGTCTTCTTCAGCTCGGCCTCGAGTACCCGACACATCTACTCTACTTGGTGTGGTACCGGCCTACCTGCTACTTGAGTGTTTTCCGCTGCTCTAAGTATCGCGGGCCTCTTTCAGCGCCACTTGAGTGCTTTCCCCGCTGCAACCCGCAATGTCACGGCCACAGGAAAGTACTGGCCCTTCGGGCCTTAAGAACAACCAAATGCTCGTACGGGTCACATACACACTCAGTCCGACAAGCACTCAGACAGGCATGCAGACCAGCAAGCATGCACCCACACAAACTTAGAAAACTCAGCAACAAGCAAGAAACTCAGTAAGCCATACATTCCATGAGAAAAACTCAGAAATCAGTTGTGTGTCTCAGTTCGTGTTTGGCAGGTTATTACACTACCCCCTCTCAAGAGTGAGGTCCCTTCGAGCGAGTAACTCATTCTGAGTCCCCGACAAACGCATCATAAGCGGACATAGCAAAGAGATTTTGTGAGTACTCCGTAGCAATGAGTTTTGTAGAGATTTTTGGCACAACATTAGAGGTTATCTGTCGCTCGTTTGCTTTAACAATGCGAGGTGCACTGCATAGCAGTTCCTTCTTTGAGATCCAATAGAGATCGTCTAACAGGTGCTACATGAAGTGAATCTGATATTGTCTGTTACATCCCTTCCCTACGTGCTTTTTCATTCCATCGATCTTGTGACCACCATGGATTGCACGAGGAACCATGTCTTCACGATAGTCGAAGGACTCAGCATCACAATATATAAACAACTTTGATGCACGAAAGACAGGGTATGTGCGCAGATGAGGAAGCACAACAATTACATATGAAGGACCGAACTCATCATTACCAATCACGTCCAAAACTTCCCACAGACCATGATAGAGAGGGGAAGTTTGCGTCACACCCTTTCTTCTTCCGAAAATTTAGACATCTTGACCCAGACATAACTTTTAATCGTCGAAGGTTGGTGTTTCTTATTCACATGATGGATCATGGTGTGTTGTCGCTTGGTCATTGCTGGAATGGCTACCTTGACGATCATACTCGGCTCTGAAGTCAGGCCTGTCGGGCGTTAGACCAGCCGGTTGTTCGGGGAATAAGCAGGAGAGCGGATTACGAGTCTTCCAACTGTAATGCAACCTGTTTGGCATCATGCCGGTGGAAGAATGGATGGAGTTGTTGTACAACCCCTTGACTGAATACAACTCTTCATCCCACGTTTCCTTATCCGTAATGATTAAAGCACGGAGAAGTTGAAACACGGTCTTGTTAATCTCCTCAGCCAAAACGTTGGCTTCGGGATGTCGACCAATTGTCATGCTCAGTTTGAGGCCAGGGCGTTGGGACGTGATGTCCTTCCATTCAGTACTTATGAAGGCGGGTCCCGATCACTCACAAGGGTTTCCGGGGTCCCGAACTGCAGAATGTACTTCTGGTCGAATTCACAGATCACAAGTTCAGTTGGGGCATGAGATGGCAATGCAATCAGATTTAGGAATTTGGAAAAACAATCAACAATCACCATCACTTGCGAATAACCATTCTTACTTATATTTTCCATGTCCGTGAATTCAATAGAGATGGGACCGCTGGGAATGGGAAGAGGTTTAAGCAGCCCCGTTGACTTTTGTCTTTATGGTTTGATTCGTTGACAAACTTTTTTTTTTTTTTTTTTTTTAACACGCCCCCGTCAGTGTTAGTGGTGCTGATACTCAGCCACAAACTTTTCAGCAGATCCTTTCATACCAGGCCAATCAAAATGTTGCAATAGGTTTCCGTAAGTCTTTGTCATGCCGAAGTGTCCACTCCGGTCATGAGCCAAGTCCAAGACGTGTGTGCGAAGAGGCTCATGGTTGGGTACACACAAACGGTCATTCTTTCCATAACGTCGGAAAAACAGCCTTCACATTCCTGAAAATCAGGCTGACTGCTGGAGTCAACCCGCAGCTGCTCAAGGATCGGACTCAGGTCCGGGTCCTTGGCAGTTTGCTCCACGAGCTCCTCCTTCAGTTTCTTCTGGAGGTCGTAGGAGTTCACAAAGCAAGTCATATACACGGGGTGGCGAGACAATGCATCGGCAACTCGATTATAACAGCCCTTTTCGTGTCTTAATCCGAAATAAAAAATGTCAATCTCTTGGAACCACCGAGTCAACGTAGGGGAGAAGGTGGTTTGCTCCTTGATCCATTTCAAGGTCTCATGATCAAAGAAGGCCTTGAAACGACGTCCCAAAAGGTAGTGCTTCCAATGATTCAATGCCTCACGCAGAGCATAGAGCTCGTGCATGTAGGTGGAAGTAGCTACCTTTTCCTTGGGCATGCTTTTGTTGTAGCACTCGAGCGGCCGCAAGCCATCACCGTCATCTTGTTGCATCACTGCGCCAATCCCATACTAACTTGCATCCGTAGTGACTACGAATGTGAGTTTGGAATTTGCAATGCGGAGTACAGGATAACTTACCAAGGCCTCTTTCAAGGCTCGAAAAGCGATCTCACATGTTGCATCCCACGTGTAAGTTATATTCTTGCTCGTTAGTTTGGGCAACGGACGAGCAACAATAGAAAATTGGGGCACGAACTTCCGATAGTATGATGCAAGACTAAGGAAAGAACGCAATTCGCGGACGTTTGTAGGCAAAACGCAGCAAAACTCAACTACATATTGCGCGCACAGCACCCGTGCGCAGCAGCGCAAAACACCAAACACAAACGCCACAACACCGCACCCAACAATACACAGCGTGAGATACAGCTAAATGTGCAACTAGCGCAGTAAACACAGCGAGTGCTCAGCAATGTGCTCAGCAATGTGCACAACGATGTGCTCAGCAATTTGCACAGCGATGTGCTCAGCAGTGTGCACAGCGATGTGCTCAGCGTTGTGCGCAGCAACGTGCAGGGAAAACCTAGCAGTATGCCCAGCAAGCTCAACACCTTAAAGGAGCCAGCCACCACCTCAAGTTGAGAACGCCCGCCGGCCGTAGCCACGGACCTTCGCCCACGGAGTCAAGGAAGAGCTCTCAGTCTGCCAATCCTTGTTGTGTCTGGGCCTATAGGCCCTGTATACCTTTCTCCGGGTAAGATGGGTTCACTTCATTGAGCACCTGTCTATCCCCTCCTATCTTCGGTTTACTCGCCCGTACCGCATTGCCAAGTTGTTCCTTCCCTCCCCTCGAGTCACAAATCTCGCTAACCTGTTCAACACCTTTCACAATTCCGCAGAATACAGCAGCTTTTCCTCCAGCCAGCAACCTCGCAACGCTCCGTCACCACTATCCAGCCTGTCAAAAAACAGCGACAACGGCCTCAACCGTTAACGGAGCTAACCGACTAAGTCACTCAACCAAGTAAAGAACGACTATGCACCCTCACCCATAGAATCAAGAAAGTGCTCTCAATCTGTCAATCCTAACTAGACAAATCACTCCAACAAAGAAGGTATCTATAACACTTTTCCGCCCGAAAGTCGGGATATACTGCACCTTTTAACGCTAAAATTACCACGATTATCTAAGTGGTAAGAAAACCACCAAGTAAATGATAATTGATTCAATAAGTTGTTCAAGTTCGCAGTTCCACAGTGGAGAGTGCTCACATTCAGACCTCTCGCAACAGATCATGGTTGGCGGACTATGCACCTACAAACAGGCTGCCGCGAGCGGAGGACTAGCTTGTACGGGCTCTGACCAAGTAAGTGTATGTAAGAAAAGGATAAAACTGAAAAAAAAACGAAGGAAGAAGAGAGAAAAAAAAAAAAAAAAAAAGGAAAGAAAGAAAGAAGGAAGGGGAGGTGAATTGAAGGAAGGGGAGGTGAATCTCCCGCTGAAAAGTGGGAAGGTACACCACTTTTCTCCCCCTTTCGCAAAGATTAGAGGTATGAAACTGCCCTGTTGTCAACACGTGTACCCCATGGGACCTTGGCTCCAGAGCTCACCAAATGCACAATTTGAGGATGAATCTTCCGTTAGATCGCATCTAGATGCAGCGCCCGAATATAGGCGTCTACCTCAACTTCGATCATGGTGATGATAACGGCGAGCAGAACAATGCTGCCCATGTCGATCTCGAAGACAATTCTGAACAGGTGAGTCTCTCTCTCTCACCTTTCCAGTCCTCGATGCACGAATGCACTCGGCCGTCACCGACGACCAGGTTCGACCGAGGAAAGACAACTACGGACACCCCAAACAACCATGCGCTATATGATCTCGACTGTAAAGACAAACTCTGCGACCCTGGCGATTACGATGGTGAGGGTGACCCTTGTGACAGAAACGACAATCAGTCAAACACCATGCCGACCATCGAGAAGGGCACTACGGAGATCAAGGTCAGGAACACGAAGCGAGTTGCTTGGGGTGTGTGTGTGTGTGTGTGTGTGTGTGTGTGTGTCTCTAATGCACCCCTTTTCCCTTCTCTCTCCTATCCTAGTTCATCCTCCCTCCTCCCTATGAACGCGCGAGCGAGCACGAGGGACATTGGCGACCTCAAGCAAGGAATGATCCACGTTCCGAGCCCAAGCGGACATGACCGGGCGCAAGGACAAACGCAACTTTAGCAGCAACACTGACAGGCTGCGATAGTGGCGATCGCCATAAAGGTGACCCCAACTAACTCATGAGAACAGGCCAATCGGAGCGAAGATGAGGAATCAAGCAGTACTGCGACCTCGAACCGCGCTCAGCTACTTCTAAAACGTGCAAAATGAGAGTGAATTTTCTCCCAAAACATGGGAAGATACCATCGAGTCCCCACTCTGCTACGCCTTGCACTCTTCCTCTGTAGCGGACCCACCAGGTGTGGTGCTCCGCTAGTGACAGAGATGGAGATGGAGGAAGAAGGGGGAGCAAGTTGGCACGACGCAGCTCCCCACGCAAGACTCCAACGCACGTACTCCAAAATGTGCAAGTGATGAATGAGCCTGAAAACAGACAATGGCTGGGGTATACCCCAGCGGACTGACGGGACTGGACTGGACTGGCTGGTACCGACAGAGGTACCGGCCTGGACTGGCSTACCCCGAATACAACACAGGCCTGTGAGAACAGGCCAAGGGGCTGGTCTCACAGGCCAACCCGAGGTCCGCTACATCCTCTAATGAACCTGGCTAGCACATCGGCCAGGTGAGTGCACCCTAAAACCCAGACACAGTCGAGCGTTGAGCAAACGAGCACCTCAATCGGAACCGCATTCACCACCTTAAAGTAGCGTGTTCACGACTATGGAGACCGCAACGAAGGCTGGCAACAAGGTATGATGACGAAAGTCACCAAGATGAAACGCGTTCCCGATCCGGAGCAGACCACTGCGACAACGGAGATACTATCACGATGGTGAAGAACGCGCGGGGCGACGAGCTCGAAGGCGACGATCGCGACGAACAGCAGAAAAAATCTTGTCGGGACTGCGGCGATCAGTACCTTGGTTTCAACGATGAGGGCCTCCACTTCGACCCCGCTCCACTACTGTCTGGCTTATGAAAAAATATGAATGCACCTACTGTTAGACTATTGACAACTTACATGCAGGGTGAACCTCTTCTCCTCTTCCACGTACCCACAATCAAACTCCCCCACAATCAAACTCCTTTTCTTCTCTCATCCCTTTCGTCCTCTTCGTCAGTTCCTTTCTCTCTCGGTCACCTTAGTAGCGCAAGCGCATCTGAAAACATGCTGGAATAGAGGGGAGTCAACCCGCCTCGACCTGACCGACTCCGCTAAATAGTGGGGGAAAGGAGAATCACCAACTCCAAACTTTTGGTCAGTCGCTGGTCTGTCGTATGCACGGCCTCACCAGTCTTCCCTATATCGTCCAAATTTTAAAGGTTGTTTCGGAGGACCAGGACCTGGACCACGACTTCGACATATCATCATAAGACTGACCTCCCCCAAACAATTCAAGAATTTCGTTCATCTGATCCTATCTGGATTTGAACTCAAGTCTGCTTTTCAACAGCTTATTGATTGTACCAGCAGAAGTAGGCCCATTAGTACCAACAAGTGGACCTGCCGCAGCTACGCTGCTACGAAGGATGATGACAAAAGCATTTTGTGAAACACCCCAGCCATCGGTTGGACCCCATCTTTGCCAAGTCCCCTACCGAACGCTGCCCAACTTTGGAAAATGCCCCGGCAGTTGCCAAGTTTTCGTCGGTGAAATTGCAAAAGGCCAAGCGAATTCGCACACCCACTTGACAGGGGCATAACACAAACATGTCAGCCCACAAGGCCATTCCACTGTGCCCATATCTTTTAGGGACATTTTGACATATATCTCAACTTATGGAGGTATTTGGAAATTTACCACCCCCTCCCAAAAAAAAAGAGACTCTCTCTCTCTCTTTCTCTCTCTCTCTCTCTCTCTCTCTCTCTCTCTCTCTCTCTCTCTCTCTCTCTCTCTCACACACACACACACACACACACACACACGAGGTTGCATAAGGGCGCGCACACCTCCTCCCCCTTATGCAAATTCGTGTGTGTGTGTGTGTGTGTGTGTGTGTGTGTGTGT
>BFEA01000419.1:931980-942177 GCA_003427395.1 Chara braunii | reverse complement strand
CTCACCCACACCAGATGGAAAACTCTACCGACTGTCGGTTCACACCCCATCACAAGCCAGCAAAACACCCACGAAACAAAGAAAGGTCTATATATATCGTCAAATAGAACTGCCCGGTAAACCGTAGGCAGAGAGGGATATATATATATATATCGTCAAATATATATCGTCAAATAGAACTGCCCGGTAAACCGTAGACAGAGAGGGATATATATATATTTTTAATTAAATTTGGTAAAGATATTCGATATGATCATGAGGCAAAAGTTGTTCAGTTTATTTTTCTGCATAACATCGCAAGGAACCCGACTGTTCAACACTTGCTGGAGTGCTTCAGATCACATGCATTTACACAGATTTCACAGATTGCCATGTCTCACACAAAGCCCAATAAAAGATGAATGAGAACCAGGAAGCTCAACTCAAACCAGATTAAAGAGGGAACATCGTGAGTCCAAAATATTCAGCGCCGAATGGAGTTACAAGTCTTCTTCAATCAACATGAATTCCAGGCCTGGCGCTCATCAGCACCAGCTGCCAAACGTCAACAACAGCGCTCAACAGGTAAGTGAAACCATAGCTCACTCCTCCCCCTCTCTTGTCTGCTTTCTTCTCTCTCTCCCTCTATGTCTATAGTCCTGGTCTATTCATACTCATCATGCATGCACACTCCCTATCACACGAGGATCTACTCTGAATACTACTCACTGGTGTCTCCTACTGACTATCCCTACTAACATACTAACTAGTGCTGGCGCAGCTATGGCTGTCTTCCCTCTAGCCAGCACTCTTCTTCCTTCTTTTACGCGTAGCGCTGCTCTCAGCCTAGCGCAGCTCACACATATCTAGTGCACAAGTGCCACAGCACTTCCACACTCTCATGCGAAGTGAGCATCTGTCCAAATGGGAGGCTGGCCAGTCCTTTATAGTGCCGGACTGGTCTGGCATGGCCTGCGTTCAGCCTCAAGTGTGCCTGGGACTCCTGCCCAGTACCCGTTGTTGCAAAAGTGTATGTCCCAGTATCTTTTCCCATGGTCTGCTGCTGCTTTCGGCCATCGGGCCTGTCTTTTGGACTCCTGGTCTGAATCAGGACTAACTCGTGGGATTATGACTGGACTGGGACTGTAGCCGTTGACTCATTGCCGAACAGACATGACTTTCCATCGAGGAGACATGACCCTAACTCAGTCTAGAAAACTGTGTCCAATACCTGTTCGTGCAGGACCTGTTTGTGACTGTTCAAAACGACTTTTCATTTCATTATGGATGCGACATTTGCCTCAGGAACTTTGTCTTTTGGGTTGCAGCTAGTGAATTTAAGTTCTGGCCGACAGGGCCCCTCACTGTTGGGCACTCATCTGGATTCTAACTTCTAATTCGTAAAGGCCTTTTTAACATAGTTTTTTTTGGGATTTTTCCGAGATTTTTTTTTTGTTTTTTTTTTGCTAGGGTCTTCTTTGCTCCTTGCACGGCCGGGCCGCCCAGGAAAATAGGGTGACCCGGGCGGCCCAGCTGGTAGCCTAGATAAAATCATTAAAATCATCATAAAATGTTAAAAAAAAAAAAAAAAAGAATAGTCTCTTGAGTCTTAACACTGGCAATGTCCACACAATCCTTTTCCTGACCAAACGCCCAGGGTCCTCGTTCTAGCCTAGGGGGCAGTGCGCTAGAAATGACGACCTCCTCGTTTTCTTCCTTTTGTTGACACTATCTCTGAAGAAATCTGTGTTTAGTCTGTCAGTTGTCAGATACAAGTATCACGTCTCTCTTTACCTGTTCTCTCTCCCTAAACAATTGACTTGATATAGCAGATCTTTTCGGACAGCCCATGAATCTAACGGCTGCAGATAAAAGCTGGCTTTTTTGCTTTTTGATGGCCTGGCTGTACGCACGATCCAAAACAAAACCACACACCTGCTAGTGGGACTTGGCCTCTGGTACACCCATGAACAGTTGAAATACAGACAGTTTGAATCCACTGAACTCAGATGATAAATAACTCTGAATTTCTGAAGGCCGTCGCCCTTTACAAAAGATAATAATAATAAAAAAATGAATGAGAACACTCTTCCAGTGTGCTGACAGACAGGATGGAAGTGCATGCTCATTCCAACAGAAGGATCAGAGGTACACACCCAAAATGGTACTCCTGTTTTTGTGCCCCAAGGAGTTGATTGAGAATCTGGATTAAGCGAAAGATTCAGTAAATTCACTCATAAATCTTTGTTTTCCGTTCGTCTGCTTTCACGTCTTCAGTTCATGCCAGAGCTGGCGACTTTGCTCCACCCTCGCAATGGCTCACAGTATCCAACACTCGTGACTGACTGCCTGTGTGAGAAAGCTACAGACTACAGTGATGTTCCACCAGAATGAACAGCTAACAGAACGAATGAAGTGTGGAAAGAAAGGGGATCATTGAGTTTCTTACCTGGTAGAAGCCAAGGTACTGGAGTGTCCGGAGATTCTCACCATGATCCTTACATAGCAGAGCTGCATAATCGGCTGACTGCATGATGGAGTTTCACAATGCAACAAAACAGACCATATCTCAGTTGTTTGGCTCCACAAAACAGAAGACAACGAAGCAGTACCACATTGACTATACAATTGCAATGAACCCAGTCGTGGTAAGATCTCGTCAATGTCAAAACACAGAATGTCTCAGCGCAGTCTCAATGTCTCCAATAATCGTATACATCATCTAGTCACCAGAGAAGAAGAAGATGGGAGGGAGATGAGACTTGTGGAAGAGAAAGTCACCAGATAGAGCTCTCTCAACTCCCCTCTTCTTCCTCGGGCATCTCCCCTCGCCACATCAACAACAGTATCCTCTGACGCAATCTGACAAAGAGCAGGCCTCATCATAGCACTTGCCAGCGCAGACTGAAGACGAACAGCAGCACGCAATATCAACACGTCATCAAACAGGTAAGCTTCCTTCCGTTCAACCACTCTCACAGCCCTGATCCTCCTCCTTCTCGCCTGTTTCCCAATCAATGCTGTAGACAGTGCGGTCAATGCCACGTCAGCATAGTTTCAGTAGTAGACAGTGTGGCCAATGCCACGTCAAAATAGTCTCTGGTCCAGTCCAGACAGAGATGGCGCCAGCGTCAAGTAAACGCCACGCAGTCCCGCGTCATTGTCCAATATCAAGCTAGAGCAGAGCCAGCGTCGAGCCAGCACAATGCCAGCGTAGAACAAGCGTCCAGCCAGCGTCGAGCAGCAAGTGCAAGACTGAGTGAATGTCGGTCAGCAGGGCTGGGTCAACTTATAGTTGACTTCGAGGTTGACCAATCTCTGGTCTCTCGGATACGACCGCCCCCAGATTGACCCACGGGCAATGACCTGGATCTCTTACAGTTGCAGATTCCCACTTGGACAGGATTCTTGGCGGATACCTGCAAACAACCAATGTGTGTGTCTGATCGGTGGCCTGGGCTGGGTCCATATGGACTTTGACTCATGAGACTGAATTTCCGAGCTACTGTTGACCTTTGACTTCCCTCGGTCAACTGTCGCACGTACGGCCTCTGAAGCCCTCGTTTAGGCCGTGCGTGGGGTGCCCACAGCAGCAGGCTTCATATCAGGCGATTTCAGTGACTTGGGCGTGGCCCTAGGCCCTTTTTACGACCCTTAAACCCCAAGTGTCGACGTGTGGCTCTAGACTATTGCATATTGTACATTGAGTTATTGCATTCCATCAGGCCCAATTTTGAGTTCCGTGGTAGAAACAACTATTTTTAGGCTCTTTCTCTCAACTCACGCTCATATGCAGCAACAATATCAGCTGCAGTAGGTAGACGTTCTTTCTTAGAGAACCATCTGGCTTCTGAGATAGGCTGAGTTTTGAACTTCACCTTATACTGCTTCTGCGGTCTTCCTCTGCCACCTGTAGAGAAGCATCCATGCTCCAAGATCCGTTCAACTTCATAGCCTCCATTCATAGAGGGAGGAATCATTTGTGTCCCCAATCACCTTGAGAACTTTCCAGGTTCCATAATAGACAGGCAGCAGTTTCTGTGACACGCTTTCTTATTAGCCTGTTCGATCATCTGCAGTTGGGCTTTCTGGATATTTTCCTTTACTTTTTGTATATATTGTTCGTACAGAATTGCAAATTCTCCAGTTCCCAGGTGTTACGGACTCAGCCAGGGCTCGATCCCTTCCGCGGGTTACCACCCGCCAGGCTGCTATTCCATTTTTTTTTAGTCTCTTTCCTGACTCTTGGCGCCCTCTGCAGTGGCGTCCATTCTCAAATCCCGCCTCTGGCACTTGCGAATTTCGATACTTGGCGCCATCTGGCATTCTGGCGCCCAGGCTCAGACCTTCGATTTTCAGTTCAGCCCCTAGGGAAATTGCACTTCTGCCCTCGGACTCAACTTGAGTCCGGTACTTAAGACCGGACTCAAGCTGAGTTCGAGGACTCAGTTTTCAGCCTAAGTGCTTGTGCTTCAGTGTGACTTCCTGCGACATTGTGTTTGGAATCCAAGATTGCGACTTTGCAACTTTGTGACTTTGCCTCTCTGTGTCTGCGTCCGTCGCGTCGAGTCGAGTCCGTGTCGAGTTGAGTGAGTGTGTGCGTGCTCTCACTCTCTCCCTCTCTCTCTCCCGGCCTCGCTACTCTGCCTCAGCCTTGTCACACCAGGGCTAACCGTTGGATTTGGTCCCTGGTCAAAGCATCAATGGGACGCCTTGACTTCCAGCCTTTATGCAGTGCGTTAGGTGTTCGGCCTGTTACTGTGTGAACACTGTTGTTATACTCACTTGCTATCTTTGACAAGTTCTCATCCCAATCAATCTGATCTGGTCGTACATACATTCGCAAAAGTTGTTGGCACAGTCACTTCATTTGCTCAATTTGGCCATTCGTTTCAGGGTGTCTACCTTACGACAGGGTCAATCGATTGTCGTATGCTTCCATCAACTTCTGCCATTGTTGGCCACTGAACCATACATCCCGATCAGAGACGATGGTTTTTGGAAGTCCGTATTTAGAAACCCATCGCATCTGAAACTTTTGGATGACGAGTTTCGTTCTGGTAAAGGTACGAGCATTGCGTACTTGGAGAATCTGTCGACAATGGCCATTACCTGACTGTTCCCATTCCGACTTTTGGTGAGACTCATAAAGTCAATCGAGATAGACTCACCTGGTTCACTTGGAAAAGGTGGTGGTCGCAACAGTCCCACAGGATTCTCGTGAGAGGGCTTGTTCCTTTGGCAAACAAGACAAGTTCGCGCGTAGAATAGCATCTCCTCTTTCATTCCGTTCCATTCGAATAGTTCTCTAACATTGGCACACGTTTTCTTAAATCCGAAGTGTCTTTACGTGTCGTGGCATTCCCCAATAATCAAGCTTTTATCTTTGGTTTTGTCAATAAAGAAAAGCAAGCCATCAGTCTTTTGATACTCAGGCAATAGTTCATAATTTTTCTGTAAGGTTTGAATGATAGGACTCCATATAGGATCCCCAGCATAACCTTGTCGGACTTCATCCTTCAACTTTGTCCCAATGTCAAGGTAGAAAACAATGGTACCAAAGAAATCAGAACGCCGGGACAAAGCATCAGCAACCATGTTGGACTTACCTTTAATGATTTTCAATTCGAAGTCGAACGTGTTGATGAATGCAGACCTTCTCACTAGCTTGCCGAAAAGTCGAGATTGCGTCTTTATCCATTCCAGGGTCGAGTGGTCTGAGTAGACTATGAAATGTCTTTCGATAAAGTAGTGTTTCCACGTGTCCAACGCTTCAACCAAGGCATACAATTCCCTTTCGTAGGTTGAGTTAACTACCTTATCAGACAGAAGGCGTTTGGACATAAACTCAATAAGTCATACCCTTTCTCATCATCCTGCTGTAGCACAGCCCCAATCCCAAACTGGCTAGCATCAGTTGTCACAATGAAAGGGACTGACGGGTCGACAATCTTCCGAACAAGGTAGTGAGTTAGCATTTGCTTCACCTTCTTGAATGCAGACTCAAAATCTTTATCCCATAACCATGGTTTCTCTTTCTTTAACAATCTTCTCATAGGTGCAGCTACAATGGAGAAGTTCCTCACAAACTTCCTATAATAGCAAGCGAGTCCTAAGAAGGATTGCAGTTCAGTGGCAGTCTTGGATCTGGGTCAATCTCTGATTGCTGTAATTTTTCTTTCTTCTGGCCTTAGTCTTTCTTCATTCACTATGTGTCCAAGATACAATACCTCAGACTTAGCAAATTTTGATTTCTTACGATTTAACTTGTCGTTTCCTTCTCTTAACTTTCCTAGAACTATTCGCAGGTGTTTCTCATGGTCTTCCAACGTCTTACTGTAGACGAGGATCTCGTCGAGGTACACTACTACGAATTCATCTAGCCATTGTTGGAATCATTCATTCATTGACCTTTGAAAAGTCGTGGGTGCATTAGTCAGTCTGAAAAACATAATCACAAACTCATAGTGTTCATACCTGGTTCGGAAGACAATCTTGTGTTGATCTTCAGGTGCCACCTCACTCTAGTGGTATCCTCACTTCAGATCAATCTTGCTGAAGTACTTACACCCCTACAACTGGTCACGCAAATCATCAATGCGAGGAAGGGGTTCCGCATTCTTTATAGTGATAGAATTAAATCCTTGATAGTTGATACAAGTCTAAGTTCTCCTTCCTTTTTGGGCACGAATAAGACAGGAGCACCATAGGGAGAGGAACTTGGTTGAATCCATCCTTTCTCTGTAAGTTCTTGCAGTTGTTTCTTTAACTGTTCTAGTTCCCTAGGAGACATTCGATAGATGGGTCCTTTGGAAATCTTACTTTCGGGAATGATTTCAATCGTGTGTTGCGGTCAGTTACTCCCGCTGGTTCAGTCTGCAAGTCCTTATATTCATTGAGTACTTTGTCGATGGAAGGAGGATAGGACGAAGAACACTCACCGACTCGTTTGACGAGTACCATCATTTCGTCCTGCGCCAACTTGTTTTTCGTGACCATACTTCCGAAAGCAGGTAGATTCATACAACAAAAAGACAATGATGAGTGAGAACCAAACTTGTGAAACAGTTTAATCGACTGTAGGTTGGATTTTTCATCCCCTAGTTTAATAATCTTATCCTTAAACTTGACATTTGGGTCGGCCTCCTCGTGCCGATCTATTCCCAGAATCACCTCAAAGGGTAGATTATTTTCTACAAGGAAGGTGACTTCATTTAATATTATTTTTCCTTCCCTCGTTCTGAAATAGCATTTGACACGATAAACAAACTGAGACACAGTGATCGTGCTCTTGTCAGCAAGCATAGACATGAAAGGTCTAGACACATCTTGCACTCTCATTCCCAGATGCAACTTACAAATTGCTTTCTCTTAGATGTAGGATCTCGTTGATCCCGGATCTAGCAATGCACCTATGCTGGTGTGTGCAATCTCTACGTCAGTAATTATTAATTCACTCTTGGACTTCGCTTTGTTAGCCCATAAACTTCTTAATGCTATGAGTTCGCAACCAAGTTTATCAAAGGTATAACCAGTGTGACAGAACACAAGACCTTTTCAGAGTGTTCTGGGTGACGGGCCGAAAAAGAGTCATCCTCTACCTTGCGAGTCGAGGGTTTGAATGGGGTTGTAGACGCCTTACCTTCAACTAAGTCCTCCAACTCAGTAGGAGCAGATGCTACTCCTACTAGCTGCTGCCTTTTGGGTTCCGGATGAGGGGACACCATGCAATGATGTGTTCCGCAGTGCCACACTTCAGGCACTGGCGGCTATCCATACGCTCCTGACATCCCTTCTGGGTGAGGCCCATTTTTTTCCCAAGGTCGGCCAGACTTAATGCCAGAATGTTTTGGAAAGGAGCGTGACCTCTTTTTCTTATATCCTCCCTGATTGGTGCCACCCTTGTTGGCCACCATGCCGGCGACGTCACCCTTTCTAGATTTGTCGCCACTACTTGCTTCGCCCCCTGCCTCTTCGAGGGGCCATCTCTCAATAGTCCCGTCGTCGAATACGAAGAGAGTGTGGTCCTAGTGCTTTTGTTGCCATAGGAATCTCTCAATAGTCCCGTCGTCGAATACGACGAGAGTGTGGACCTAGCGCTTTTGTTGCCATAGGACTCTCTTCCCATTCCCAAACCCACTTGTCGGTCCACCTCTCACAACAGACGCATAGGTGCCCTTTACCTGTATAGTCATTTGCTCCCTTTGGAGCGCGAGGTCGTGAAACTGGCGATAGTTGTACTTACTGGATTTGCTTTTCGCCATGAGTTGTCTACGTATGGGCTCGAGCAGAGCACACAGGTAGATGTCAAGAACCTGGTTGTCTTGGAGGTTCAATCCATGTACCAACAACAAACGATCAACCTCACGTGACAAAGCATCGACAATGGTCCAATGCTTCTGGCTAATGGTGGCGGGTCCATCAAAGACCTTATCAATCGTCATCTTGTCGAGGAATCTCTCCTTAATTTTATGGAGAAATTCTACCAGGGTCATAGTTTTTGCCCTCTCACCAATGTCCTCGAACCCGGCAGCATTGGCCTCGGACAACACCCACTCCTTCGCAACTTTCCCTAGACATGAGGTGGAGAAGGCAACTTGATTTTCTGGTTGGACTGGGGCAGTACCACATTACGTTTGGATTTTCGCAATCCACAATAACAAGTGTTCCCCTCGCTTACTGTTGTATATGAAAGGCAATTTCATCTTAACCTTTTTTTTTTTTTTTCGGGCGTTCCCCTTCTTCCTTCTTTGGGATCTCCTTCTTTGAGGATTCGGGTTTTTTTTGAGTTTTCACGGCATCCTTCATCAATTTTTCATGAGGCTCTACCTTCTTTTCTTGTTTCTCCTCTCTGACCTCCTCCTCATGCACAACCTTGTTCTTACCTTTGACCAGTCTGGTCACCGTCTATAATTCAGCGGTGACATTATCAATCTTCAACTCGAGGTGTGCCAAGTAGGCCATCATATTCTGTAGAACGGACGCCAAGTCAGTTTTTGTTCCCTCCATACGAAATTTTTGTTTACTTTCTTCTACCTTTTTCTCCTATTGTTCCTTTTCTTTTTTCTGCCTCTGGTAATCTTTTTGTTATCCATTATTTCCTTGGTCAGTTGAGATTCTTTTTTTTTCTCACTTCCCTCCCCTTTATCTTCTTCTTTGGCCGCTTCATCGGAGATCTTCGCCAGCAGCTCAGCAATGAATTGATCGAGGGCCATTCGTCCCCGATCAATTATCTGCTGCACTCGCCCGCTGATCTCCAGCATCTGAACGACAGTTTCAGCTGTTGTAAGTTTGTCCTCTTCAGCATGCAAATTGAATCGGCTGTGAACATGCCGCTCAACTTCTGGCCCAACGTCGTGCATTTTAGTGAGCAGCTGGTGAAGACAGCCCAGCATCTGCTGCCCTCTTCCTTCAATCTGGCCACAGGATCGCACTTCCCCGCCTTCCTCATCCGTGAAGAACGTGTTAGGAATTTGAGAGAAACGAGTAGGAATAAATCGGGTGAGGATCGATGTACGTAGACAGTTCCGAAGCATGCCCGAGGGGCCGGTACTTACCTGTGGCCGTGATTGTGAAGGGTTGCAGGGGGGAAAACACTCGAGTAGCGGGGGTAGGCCCGCGGCACTTAGAGCAGAGGGGAAAAACACTCAAGTAGCAGGTAGGCCTGTACCACTGAAGTAGTGGTAGAAGTGTTGGGTACCGGAGGCCGAGCAGAAGAAGACAAAAAGTTGGCATTTTTAGAGGCCCAGTAGCGCTAGGTTAGAGGTAGGCCGGTACCAGTCCAAGTACCCCGGGTCTAGGGCCTGTCCGGAGGCTTAGCGGAGCCTGCAATGATGTTTCCCTCCGAAAGGGAGGAGGTACCGGTTGCTGGGAGGCCGCTCGGCCTAGGAAGTCACCGCCCGGGAGGCCAGTAGGCCGCTATATCTTTCGGAGGAGCAAGTAGCTCCTCCTCATTTGCGGTGTGCAAGGATTGGCGACATGCTGCTGGAGCACAGCGCTGGACTGGTACAACGCTGCTTGGAGGTGAAGGGCAGCTGGAGCTCTGCCTAGCTATGGCGAGCAGTCCAGCTTAAGGAGGAGGAAGAAGGGGGCGAAGGAGGAGAGTGGCGAGGCACTTACCTGGCTATGGTAGACACCATCTTCATCACCTTGTTGGGCGCTGCATCTGGAAGGCCCCAGTTGGGGTAGTGCTGCACCAAGGAAGCTCGAGGCAGAGTC
>BFEA01000419.1:905548-923415 GCA_003427395.1 Chara braunii | reverse complement strand
TGGGTTGTCCTTTGGACGTCAGGCCAGGGCCCTCATTAGTCCGCCATAGCTTATGCTTGAGAGAGGAGGCTGAAGGAGGGAAGCCATAGCTATGGTGGACTTGTTGTTGTTGTTGTTGTTGTTGTTGTTGTTGTTGTTGTTGTTGTTGTTCAGTTGAGTCAGCAGTAACAGGGAACTTCGGATATTGATTCTGGTTCATCCATTGATTGTTATTATTATTGCTGGGAGAAGAATAAGATTGGCGAAGTGAAGGAGGAGGAGGAAGGTGGAGAGAGAAGGGGGAATTATCATTGGTCTTGCTGGTGCATATCTTCTTCTTCTTCTTCTTCTTCTTCTTTTTTCTCTTTCCTCTGGTCTTTATTTCTTTGCAAGTGCTTTCATTTCTTTCGCAATTGGGTGGCATTATCTTTCATTGTGAATTTGCACTTGGGAAATGACCAGGATCGTAACAAAGTCAACAACTCTCTTCTAAAGCTAGAAAACATCCAGGAGGTTGTAAAACAAACATGGGAGAAACACTCACCTAGGTTGCAAGAAGGAAACCGGGTAACAGGCGTCGCAGAGGGATTACATAAGGTCAGTGCGGGACTGAGCAAAGAATCAAGGAAGGAGGCAAGAAAAAGAAGGGAAAGACAAGAACTATTAGAATCCGTAATAGAGACTGCAGAATTTAATTTATCCCGCAACCCGGGCTCCCCCTTATACGAAGCCCTACTCAAGACAGCAAAAGAGGAACTAGCCCAATGGGCAGACTGAAAAAGGAGAGGCCTCAACATCAGAGTGAGAGTAAAAGACTGGGAAAGGAATGAAGCCATGACCAAATTCTTCTTCCAAAACATTAAAGCAAACAGCAAAAACAATAGGATTATGGAGCTAAGAGACGAAGAAGGGAGAATAAGGAACAACGAAGGTGATCTCCTAAAAATTGCAGCGAACTTCTACAAGAAACTATATACCTCTCAATCTCTTCCATAAAATAGCCACTCTATACAAAGGGCAAGAGAAAAATCATGAAGCATTTGGACAGAAGCATAAAGCCAAAAGTTGTAGCATACTTAGACAAGGAACTCTCCATAGAGGAAACTCATAGGGCCCTAAAAGGAATGAAATCTAGGTATAGAAGGCTTGACAAAGGAGTTCTGGCAGGAATTCTGGCCAGTACTAGGAAAAGATCTCTTCCGTTTCCTCCAGGAGGCCTACAAGAAAGGAAGCCTAGGAGAAGATATCAACACAGGAGTAGTGACATTCCTATACAAGAAAGGGGAGAAGATATAAGAAACTACAGACCAATCACTCTACTACCAGTAGCCTACAAGATACTAGCAAAAGCATTGGCAAATAGAATAAGAAACGTGACAGATAAATGTTTCCACTTGGACCAAACAGGCTTTATTCCGGGGTGATACATCTTAGGCAATGTAGTCTGCCTTAATGAAGCGACCAAATTGATAAGAGACAAGAGGATACAAGCAGCAATACTTTTTTTCGACTTTGAAAAAGCATACGATTAAGTAAATTGGGATTTTCTACAAATGTGTGTGGAAAAAATGGGGGTGGGACCAATGTTCAAAAAGTGGGTCAAAGTCCTGTACGCGAATTCAAGAGGGAAGGTGCAGGTAAACGGTTTTCTATCGGATACAGACAAATGTCAAGATCAGTTAGACAGGGAGACCCCTTAGCAGCACCGATATTCTTATTTGTAATGGAAGCCATCGCAGCCTTCCTCGGGAAGGACCCCTCAATAGAAAGGCTACAAACTGTGAACGACAATCACTGTAGACGAATTGAACTACCCACGACAATGTTATTTGCGGACGACCTAACAGTTTTAATAAGAGCATCTGTGGCGGACCCACCAGGTGTGGTGCTCCGCCAGGGATAGAGATGGAAATGGAGGAAGAAGGGGAGCGAGATGGCACATCGCAGCTCCCACGCCAAACTCCAACGCACATACTCCAAACTGTGCGAATGCAGAATGAGACAGAATACAGACAACAGTTGGGGTATACCCCAGTGGACTGATGGGACTGGACTGGACTGGCTGGTACCGACAGAGGTACCGGCCTGGACTGGACTGCCCCGAATACAACACAGGCCTGTGAGGACAGGCCAAGGGGCTGGTCTCACAGGCCAACCAGAGGTCCGCTACACGATCCTCGGCCTGTGATGGACAGCCTAGATACAAGCACGCTTCCGCCAAGAAGCGGAACTCTACCAAAGCAAAAGAAAACCTGAGTAGTGTAGGATGCGGAGCAAGCTCCATGATGAGTCCGTGCGATGCACCCTAGGATATAAAATGTCACAAAACAACTTAAGTGAAAGCACAAGCAACTAACTACCATACATGTCCTAGGAAAGCAGAAAGTAATGACAACTAGGCCCTAGAGTGTTGGAGGCAGTAGCCTCAGTTTGGAAACAACTGACTAGTGTATAAGTCCTAAGAAGAACAAAAACAAAACAACTAAATCCTAGAAATGTCAGAGGCAGTAGCCTCAGTCTGAGAGCAACAAAGCAACAACAAGACAACCATATGTGACATGAGAAGTGTGTCGCAAACCAAAGGGTGGGATGGTCTCTGAGGGCGGCGAATGCAGCCTAGGGGTCGATAACTCCTAAGGGCATCCACACATAAATAACAGGGAGACACATGTCATCAGGCTCAATGAGGGTAGGGAACTGGGAGCGAACAAAACCAATGACCCTAACAGATAGACCATCAGGGCGGGTAATGCTCGACTAAAGGGGTGACCGCTATGGAGGGTCAACCATGCAAGGGAACAAGGGAGCCTGGTATAGTTGGTGCACCTAGATGAAGCATGCGAGGCTGCCTAACTAGGGCGTGAGGGCCGACAAAGGGTAGAAAGGTGATGGGTAAGGGAATCATGAAAATGACTCCTAAAGTGAGGGAAGTCGGAGCTAGATCCATAAGATGGGAAGCCAGGGTAACGCTACGGTCCCGATGCCTATGCGTATACCAAGAGAGAGCCCAACTCAGAGGAACCCGGCTAAAGGGAGACCATCATGCGACACAACAAGGGTACTGTATAGGGTGAAGTGGTAAGAGAGTGATGACGTCTGAAGTAGGCAGAGCTGATCGTGAAGAAGTCCATGAAGTTGCCGATGACGTCCGTGATGAGAAGTCCGGAATGTCGTCGAGGAAGAGCCACAACGTCGACGAGCTGAAGTAGCAAAACTGATGTGGATGGAGTACTGAGAAGTCAAAGACGTGGGAAGATAAGTCAGAGTCAATCGTCGTATCGAGCAGGACGACGACGAGTGCGCTGTGGACGCTCAGAAGCATCCGGCTGCTGCTGAAGGTCTGCCTCAGATGGGGCAGGCTCGACTTCAGCGGTCTCCTCAGCCAGGGGAGAAGGAGGAGTTTCAATGGGTTGAGGAGGAGCAGTGAACTCATCACGACGAGCACGGTCATAGGCACACACCAACATACGAGCGTGCTGCAAGTGCTCGAGGGGCTCCCAAGTAGCCTCCTCATCAGGGTAACCCTTCCAACGTACGAGATACTCGACGTGAGGAGGGTTGTCGTCGGTGACTCGGCGACCAATCATGTCTGAAATGAGGAACTCCTCGTGGCCGTCCACCATGATGGGTGGAGGGCGCTCGTATGGTCGTCCAACGAAACGCTCAGACGGTCTGCGGTAAGGGCGCAATAACGAGACGTGGTAGACATCGTGCACACGAGCCTGGTGTAGGTAGTGGGGCAGCTTCACACGGAAGTTGACCGGGCTAGAAGCGGTATCATAACTAACGGCCTGGAGGATGCGGCATGGGCCAAAGAAGCGACGTCGAAACTTGCGAAGCGTGTCCGCTTCGAGTTGTAAGTGTCGGGCGTCGATAAGCACATCATCACCGACTTTGAATGGATGATCCATCCTCGATCGGTTCGCACATGCTGCCATGCGAGTCTGGGAAGCGGCTATGTGCTCATGTGCGATCTTCATGATCGACGTCATGTGTGCAACCCAATCATCTAGCGTGGGACAACTAGTGTCGGGGTGCATCTGTGACGGTCGAAGGAAGTCCGCGGGAACGTAAGGGTGATAGTCGAGGTCGCAATAGTAAGGCGACATCCCCGTGGTTGGCGAGACGGCGTGGTTGTAGGCTATCTCCGCATGGACAAGATGGAGATCCCATTGCTGGTCGTCACGAACAATCTTTCGGAGAATATCTCCGAGAGTCCTGTTCGTGATCTCGGTCTGACCATCAGTCTGAGGATGGTAAGATGAGGAGAAGCGGAGCTGAGTGTCGTACACCTCGTGGAGCCGTCGCCAGAATCGGTTGGTAAAGCGCGGGTCACAGTCATATATGATGCTCAGAGGTAATCCGTGGTCACGCACGACTCGGTCAAACACGATGTCGGCGACCTCACGTGCACTGATGGCATAGAGGCATGGAACAAAGCGTGCACGCTTCGTGAAGCGGTCGACGACGACCAGGATAGCATCATGATTGCGGGGGGTCGGAGGACGAAGAGGACCGATAAAGTCCATCGGGATGGACTGCCAACGACCCTTACGGATAGGAAGAGGTTGGAGCAAACCATAAGGAAGGTGGTTCGCACTGTTCACCTCCTGACAGGTGGGACACTCTGCGACGTAGTCCTTCACAAAGTCCTTGCGCTTCGGCCAGACGTACAGGCGGCTCACACGAGCCAACGTCTTGTGGAAGCCCATATGACCGACGGCTGCCTGGTCATGGAACTTTGCTACTGCTCGGACACGTAGCTTTCCAATGGAGGGAACGCAAATATGGGGCTCTCTGGTGCCCTGTGAACCGTGCCAGTACACAAGACCGTTGTCCCCGAGAAAGTAGTTCGGGACGGTCTTGCCACTCCGAAGGGTCGCGTGGATGTCGCGATAGTCGGGGTAATGGCGGTACTGAGTGTGAAACTCGTCGATCACCGAGTGGTGGACGGTGGTGACCGATATGGAAGAGAGCTGAATCTGCTTCTGGTCGTGGTCAGGGTGTCAGTATAAGGCATCTGCGACCCGATTAGTCTCACCCTTGATGTGCTCAGTGGTGAAACTAAACTTGGATACGTCGCACCAAGAGCGAGCCTGTCGAGGAGTGAGCTTCGGTTTTGTCGGGAAAGCCTGGACAACGGAGTTGTCCGTGCGCACCGTGAATGGTGCCCCGTGCAGATTGTGACGCCAGTGCCGAGCGGCATAAACTATTGCGAGAACCTCACATTCATCAGCGGTGTAGTTTATTTCGGCGGGCAGGAGCTGATGGGAGTAGAAGGCGATCGGACAATCACCTGAGCGAGACTCGACAGTGCCGTCCTCGGCGATGGCAGGAGAATAGTCAATAGGAGGCTCGTGAGTAGCTGCACGAGTAGGCGTCAGGCGGGAGGCAGTGGTAGGGGTAGGGGGTGGGAAGCGAGGGATACGAGGATGAGAGGAATCAGGAGAGGAGGGGAAAATCTGAGAGAGCACTGCTCCTACGGCAAAGTCATCGGTGGTATAGATAAAAGGGCGATAAAAATCGGGTAGGTGAAGAACCGGTGTGCATGTCACCGCCTTCTTGAGGGCGTGGAAGGCGTCCTCGTAGAGGGGTGTCCAAGCCCATGGCGGGTTCTTCCGGAGGAGGTTGGAGGTAAGGACGTAGGAATACCTAGCGTATCCCTGGATGAAATTACTATAGTAGCTGGTAAGGCCTAGGAAGCTGCAAAGCTGCTTGGCGGATGTGGGGACGGGCCACTCCGCGATAGCAGTGCTCTTCGCGTCGTGCATGTGGAGACCCTGGTCAGACACGTAGTGTCCTAAGAAATCCACTTTGTGTTGGGCAAAGTGGCACTTGCTCAGCTTGGCGTAGAAGCCATGTTTGTGCAAGCGGTCAAGGACGTCGCAGAGGTGTCTGAGGTGCTCCTCGAGGGTACGACTGTAGACCAGGATGTCCCTGAAGATGTCGTTCATCGCCCTCTGGAAGGTAGCGGGTGCGTTGGTGAGGCCGAATGGCATCACCGTAAACTCGTAGTGGCCGAAGCGCGATCGGAACGCTGTCTTCGGCTGGTCCGTTGCAGCGACGCAGATCTGATGGTAACCGCTACGAAGATCAATCTTCGTAAAGAACCGGTTGCCTGCTAGGCGGTCAAACAGCTCATCGGAACGAGGCATGGGGTAGTTGTTCTTAACCGTGTAGCGGTTGATACCGCGATAGTCGATGGTGAGTTCCATCCGCTAGGCACGGAGAGTTCCATCCGCTTTGCGAGCAAAGAGGACGGGTGCACCCCACGGGGAGTTGCTGGGTTTAATGAAACCCAGTCTCAGGAGCTCCTCAAGCTGACGCTTGAGTTCAGTGGCCTCAGCGATCGAGAGTCTGTAGGGTGCCTGGTGGTGAACACGATAGTCAGGCACAAGCTGGATGGAGTGCTCGACATCGCGCATCGGTGGGATGCCGACGTACGAGAACGACGATGGGAAAACGTCGTGGTGCTCTCGAATGAGGCTACGAACTGCGGGCTCTAAGTCGGCCGTATAGCGTGCGAGTTCCTCAGCGTCAGCGTCAGCGCGTAACGGCGGGGTGGACTCGACAGACGACCGAGGGACGGAAGTAGAGATGGGAGCCATAGAGATAGAAGGAGGATCTAGCTCCAGAGGGATGAGCTTGGCGTCGGGACAGGGTAGATCATAGTGTAAGAGATCCGTCACGTTCACCATAAACAAGGTGACGTCGTCCTATCAGATGAAGTGAGCAAACTGCCGAGGCGAGGTTGTAGTAATAGAAGGAGATGGTGTGGGCACGGAAGGCTCCGAGGGAGGAGGATCGGGGCGTGGTGTCGCAGTGGTACCTATGAAAGGTACACGATACGTCTGTCCACACTTCGTTTTGAGAACGAGAGTGTTGGTCGCCCAATCGGCCTCGATGTTGCGGAACCGACGAGACCACGGAATACCGAGAATGAAGTCGTACCTCGTCTCCATCACATCGAAATGTGCGGAGGAGCGGTGGCGACGAGACGCCGGGGGACGATCAGTTGGCTCGAGAGTGAGGAAGAAAGGGAGGTCGGTGACCGTCTGATCGAAGAAGCGCTGGGTCTTGTCATCCCCAAGGGTGACAGAGATGGGAGTTGGCGACCCTATCGTGGGTAAGCGGGCTTCTTTCACCATACGTGGGTGAATGAAGTCGCCCTGAGAACCGGGATCCCACAGCGCTGAGTACACCCTCGTGGAGGTCCCCAGTCGTACTGGAATGATCGGGAGGGTGTGATCAAGGTCAGAGAGGATGGTGAGAAGGCGACGCAGTGCAGCGACATGGAGGGTGAGTCGCTCCTGACGAGCCTGGAGCATGCTCAAGTCCAGAAGAGAGGACACAACGTCCTCGCGAGTCGCAAGCTGCTCGCTGCAACGGGCTGAGCGAATGGCTGAACGCGTCGGTAGTCGCGGAGGGGTAGGAGGGGAGACGGTGGTCTGCGGAGGCGCAAACGGTACTGCGACAGAGGGTTACGTACACTCCGTCGGATCCTGCGAGACCTCAACTCCAGTAGCGAGAGGGGCAAACCGCGACGGGGAGGTCGGGAAACCGACTACTGAGGAGGGCGCAGGTGTACACTACGCCGTGGCTAGAAGGCCCCGTGGGGATGCGAGGCGCCGGGGGGGGACTGAGCATGACGCTGGCGGGAAAGGTCAGCGTAGTGGCGGTCAAGGGCAGCAGTGTAAGGGCACCGCGAGGAGGTATGGCCGTCCTGGAGGCATCGCAAACACCCGCGCCAGCCCAAAATGGTTGCGCGCTCCTTAGCGGAAAGAACACCACGAGGAGGGACAAAGCCCTGAGGAAGGTCCTGCTGAGGGACCTCGGGGGGGGACGCGCCAGCGTGACCGGGGCGGTCGGGTGCCCGGAATGAGGGCGGAGAGGATGAGTTGGAGGCGCTCGGCCATAGGGAGAGTAGAGTCCTCCAGGTGGGAGTGGACGGCCTCGCCGAGGTCGAGGTCGTCCCTATGGTCACCCTCTGGCGACAGCAGAGCAACAGCGTCCTTCTCACCATACTCGAGCGTGTTGAAGCGGCGCGAGAAGTGGCGGCCCCGCTGCGTGGAATGGCGGGGGCGACCGTGGAAAGGGGAACGACGTTAGGAAGTGCCGTGAGAGGAGGCGGCGGCGTAGCCAGTGCGTTGAGGCTGGGAGGAGGAGGCGGGGTGAAGACAGGCCCGCATCCGCTGATGGTCCCTGGCGGCCTCGTAAGCCTGCGGGGCCGATGTGAATTCGTACCGCCATAGCTCAGAGCGGTACTCAAGGGAAAGGCTGGCCAAGAAACGACCGATAGGGCAGCCTCGAGAAGGAACGCCACATCACAAATGAGACGGGCATCCTGAAAGACCTGGATGTGGCGATCCAGGCTGGTAACGCCACCAAAGTCGGACCAGAGTGTAGTGACGACACACTCGAAGGCGTCAGTCACGTCATGTCGGGCTCCGAAGCGATCCTCGAGGAACGCCTGGAAATCCATGAAGGTCGGAGTCCGACCCGCATGAAGGGAGTTAGCGTAGAAATCCTCCCAGGCGTCAAAAGGACCGCCACGCAGGCGTGTGGAGTGGTGACCCACCCACGTGTCGGGTGGGACGCCCATGAGCTGGAGGGTGCGGGTGGCAGACTGTAGCCACCGAGACACGCGTATGCCTGTACCGTCATACAAAGCAATGTCCGTCAAGCGGACGAGTGGTGCGCCACCGTTTTGGCGGCGAGGGGATCAAGGAGCAGAGGCCTGTGCCACGGCTGAGTAAGTCGGCGCAGGTCCTGGAGAAAGGGGCGCAACTGACTGTACGCTCGGGCCGCATGTGGGAGCGGTGGGGGCAACGCCGACAGGTTGCGAGGGAGCTGCGATAAAAGAGGTCGCAGCAACCGAGGGAATATGAAGAAGGTAGGATGGGGCTGGATAGGGTGCAGGGCGAGGAAAGCGAGCCTGCATGGAAGGAAGAGTAGAGGAAGGAGGGGATGCGCCTGAAGGCGCGACCACTTGTGAGGGTGGGGGTGGCTGAAGGCGTAAGAGGGCGAGGTCGGCCCGGGTCTGGGCAAGCTCGTCCTCGAGACGTTGAACGTAGATCGAGCGAGGAGTGACAGGAGGAAGAGTGGGGGAAGTGGACGCACGAGCGGCGCGGGGCATCCTAGAGGAGGGAGAGTCAGGTGGCGTTGCGGTCGTGCGAAGGGAAGGGAGAAGTGGGGCACCCAGAAAAGTTGAGACCAAGGTAGCGGGTTGTGGTCCCGTGGCTATAGAGACCGGAATCTGGGTGGGTGCGCCTGTAGACTGAGGGATGACCTGACCCGTGGCGGTCGTCGTGCTAGGGGCGTGGACGGTCACCAAGATGGTCGGGTCGGGGGCAGCGGAGGAGGAAGCTCCATCGTGGCCACCCTGTCGGAGGACTGGGGACCCGGACTGGGACCCAGGAGAAGAGAGAGAGTCAGGAGATGAAGGACAGGCAGCGTCCTAGAGTTGCTGCATGCCGGCGGCAAGGGTCGCCACTTGCGCCTGTAAGGGCGCGAGGATCGCGAGTTGTGTCTAAATGGGCGCGAGGAGGGAAGTGAGGAGGGCGTGCAGGTTCCCCTAGGGCTGATGGCCCTGGTCTACCGGCACGGGTGTGGAGCCCGGTGCAGTGGTTTTTGCCGCGTCGGCGGCGTGTGACACACCATCGGTCATGGGGAGGTGACGGGCCGTACTGGAGGGGGCCAGAGGAGGTCCGCGTGAGCGGAGGCGTAAGGGGGGGTCCGCGGTAGAAAGCGGCGGACGGCGTTAGCAAGGCTAGCGCGGGCACCGTCAAAGGGGAAGGGGTGGTTCGGGTCCAGGGTGCCCAAATAGGAAGGGGAAGTGGGGGGGGCTTTGAAGAACCCTAAACCCTAGAAATACCCTAGGAAAACCCTAACCGAAGTTTGAGTGGTTAGGGTAGAGTACCGGTAACCTAACCAAGAAAATAAAATAGCAAGCATAGGGGGGGGAAGGCGGGAGAAAAATAAATAAACAGCGAGATTTCGAGACAAAATAAAAATAAATAAGAAACTAAATAAATAATAAAAATAATTAAAGAAATAAGGAAATAAAATATAAAGAGAGAAATAATATTTATTTTTGTAGAATTTTCGGTAGCATTTCCCTACCCCCCATGGGGTCAAGAATGTGCCAAGGGAAAGAAGAGACCAAGATAAGCAAACTAAGTTTCAAAGTGCCGCAAATGAAAAATTTCAGAAAATAAATAAAAAAATAATAAAGAAATAGATAAAGAAATAAATAAAGAAATAAGAAGAGGAGGGGGTGACAAAAAATCAAGTGTTGGATTTTTCAAAAATTTCGGCAACATTTCGTTACCCCCATGGGATCGAAGTGTGCCATCAAGAAGAAAGGTTGAGGAAAGTGGGAAAATTTTGGCAGCACTTCGTTACCCCCACGGGGTCAAAATGGGTGCCGAAAGCAAGAATGACGAACTCCTAATCAGATTTAAGGACGCCGCAAGGAAATTCGAATTTCAGAATAAGTAAAACAATAAATGAAATAAATCAGAAAATGAAAAAAGAAGGTGGGGAAGAAGATAATTGATTTTTTTTTTGGAAAAAAAAGAAAAGATAAATCAAAAGAAAGATAGAAAGAAGAAGAAAAAAAAAATTCGAAGTAGGGGGGAAAGGGAATGAAAAGTGAAGGAGAAAAGAGAGAAATAGGTGGGAGAGAGAAAAAGATGGAAGTGGGAGGTAGGGGGATGATGTGGTGGTAGTTGGGGGAGAGAAGGGTGAGAGAATGGGAGAGAGAGGGATGGGGAAAGGTGGAGAGGGATAGAGAAGCAAAGAGAAAAGGAGGAAAGGAAAGAAAATAAATGAAGAAAAGAGAGTAAAAGAGTGGGTGCTGGGATAAAAGGTGGGGTGGGGAAGGTAAAAAGAGGAGGGAAAAGAGGCAGTGGAAGGTGGGTTAGTAGAGGGGAGAGAGAGATGATACCTTGCGCTTGGAGTCTCCAAGGGCACAAGGTATACCAAGACCAAGGAGGGTCTAGGCCTTCACTGCAGCAGCCAACTGGAGGAGGAAGGGGGGCTGAGATCTTGATCAGCCCCTACCAGCAGATCCAGGGTGTGCTATGTGAGCAGACCCTCACCACAGTAGAGCAGCCCCTGAAACAGGGGGTCTCCAAGTCCACAGCGAGCTGCCACGTGGCACTGCAGGTGGCCACGTGCACAGGCGGCAGCAGCCAGGGGGGGGGGGTGTAAATAGCCAGCACGGCACCTGTTCAACACGAGTGTGCCGTACTCCAAGCCCATGCATACACTGTGGCAAGTGTGCTATGAGGGTGGCTACACACGCGCATTGCCCAGCAGGTGTCTAGGTTCAAACCCCAGCGGCAGCAATCCTGGATCTTGATAATATAAATCCGGGGGCGGGGTGCGTGGGCACACGGCGTGTGTGCGTGTGCGGCGGCCTTGGCCGCGTCGTGCCAGTGGTTCCTTTTTTGCCACGTGTCGCTCTCCTGCTGCTGCACCTTTTTTCCCCTCTGTTTTCGGCGACAACAGCCAAAAAACAGCGAAAAATCCCGCTTGTGGGATTTGCTGTTTTCCCGTATGTGCGGTGTGCCGGGTGGGAGCGGGGACCGTTCCTGCTCCGATACCAATGTGGCGGACCCACCAGGTGTGGTGCTCCGCCAGAGATAGAGATGGAGATGGAGGAAGAAGGGGGGCGAGATGGCACAACGCAGCTCCCACGCCAGACTCCAACGGACGTACTCCAAACTGTGCGAATGCAGAATGAGACAGAATACAGACAACAGCTGGGGTATACCCCAGTGGACTGACGGGACTGGACTGGGCTGGCTGGTACCGACAGAGGTACCGGCCTGGACTGGACTGCCCCGAATACAACACAGTCCTGTGAGGACAGGCCAAGGGACTGGTCTCACAGGCCAACCAGAGGTCCGCTACAGCATCAGACTCGTCCTTTCAAGCATTAATAAGAGAAGTGCAGGCATTCCAACTTGCAGCAGAAATGAAGATAAATTGGAGGAAAACAGTAGGATGGTGGAACGCCGATTCAGCACCCCCCCCAACCACATAGGAAACACAAGGTCTGCAATGGATGAATCACCAAGGCCCCATTAGGTTCCTAGGCATAGCAGTCACCATGTCGGGGTGCAGCGAATCAATTGCAGCTAACCTGCTTGCAGCAGTCATACATAGGTTGGCAAAGGGTATACACATCTTTGATGGGAAGGGCCCTAGTCATTAACTCGTCAGTCTTCTCTATGATATGGTACACAACTTCAATTTGGGACCCGCCAAAGAACTTCACCAAGGATCTAAAGAAAAAAACAGCCGCCTACCTATGGACAGGAGACGCCTCTAAGGATCACTTCACTACAAAAGTAGCATGGAAATATGTAATAAACCCAGCTAACAGAGGAGGTCTCAGTCTCATAGATCCGGCAGCGGAGTACAAAGAGTTGCAAGTTAAGTGGATACTAAGAGTAATACTAAAACCAGAACTACCATGTCAAGAAATGGCGTTGTACCAAGTCAGAAATCTACTGCCATTCAAAACACACGAGAGCATTGAAGGACACACCTGGCTTATGAATAGGCACTGGACCCCGAGGAGGGAAGGTAGGAGGCTCAGACCAGGAGGCTACCCCACTAGCGTTGATCCGCCACGCCACCACTGGGCAAAACTAATCGCAGCATGGAGAGAGGCAGTACCAGAAAGGAGAAGGGGACCAAACACAAAAGAGGAAGTTTTACGTCAACCCTTATTCGGTTATGAATTACTGACAGATCATCATGAAGTACCTCGGACTCTACTAGGAAGGGATAAGAGATGGAGGGTGTGCGTGGAAAAGGGCATATGGAAAGTAGCACACCTATGGGAGGACAGAAGCCGAAGATGGAAAACGGAAGAAGAACTAAGACCAAGCTTGCGGGGGGTACATAATTTGCAAAGGAATCTCGAAGAGCTGATAGACAGCATACCAATAGCATGGAGGAAGCTGTTGAAAGAGGACAAGGCATGGAAGAAGGGGGATTGGGCAACCCTAAAAATCCAAAACGTGCCCTCTTTAGCCCTTCACTTCATCAAACAGTCTTCGACGGATGGGGACATAGCAACCTTTGAGGTCCATGAGTTAGAAGTAACAGGGAAAGCAATCACAAAAGTACATAGAAAAGCACTAACAAAGCTGGAATTCAGCACCCAAGATCTGAAGAAAGTCAGAGAATTAAAGAATGAACAAAGGAGTGAGAAGAGGAAGAGAGGAAGTGCACAAGACCCCATCTGGCTGTTTAGACCGGACAGGGACATAACAGAATTGGAAGTGGACCCTAGGGAATGGGGCTGGTACGAAGAAAGAGGAAGGGGCAGAGCCAAGAAGTGGGTAGCATTGCACGAGTACACAGTTAAAGTAGGTTACAAGTCCAGATGCAGGGCGGAAAATTCACTCCCAGCAATAACCGCAAGATGGGAGAGGGCTCTCCAAACCGACATAAGCAGACTGAGTTCAATTCCATAGACCTACTATGCCTCAATTAAACTGCAAAGGATAAGAAGCTTGCAATGGTTAATAATATAGCATGCACTACCGGTAAATGTCTGGCTGGACAAAAGACGCAGAGAGGAAGAACGAACACCAGCATCTGCAATGTGCCAAATGTGTACGGGACATCAAACGGAAATGCTAACCCACTGTCTACTCGAGTGTCAACACGCCAGAGCCCTATGGGACAGGTGCAAAAGAGTCTGGTTCAACATTACTGCCTCAGACTTCCCAACAGACCAGTTTCTCCTCCTCACGGCCTTAGATCTGGGAGACAGGATGCCGGAAGAGAGCAAAGAGCTACTGGAACTCATGAGGAAAACCACACTATGGGTAATATGGAAAGCGAGGTGTGGAGGTACAATAGGGAAAAAGAGAATATCCACGAATGAATCTTGGGAAGAGGTCAGGGAATTAATGGAGGCGGAAATCAGAGTAGAATGGAAGAGCACACTAAGGAAAATGGACAAAGAAGTGGACACCCAAAGGAAGACAAGAATGCAAAAAGAATTCGAAGAAACACGGTTGAAAAGCGGGTTAATAGCGTGAATAACAGAGAGATTGATCTGCTTTACGAAATGGTTCCGAGCCAGGAGTTGACCGGCAAAGATTGGAATTTGGGGAGACAGAATACATGGACGGAGTCGAGTAAAAAAAGCCCTCAGACTATGAGTAACAAAGAAAGCCGAGGAAGATATCCCCCCCAAACTCGGAATCAAGTTAGAGCAGGGGACGGCAGGATACAGGGAGGAAAGCCTACGGTTTAGCACCGTAGAAGGGACACCTAAGGGAAGGAAGGATAGGGCCTAGGGTTTAAGCGGACGTGTCAAAGAAAAAAGCACATATTCAATCTCTATAATATATTAATTTGAATTTGGAAGTTTAACCGGCAACTATCTCAGATTAAAAAAAAAAAAAAAAAAAAAAAAAAAGACATTCACACACCAGGCTTGTCATGGATGAATGTATCAGACCAAAACATAGGTCCAGAGGCGAAAGCCATCATTATGATAGTGTTAGGACGCGACCAGAGAGGAATCGCTATAGCTAGGACACAAGCAGCAGGTAAATACCCTCGGAAATAGAGAAGCCAGATAGTGTCCAAGGATTCACCAGAGATAGTCCTATAGGATGTCAGATCATAGAAAAGCACAGGTCACAAGCGGGGGATCTATTGGTTTGAACAAAAGGAGTCTACCTTCAAGTAATAGGATAAATTGTACGCCAGTTTAGCAAAAGGTAGGAGAAAAATAGTGCAGGCTAACTTAGGCAGGGGTGAAGAAGGGTACATCCTTCCTGATGGAAGTGATCAATGCCGTCCTTTGGGCCTCCACACCAGAAGGGGGAGGAGCGTGAGTGTTATCACTGTATTTTCTTTTGACTTGCCTGTGGAATAGGAACCACCTTGATGCTCCCCAGACTGGAAAAGGAGCCAGAACCATAAGATTCTGTTTTTTGTATAAAAAAAAATAATAATAAAAAAAATCAACAGAAAAGCTGAGAAAACAAGTTTTCAACTGTGTAATGACCTGCAAAATTGCAGACTGAGAAATCGGCTGTTTCCTGAGAATTGCTGTTTGCAGGACTGATTTGCTGAGATTCCCGTGTTCTGCAGAGGTTCACTGTGTTTGCTAAGTATGCATGTGTGTGGTCTGGGAGCGTGCTGTGTTCCTGTGCTCCCCGATTGTCTGAGAACCTGTATGTGTGTGAGCGACCCGCTGGTGATGGACTGTGTGCTGATATGGCGCTCGGCCCTCATCCCCGATAGTAACCTGTGGCCATGTGTTTCTGGGGTAACCTGTGGCCATGTGTTTCTGGGGTCGCAGCGAGTAAGAAACCTGCAGAGGCCAAAGGCAAAAAGTAGTGGGTAGGGTAGCAGAAGAAGACAAAAAGTTAGTACGTTTATGTAGGCCGAGGTAGAAGGCTAGAGGACAGGTAGGCTTAGGGGTAGTTACCAGCCTGGTAGGCCTGGATGTGGAGTCTGCGAAGGGAGATATCAGACTGCAATGCAGTTTCCCGCCAAAAAAGAAGGGAACCCGTAGGCCTTGGAGACCGCTGTGGTTGACCTCCCGAAGAGGCACCGGTCCAGTATAAGACAAGAGGCAGCTGAGAGCTCAACCTCATTCTCCCAGTTGCAAGCCATGAGGCTCTGGAGGCGCTCACCAGTTGGGTGAGGCGAGGAAGAGGCAGAGGTTGGCCCCCACCTTGGCTATGGTGGAGAAGTGAGGGGGAAAGAGGAAAGAAGAAGGAGGACGCGGAAGAGGAAGACAGAAGAGAATGAAGAAGGGAGCTTACCTTGGCTACTGTGGTCTACATCTTCATCTTCTTGGTTGGCGCTGCACCTCAAAGGTCCCTAGTGAGTGATATTCTGAAGGAAGATTCCGGGGGTGGAATGTGGCATGGTGGCCATAGTAGGAGAGGCATGGTAGCCTTGCGTTATCCTTTGAACATCGGAGCTAGGCTCTGAAGGTCCGCCATAGCCACCATCTTGACCGAGTAGTAGAAGGTTGTAGGATGGCTATGGTGGACGTCTTGAGTGGCCGGAATTGGTCGGTAGTAAGAGGATAATTTGGACATTGATTCTGATTCATTCATTCAGTGTTGTTGTTGTTACTATTATTATTATTAAGATGTTGGGGGAGATGCTGGAGTTCCGAGATGGTGGTGAGTTGAAGGAGGAGTGACACTGGTTTTTGCTTGTGTTCATCTTTTTCTTCTCCCATTCTCGATTCTTCTTGCTCCTTTGTCTATTTCTCTTTCCAATCCCTTTCATTTCAGTTGCAATTGAACGGCATTGTCTTTCGTTGGGTTTTTGCAATGTTATGATGTACAATTCGCTTCAACAGGTCCGGGGAGAGTCGTATTTGTACCTCCGACACAGAGCTGAACCTCCAGTCCACACGACCACCAATCCAACAAATTACAATCCATGTCCCTCTCTCAAGGTGCCCCACCCTTGTGATGTATCCATCCCCAAGGGCCTCTTTCGCCCCTTACCACCTTTCCTAACAGACCAGATACCTGTACTCATTTCCTCTCCTTTTTTCAATTACATTGAACCATACCTGTACTCATTTCCTCTCCTTTTTTCAATTACATTGAACCATCAACCATCCGAGTCCGATACCTTCCTCCTTTCTACTACACCGACTTTCTTCTTTTCCACAAACGCATTCTCCCTCACTTTTCCTTGATCTAGGTAAATTCAAGCTTACTTCGAATCCTCTTCCTACGCTGAAGGAAGGTCAAACTCATTCGGGAAATGATGGCAATACGACCCATCCAGACTCCTAGACTCTATCCTACCTGGCCAACAATTCAGCACGTCCCAACCCCACTCACCGTACCTCCCTGCGATGCATCTGATCACCATAGCTTTGTCCTTATGTCAAGGTTTCCTCATCCCTTGACATATCTGGCCCCCCTCCCCCACTGGTACCACTCCGAAACAATCCTTCACTATTTCCTTTTTCAACAACAAGCAAACCTCATAGCGAACTGATGGCATAGTAAAGACACAGCGACTATGGAGCTTTGTCCTCTGTCCTTCATGGCCATGAATCCAATCGATAGCCAACCACTTTTCCCCAATCACAGCGCCTCAAACCCTGCGACGCATCTATCCCCAAGAACTTCCGGCCTGTCAAGGACCATCAAGGACCTCTCTCGCCCCTTGATGCATCCACCCTCCTCTCCCGCATTCCCATCCCTACCTGGGCCCTGCCTCCCACATGCCACAGACCATAGAAATCGATTCCCTCTCCAATTTTTAATCCTCTCCTAATTTCTTTTTTCTGTTGTCGCTGCGCAAAATTGAATTACCAGGGCGTAGAGGAAACGGAGTTTACCAGTTATCTAACCTATTCCTTGTTCAATCTACCAGTGTTTAACTCGCTCACAAACAAACAACAAAAGCAGACAAACGAAAAAAAAGGACAACCATTCATACAGACAAGAGGCTGTAACCTCACTACCCAACCAAAGCAGACAAACAAAAAAAAAAGACAACCATTCTACCGATGATTCATTAACGTATCTGAACCACGTCAGCACATCAACAGCAACCGCTCCAAGGAGCCATGCTATACATCCCTACATACTTGTCGAATTTATATAGAGAAGAAAAAAAACCTACACACTCCACCCAGCAACTAATCCTTCTAAAGACAGTCTTATTCACTACCAATTTACCAAATCATTCGCAACTCGCTCAAACTATTTCCCAGGACTCAGTGAAAGTGCAATGAAGCGCTATCAAATTCACC
Source organism: Chara braunii (assembly GCA_003427395.1). NCBI lineage: Eukaryota > Viridiplantae > Streptophyta > Charophyceae > Charales > Characeae > Chara > Chara braunii. The sequence goes on along the minus strand of BFEA01000419.1, from coordinate 905,651 downwards.
CTCACAGTGCATGACTCTCTCTCTCTCTCTCTCTCTCTCTCTCTCTCTCTCTCTCTCTCTCTCTCTCTCTCTCTCTCTCTCTCTCTCTCTCTCTCTCTCTCTC
>BFEA01000419.1:770180-801955 GCA_003427395.1 Chara braunii | reverse complement strand
GGGTGAGTGGGTGAGTGGGTGGGTGAGTGGGTGAGTGGGTGAGTGGGTGAGTGGGTGAGTGGGTGAGTGGGTGAGTGTTGAAGGGGTGAAAAAAAGAGGACGGATAGAGGGAACAAAGGAGAGAAACAGAGGACAGGAAGAAGGATAAGAGGAGTGAAGGAAGCGAGTAATAATGAGGGAAGTAGGGAAGGGAAAAATGATGGAGGTACAGGAGGAAAGCAAGAGAAAACAGCAGAGAGGTGAAAGTGAGATCTCCGTTACTCACCCTATTGAAGTCGTCTATGGCTTCATCCAGCCTACCTGTGTTTACCTGTTGTATTGAAAACCAAAGACAGCAGACGAACAGATATGAATGTTCAAGAACACCTCAGGAGTTTGACATTTGCCTCAGTAAAGGACTCATTCCAATAGACCCTCAGTCATCGTCTAATTCCAATACCAGGGGGCGGGGGGGGGAAAGGGGGGTTGTTGTTGCTGTGGGAGGGGGGGTGTAGAAAGAAAGACTCAATTGGTATCCCGCACCTTATCAATCCCCTCGCTCAGTGCCCTTTCAAGCTCCGCCACATCCATGAAGTTCCCCTCTATCTCAACGTTTCTGGCATTTGAATTATTCCTGATGAGTGAAAGATGATTCGCTTGGCTATTCTGATTTGCTCGGCAATTGGAAATAATCTGCCTGGCAGAAGAGGTTGACGCTCCTGATCCGCTCCCAATCAAATTCTGGTTTGCTTCTGATATCGATGGTGAAGCTCTTGTCTGTGCCATAGGTTCTGCTTGAAGGGTACCGCTCGCAAGCTCTTCCAACTCCAGGCACAAATCCAAATCCTGGATTCCGGAAGAGGCAAACTGTGCACCATGTTGCCAACTTTGCTGCGCTTCGAGATTTCTCCGTAAACGCATCAACGATTGGCCTGCCCAGGATTTTGGATGACACCATGTCCCCGCCCCCACCCAACAAAGCAATTATCCCATATGATGAGTACTCTTTGCAAAGTATCGATGCTGTGGATAGCTCGGTCTTATCCTCAGTAGTGCACTGGACTGGGAGGCTTGGGAATGCTCCCCTGGAAGTATTCTAGCAGAAGGCAGGAACCAGCATACACCTCTTCTTTCACATTTTGCAAGTATCCTCACCTCCTTCCTCTCCCAAAAGAAATAGGAAAAGAAACAAATTGCACAAGCAATAGACAGAAAGTTAAAACTCTTCCAGCTCCATTGAACAGCTCCCGGCCCTGACCTTCCATGCAATGCAGGCAAGAAATGCCAAGAATGTGCCCTCGCCGCTGCAAGTTGTGAGCACTTACCAAATTTGCAAAGTGAGAATGAATTTTCCCCTAGAACATGGAAAGATACAGCGCCATATTTTTTGTCTTTTTTTGTGCAGTTGGTGAGTGGTGCGGGGGTGCCCTGTGCCTCCAAAGACATCAATGTGACTAACTGAGCGAGGGGTATGAGATCACACGGAATGCAGCATTCTAGTAAAGACACGAATACGTCAAAAACCTTTCTCAGGGCCTTATGGTCCTGGCTCCTTCTATTCTGGGGAGCGTCAGTCCGGTTCCTATTCCACCGGCAAGTCAAAATATACAATACAACAATTATCAATCACACACGCTTCCTTCCGTCTGGCCGAAGGACCCCTGAGCAGCATTGATTGCTCCACCCCGGCAGGATTGACTGTCAGCTTGCCTTGTCCCTCTCTTTCCTCTCAGATCCAGAATCCAGATCTGTCAGATAAAGCATTTGACCCTAGAAAGAGCACGCCTGTTGTCCTTATCCAACCTGGTCCTTCCCTATACACCACTATTGCCCCCCTTTGGACAGTCAACCGTATATCTTTGGAACCTACACCCTCAGTCTGCAGTCTTGTCGTCCGGTCGTCAAAATTGGACCCTGGCAGGGAGCTCGTTAGCTTCCGGATCTCTGAGGAGGGACCATCCTTTGTGGCTCCGTTCGTGTCCTCCTTGTTCCACGTCATCTGTACCCCCTGGGTTATGTTTATCCTCTTGCAGCCTAGGACGTGGTTAAGCCTTCCAGCGACGTCTGATGTTGGAAGTCCCTTTCTGGAATTGAATTATGCCATTTCTCCCAGCATACCCGGTTCTGTCGCAGTTCTCCAATCTTGCCATCAACCAGCCAGGTCCTGTAGAATCTCTGCCTTTCCTTGTTCCGCTGATCTTCGTCTTCGGTCCAGGCTCGTTTGGTCTTCTGCCATCTGCAAAGGATCTCGGCTTGAATCATTGTTTTAGTTTCAAACCACACTTTCTCCCGTGGATTGGACCGTCCTTCAATTGTTCGGCTGCATCTCTCCTTCCATATGACCCATAGAGTCACCTTCCTGATGAGTTCAAACCAGGACCTCTCAGCCTTCCGAGCCTGAACAGGGATGTTAGTCAAGAGGAGCAGCTGAATGGGTTGTTTGGGGAAGGGGGAAGAGAAGAGGGAGTTCCAGAGTGAAGAAGCTCTCGTCCAGTATTCGGTCGCCTCTTTACAGAGCACTAGGCAGTGGACTAGGTCTTCTACCGAGCCTTCAGAACAGACTACATAATTCCGAGCTGTTTGGGTCTGTGATTTTTCGTCTAATGTACAGCCATTGGTTCTCTGGCAGGGCTGCGTATACAATCAGCCATTGCAAATCTTGATTGGTCTGATGCGTTTGAATTTTTCCCAGTGGATTCACGTGATTTTGTCTGCTTCTTGACCCACGAGATTCCGCCATCTGTTTTTGATGATCGGATCTGGATTTTTGGTCTTCAGAGACAGTCTGTACCCAAGTTTGACTGAGTAGTCGTGGATCGGGACTTTTGACTTGAAGTTGCTGGTAGAATTTGGTTTCCAGGCCCACTCTGCTGGGTCGAACTCCAAGGAACGGATTGCCGTGTCCGGTCTGAAAATTGCCTTTGGCCATGAACCTAGGACCCTTACTTTTCTAAGGAGGAAGGAATCCAGTATAGATGTTTCTACATTGTTGTTGAGAATAGCTGGCATGTCCGTATTGGTGAAGGAAACCGGGAAGGAGTAGAAAATAGCTCTGGTGTGAGAGCCTTGCTGCATGTGAGAGAATTGATAGGCTCTAGTAGGGGATGTGTCTTGAATCAAAAGACCCCATTCGCCCGGTCTCCAGGACTCATCTTTTACCAGGATATCTTTCCATTCTTGCGGGATACGAATGAGTATGTATTGGAGATTGGTCTCATGTCTGTGACAACCTTTCAGTCGGACACTGGCTTCTTGTTCCGTTATCCAGTCTTTTCTGTCCTCCATCCACAGGTGGTCTACTTTCCAAATACCGTTTTTGATCCAAGATAGCCACCTCTGTTCAAGGAAAAGTGGGTTATTGGCCTCGTTTGTTAGCCATTCATTCCCGAAGAGCGGTTGTCTTAGAACTTCATCTTTAGATTTGGGATTGTTTATCTTGTTAGGGATTATTTTCCTCCACGATCGAAGCAGTGCCGGCCAGTAGGGGGTGGGTGGCCGATGGTCTTCGGGTCTGTTATTCCTCGTCCGATTCCTCCGACCTGTAGATATTACCCATTCTTTGTTCATTACCCAAAATAGGCCTGACATGTCATTCGGGGAGGGAACCGGAGCTATCGATCTAATACTGTCCAGTGCCAAGTTGTTCCAGGCACTGTCCGGATTCATCAGCAGTTTGATGATCCATTTAATTTGCAGAGCTTTCGTTTCAGTTCCAGGGTCAATGATTCCTAGGCCCCCATTTCGTGGCTCCCTTGTGACGTAGTGCCAGGCTATCTTAGATATGCCCTTATCTTTGTTGGGGTCTCCTGTCCATAGGTAGATCCTAACTCGTATGTTCAGTTCCTTAATCGAGCTGTCGGGAACTGTCCAGATAGAAGCAATATACCACATCATTGAGAAGACCGGCGTGTTGAGAACCAGCGCTCGGCCGATAAGGGAAGTGAAAGCGTTGCTCCACCTTCCGATTTTGTTAATCTGTTTGGCCAGCATGGAAGGGCCCATTTGGGGCGCCAATCCTTTCGTCATCAGGATACCTAGATAGCGTGTGGGTGTATCCGGTTTTTGCCATGTCATAGCCGCCTCACATCCTTGGAGAGAAAGGGGTTCGTCATCGGAGAGCCACCAGCCAATTGTTTTCCCCCAATTGATCCTCATTTATGAGGCTAACCTGAATGCTTCCATTGCTTTGGCTAGTGTTCTAAAGGAGGAGTCTGATGCTCTAATCAGGACCGTTAAATCATCGGCGAACATGATAGCTGCAGGGAAATCCATCTGATGGGCCGAGCCTACATCGGTGCTGGATAGTCTCTGAATTGATGGATCCTTGCGCAGGAAGGATGCGATTGCCTCCATTACGAAAAGGAAGATTGACGGCGCTAGAGGGTCCCCTTGACGGACCGAGCGGGATATCGGATAGCAATCAGACAACAGTCCATTGACTTGGACACAGCCAACTGCATCCTTGTAGAGTATCCTTACCCACTTTCTGAAGTTCGGTCCGACTCCCATTCTTTCCATGCTCGCTTCCATAAAGTCCCAGTTGACTTGATCGTATACTTTCTCGAAATCAAAGAAAAGAATGGCGGCATTTATTTTCCTTTCTCTGATTTTTCTCACTGACTCATTCAATGTCCATACATTGTCCAGAATATAACGGCCCGGGATGAATCCTGTTCGGTCAATGTGGAAGCATTTGTTGGTGATCTTAATGATCCGATTAGACAGGGTCTTAGCCAGGATCTTGTATAGGAGGGTTAGCAGTGATATGGGCCTGTAATTTCTAATGTCGTCTTTTTCACCCTTTTTGTACAGTAGTGCGATCACGCTGCTGCTGAGAAGATTACCCAGCCCCCCCTTGGACCAACTGTCATTATAGAAGTTAAGTAAGTCACTTCCTAGCAAGGGCCAAAATTTTTCACAGGACTCTTTTGTTAACCCGTTGATTCCTGGGGTTTTATTGTTGTTCATGCTTTGTAGAGCCCTGAGTATTTCTTCTAATGTGAACGGTTTGTCAAGAGCTTCAGCCTGGTCAGGTGATATTGTTCGCTCTAGGTAGTGTACCATTTTCTGCCTTGCCTCTCTGACGTTGATGGGTATTGGTGCTCCATTCTTGGACTGGTATAGCTCCTTGTAGAAATTGTTGGCTATCTCCATCATCCCTTCACTATCTGATTTGACAATTTCAGGAGATGTGTGTGACCTCAGGCCTTCTATCGTGCCAGCTCTTGAGTTGGCTTTGATTCGAGCAAAGAAGTGTCTAGTCATTGAGTCGCTTAGTTCGTATTCGCACATTCTTGCTCTTATCTGAAGGCCTTTCAGATCCCACCATTTCCACATGGCCAATTCCTCTCGAGCCTTGTCGAAGATCTCGATATATAGTTGAGAGGCGGGGTTGTTTATCAGGTTAGATTCAGTTATTTTTAGTGCAAATTCTAATGGTTGCTTTCTTTGTTTCCTTATCAACGCTAGCTTCCTAGAGCTTTCTCGGCCTTTTGGCTAAAAAGAAAAATTGGAATAGATCAAGTGTAGTTGCTGTTCTGATCAGTTCAATATCTGATCCATGGTCCATTAGGCCACATGATATTAAATTATGTTTTTACGGCTATAAAGGGGCCAGAAGGGTATACTCGGCCCCTTCAGCGTTGCCTTCATATTGCACGGCAGCAAGTGTGGCGCGGCCCATTAAAAAGTAGTCCTTTTTTCTTTTTCTTTTTTTGCAAAAAAAAGCCCTTGTGTAAGCTCTCTATCCCGGCGGTGGTAAGAGAACCGTCAGAATTGAGGACTTATCTGCCGGGCTGCTCCATCTATTGGGCGGGAGCGGCACCTGCTGAAAACCGGGTCCAGCATCCCATTGATACATCTTACAACACTGAGAATTCCAACCATTGTTCCCAGGGCTGTGGCCTTTCCACTTGTCAATCCGGCTCTCAGTTGTCCCATGGAGCTGCCAGTATTCCCTATCCCATTTTGAAGCACCCCTTTTCAATTCAGTCAACCGTATTCAGCAGCCCCCCATTAAAAGTAGTCTGAGCGAGAACTCTTTGATGGTACTTGCCTGTTCACTATTCAGCCTGGCCGTTTGTTTAAACCACCAGTACACAGCCCCAGCCAACTTGAGAATCACAATCAAGCCTCCCATAAAATTTCGGAGGCCCGGGGCAACCGGGCCAAGATAGCTGGCGCCACCAGCGAAAACAAAAACAAAAACGCCGCACTGGCATTTCAGCAAAACTTGGCGCAGAGGGCAGTGCGAAGGTTTGTGGATTTAGGCTCGGCTGTACTGGTGGTTTACGGCTGATACCCTGAACTCATTGTCAGTTCCGTTCCATACCTCTTCGTCAAGGATTATCATCATTGCTCACTTGTGAATCGCAGGTCCCTGTCACTCGCGATCGACTAGGAAAACCAAAATTCTATTACCAAATATGTCCTTACTACGTCCGATAAGGGTACGAATCTCGCAAAGTTGGAGAATTTATCTATCACCATTAATATGCCTGCTTCCACACCTACCGGTGACAAACAGATCCATACAATTCATGGCTACTGATTCGCCTGGTCCAGAAGGAATAGGAAAGGCTCAAGTAAGCCTAGGGTTGCCTGTGTACAGGGTTTATCCCATTGGCAACGGCTCTCTACGTACGCATGAGCATCCTCTTTTTTTTTATACCTAGCCACCAGAACTGCTGTAACAGATTAGAATAGGTATTTTTGAATACAAAGTGCACCGCAGTGTCATGGCAGTCTCCTACGAACAGAGTTCTGAGAGTCTCTTTACTAAGAACACAGAGTCTTTCAAATCCCTTCCTTACTAGGAATAACAAGCCATCGATCATTCTATACTCCTTGCTCACGTTCTTACCCTTGTCCTCAAGGCATCCGATGATTTCACTGTGTATGTCATCGCTTGCATAAGCATCAATTATCAGTTGGTGCACTTGTCCCCTATGAAGAAGTCAACTGTCCTTAACAGCCTAATAACAGCATCTCAGCAACCACATTATACTTGCCTTCCTGATGAGTCACGATGGAGTCAAATATGTCAACGACTTGCACCCGTCTCTTCAATGTATCAGAAAGGTGTGGTTGTGTCCTAATCCACTGATGAAGTGTCTCATTGTCATTCACAATGTCTACCACGGAGATAGCATTTCCAGTGCTTCAAAGCACTCCAAAACCATAGCTTAAGGGTTCGAACCCCTTTCTCCTGTAATGTGATTATAATTAAAATGTTCCTCTATCAAACGAAACAAACCTTTCATTTCATAATTGGAGAATTCCAGCGTATTGTACATATAAGCTTGATAGATCGACGAGAGGCCGAAGAGGTATCCGAGTCCCCGACATGCAAATTATGATCCTGCTGTTCTAACCTACTGTGATGACCCGACCAAACACGGACTGAGACACACTTGATTTCTGAGTTTTGCTCATGGACTGAATGCGTTGCTGAGTTTCCCGCTCGCTACTAAGTTCTCTAAGTCTGTGTGTGTACACGCTTGCTGGTCTGCATGTCTGTGTGTGCGTGCACGCTTGCTGGTCTGCATGTCTGTCTGAGTGTTGGTTCGCTTGAGTGTATGTGTGACCCGCAAGGGCACTTGTTCGTTCGTTGGGCCCTCAGGGCCGGTACTTACCTGTGGTCGTGACATTGAGAATTGCAGCGGGGGAAAACACTCAAGTAGCAGGTAGGCCGGTACCGCACCCTGAAGAGGTAGATGCGCGGGTACTGGAGGCCAAGCAGAAGAAGACAAAAGTGGCATTTTGAGACGCCCAGTAGTTGTAGGCTAGGTCTAGGCGGGTACCAGTCCAACCAGTCTGAGACTAGGGCCTGTACGGCCAATATCAGAGTCTGCAATGATGTTTCCCTCCGAAAGGGAGGAGGTACCAGTTGCTTGGACGGCCGAGCGGCCTGGAAGTCACCGCCCAGAGGCAAGCAGGCCGCTCTATCTCCAGGCTGGGCGAAGAGCCCAGCCTCATTGTCGGTGTGCAAGTTTGGCGACACACTGGTTGGAGCACTGGCTGGAGCAGCGCTAGCTTGGAGCAGCGCTGGTGGGGAAGGAGGAAGGACAAGGAGGAGGAAGACGACCAGGAGGAAGGGGGAGCGCCTGAGGTACTTACCTGGCTATGGTGGGCGCTGCAACAGGAACATCCCCATGGGAGCAGAGCTACACCAAGAAGCTTCGAGGCAGAGTCAGGCATGACGGCCTGAGGTAGAGCAGCCATAGCTGCTTTGCCTGGTCCTTGCACATCAGGGCAAGGGCCGAGTAGTCCGCCATATCCTCGGCCTGTGAGAGTGAAGAGTGAGGGAGGCGGCCATGGCTATGGTGGACCTCAAGTGATACCTGCAGTAGAGGAGGGATTCGGACATTGATTCTGGTTCAGCCATTCAACATTGTACTACTAGTTCTTGTGTGAATAAGAGAGGAGAAGTGAAGGAGGAGGAGAGTGTTTGGCAAAGAAGAAGAGCTTTATCATTTGTCTATGCTGGTGTACATCATCTTCTTCTTCTTTCTTCTTCTTCTTCTTCTTCTTCTTCTTCTTACCCTCTCTCTCCTCTCAAGTTCATTCATTTCTTTCTGCAATTGGACGGCATTGTACTATCTGATGAATGTGTACGTCGAAACTGGCCAGGATCATAACATTAGTATCAGAGCGGATTCTACATGCTGGTGAGAGTTGACGTATCCACCCTAACCCTAACCTAAGTGATAAGGGCTAACCAGGGTTGGTCCGAAGTGGGAAGTGGGGCAGCGTGGCTTGGGCAAGCGGCCCCCACCTGGTTTGGTCCTGCTGGGTCCGCATTGAACCTGACCAGGTTGTTTGAGAGTAAGTATGTGGTGGCGAGACACATCAAGAGGAGTTCATGTGACAAGTTGAGAGAGGCGGAAGTGAGAGGCACTCGCACCTGGAATCTGACCTAAGGGAGACACTTGGGGACTTGAGGGCCTCCCTCAAGTAGGCGATCTTAAGGGAGGTAGCCATTTTGCAACTACGGACTGCAAGTTGCTACTTTGTTCTTCAGCATCGACGGGGCATCCGTCGTTGCACTTCGGTGTTGGAAGTGAGACCCTCCTACATGATAGGACACGAGCGTAGACGTAGCGAATAGGGTTAGGAAGACCACATGACGAAGGGGGGTGAGTTATACTTCATCTCAGAGTCCGGGCCACTCAGGTAAGTGTCGTGCACCTAAGGGTTGCCCATGTATGTGTTATGATCCTCTGGTTGCTTGTTGTCCTGTGGAGCCTGGAGGACCAGAGCTAGACGCTGCGCATGCTCCTGGACAGAACGACTGAATACCAAGATATCATCCAAGTAGACGACTACGAACTTGTCCAGGTAAGGCCTGAGTATGTGATGCCTCTCTGTTTGGAATGTGTTAGGGGCATTGCAAAGACCGAATGGCATGACCAGGTATTCATAAGTACCATACATGGTCTTGAAGGCTGTCTTATGGACATCGCCTTCAGCCATCTCAATCTGGTGGTAACCAGATTTGAGGTCGATCTTGCTGAAGACAGTGCAGCCCTGCACCATATCCAACAGATCATCGATCCGAGGAAGAGGCTCTGTGGACTTCCTCGTGATCTTATTGAGACCCCTGTAGTCCACACACATTCTGAACTCACCATTTCCCTTTGGAATAAAGAGAACTGGTGCCCCGAATTCAGATGTGTTGGGCCTGATCCAGCCCTTGCTGGCAAGGGTCTCGAACTGTTTCCTGAGCTCATCAAGTTCAGCAGGGGATATCCTGTAGACCCGGCCCTTGGGAGGGACCGAGCCAGGCAGGAGCTCAATCTTATGTTTGGTCTACCTATGGACAAGTCCAGTCGGCTTCTGCATAAGATCTGAGAACCGGTCAACATTCTGCTGAATTTGAGAGGGACAAGGAGCAGTCTTCACATCAGTCTGTTTGACATAAGCCACAAAGAGACGTGTGTGGTCAGTCTGGCGTGACAATTTTAAGAAACTGCGAGCACGCATGCAATAACATCTACTGGTCAGATGATACTCGTCAGCAAGTATACATGGGTGATAGACCCCTTGCCGGTCAGGTAGCTTAACCCTAGAAATCCACCAGTCGATCCTGGGGTTGGTGGTACCAAGCCACTACATAGAGAACACAAGGTCAAAGGGAACATCAGAGAACACAGAGAAATTCAGGCGATGCCTGATTTCTCCCTGCTTGTCAAAGGTCACAGGTAGACGAGTCGCCAATGCGAACCTCAATAGGTTGTCGCAACTTTACCAGTCTATGATCCAAGTGCAGCCTGCTGACTGTCTTGGGAGACATAAAGTTGTGATTGGCCCCACAGTCCAAGAGCCCTTTGAACTTGGCTCCCATGATGGAGGGTCAAAGCAGGATGAGGTCTGACCTGTGCTTCTTTCTTTCCTGCAAGGACAGGAAATGATCAGCAAGGCACTGAGACTCATCCTCCTCCCACGTCTCATCCAGCTCAGGACCCCGAAGATGCAACTCTACAGAAAGAACCAGCGAGAGAATGTGAAGATTCATCTTCACCAGAAGGTGAATCAGCACTGGTGGAAGCAGCTGCTGCTTCCACCTCTCTCTGCTTTAGTTTTTTGAACCAGACCTGCCTGTGGACCTGCGAGGCATATTAAAAAGTGGTCCCCCTCACACCTCAGGTAGATACCCCTGTCCTTCCTCTTCCTCCAAACTCCCTCCTGAATCCTGAGTGCATGTCAGGGGAAGGTGGAAGGATCAAGGGGGTCAGCTGGCCAACGGACATCACGTGCTAATGGAACTCTCTGGGCACTAGGGGAAGAGGCACGTCCCTTACCTTTCTCCTTGTTGCTGGTTGGTGCTTTCTGGGTTAGGGCTTTACCCCTGGTTAAGCCCATCAAAGCATCAGCCAGGGCAAGAACAGCAGAATCTGCAGCAGATGAGGAAGCAGTCCCAGATGGAGGGGTCCCACCTTGGGATGCTGCACCATCATCTGAACTTGAGGCTACAACAAACATGGCCCCCTTCCTCCTTCTACACCCCTTTGAGGAGGGTCCCTTCCTTCCTTCAGAAGGTGCTTCCTGGACATGGAGCTTGGACTCCATATCAAAGGTTGCTCTGCCAAAGGACCGCCAGTCCTTCTGGCCCTGAGAGAAAAGAGCAATCTGGTATGGCTCAGGCGCTGCTCTCAAGGAATTTTACGGCTCCTTATCCAAACTCTATTCCACCTTTGAGAGTCTGACATCGACTCTTGGGCTGGAGATGAGTAAGGAAGATCTGCTCATTCATTTTGCAGCGCGTGAACTGGGAGTGGTAACAGCTCCAGCGTTGAGGACTATAAACAATGTTAATACTTTGTTGGGACTATCTTTGCTTCATTGTTTCTTGAATGTGATCTACTCAACTTTCCTTTGTGACTGGTTGTGAGGATTTTGTGGAGCGAATTGCACTGTCAGTGCTTTCTGTCATATCGCATGGTCAAGTCTTCCACTGTGTTTATCTTTCCCTTTGCGGTGTGATTCTCCCATCCTCTCCCCTTCCTTTTGTGTATGTATGGGCATAACTGGAAGTCTATGTGAGTGAGTGTTGGTCATTTGACAACAAGCAACCAGGATCATGACATACGTGTGCATGGTATTGTTTGTCCCACTAGGTACTTCTAGGTCTCTTTCCTACTCCTCCGAAGTCTTGGTTGTGTGCATTGGTGTGCGAACTACTTATCAACCTGATGGATGTAGAAATGAAGTATCTTGCTCGAAAAGCCATATATTTCTACAATGCTTTGTTTTTTCATTTGTGAATGGATATAGTCTGTAGGTTCTCTCTTGAAGTTGAAATTCGTTTTTCGGTACGGTAGAGGCAGAAAGTAGGACCTTGAGGTACTATCCTTGGTTGGGACTTGGTCACGACCTACTTGGGACCCAATGGGACCCAGTGGGACCGGGCCCAAACAAGAAGGGCCCCTTGGACCCAAATTTGTTAACGCAGTGTGGCTCTCTGTTCTCTCTAAGATATAACATTCTTCTTTTTTATTAGAGTTCTCGCTGCCGAGGGGATCTCGACTGAGATGCTTTGTCAAACTGATGACCCACAATCCAATGCTTGACCTGCACCTTATACACCACTCAATTCTCCATTGTTGTATGATGTTACTTGTAGTCTGGTTTGCTATACTTTGACGGTGCCGGTTGGATTATGCTTAAGGGGATCCATTACTTAGCCTGACCGAACTTGAACGCGAAATCAGAACTCTCTTCTAAATGAATTGTATTTTTTTATTGTTTTTTTTTGTTGCTCTCTAGCCTGAATATTTGTCGCTCCGACTAGGAGTTCTATCTTCTTCTCTGTACTTTCACTTTGTTTCTTTTCCTGAAATCCACTACATGCCCGTTGAGACGTGCGGACAAGAGAGAAGAGCGAGACAAGCCATGGCAACTGAAGGAGTTAATGGTTCCGACATGGCACCGAGTAAACTTTCTGATATGTTGAAAGCTCACATGGATGCAGTGGGTGAGGCTGATAAACCGCTCTATGAGGCCCTCTATCAGAAAGAGTTGGCTGAGGAGGAAAAGGCGGAAGAGGCTAAGCGAAAAACAGTCGTTGATGAACTTGAGGCTATTTTCAAAAACAGTTCCAAATGTATCTGATGCAGACTTTAAAAAAGATCTGGTTGTGTATGTATGTGCGTTGGTGAACTACCATTTGCTCAGCGAACTCCCGAGTGTGAAATCTCAACTACTTGAGGAGATGAGCCACATGCGTACTCAAATGGCTAAAATGGCCAGAGAACGTCGCGATCGGCTGCAGCAAATGACAAGCATGCATCAAGCCCAAACCTCAAGTTCTCTTCCCCGTTCTACCTTCACATCCCTCCATTCTTCTCTGTCTTCTCAGTCTTCTTTGTTGAGTTTGGTGATTACCCAATTAGGACCTGCGACAGGTGCAGTTCCCACTCTCGCTACAATCGCCAACGGAGGAAGTTCTGCAACTATCGTAACCCTGGGATCGGATCCAGCAACAGCTGGACCCAGCTATGGCAGTCCATACCTGGACGGGAAGGAGGTGATGATACCATCTAGATTTGCAACAAGGAGGACGTTGAGTCCTAGATCAGCTCCATAAGAACCTACTTTGAGGTATAGACTCAAAGAGTGAACCAGTGCTTGATCCTAGGGACGAGCGTCGAGCATGTTGTAAGGGGTTTCCTTGAAGTCCAAGCCATGCAAGCTAAATCATCTTATCCGAGTGGCTTAAAGTCACTTCGGTTACCACTCTCGAGGATATACTAGTAGAGCAATATAAAGACGCGCATGTTGCTGCGAGAGTAAGGATACAACTTGATAAGCTCGAGCCAAGCAAGTGGCACGGCACCATGCATAAATTGCAACTGCATGCCAGCAAGCTCTTTGCAACGTCAGGATTGGAGATGACTGCGCAATCAGGTTTGGATGTAGTCAAAGGTACGATTCCCACTCACTTTACCAATCGCCTAGGCAAGGATTTTTTCGGTTACACTGACTGGTTTTCCTTAATGAGGATGTAGTCAGTCTGGAAGCAGGAGACCTCCTTAGTGTAGCAAGCAGCAAAAAGACCTTTGTTCACGGGGGATTTCGTGGCAGCAATCGCTTAGCTTCGCTTGACTTGCTGGAAGGGGAACGAGAGGCCGAAGCAAATGACCCCACCCTTGGCGACGGCCAAGAACAGGACGCTGATACAGCCTGCTCTTCAACTCAAGAATCTGACATAAACAATCATGATGATAAATTTTGTGCCTTCAAAAAGACTGCCCATGGGAAAGGAAACCAGAACCGGAATTCAATAAGGAGCTTTGTCGCACTTCCAAAGGGAGCCAAAATCCCAGCCAAACTGGAGGATGCAAGCAATAAACCTTAGGTGACCCTGTGGATCAGTGAGGCTGAATGGAAGGCTAGAACGAAGAAGGGGGGTTGCCTTCATTCCCTGGAAACGAACAATAAAATGCAAGATTGCTATATGCTGCGGGGAAACTAGAATCGGGCGTAGAGTTGGCATCAGCACCCTCTATGGTAAGGGAGACTGACTCTGCTGTAATTCAAGAGTCCTCTCTTGAAGCCCCGTCGTTCGCTGATTCCAAGGCTGAAGTTTGTCATGCTTTGTATGTTGAGCCTTGGGAAGGGGTCTGAGACAATTGACTTCCACTATCACTTAGAGCATTGGGCTGACATGAAACATCAGCGTGTGAGGCTATTTTCAAAACAGTTCCAAATGTATCCGATGTAGACTTTAAAAAAGATATCGGTGTGTATGTACATGCGCTAGTAACTACCATTTGCTCAGCTAACTCCCGAGTGTGAAATCTCCACTACTCAAGTAGATGAGCCAGATGTGTACTCAAATGGCTGAAATCGCCAGAGAGCATCGCAATCAGCTGCAACAAATGAGAAGCATGCATCAAGACTAAAGCTCAAGTTCTCATCCCCGTTCTACCTTTGCATCCCTCCATTCTTCTCAGTTTTCTCAGTCTTCTTCGTTGAGTTTGGTGATTACCCAATCAGTACATGCGACAAGTGCAGTTCCCACTGTCGCTACAAGTCAATGCGGAGGAAGTTCTGCATTTGCCGTAGCCCTAGGATCGGATCCAGCAATAGCTGGACCCAACTACGGCAGTCCATACATGGACAGGAAGGCGGTGATGATACCGTCTAGAATTGCAACAAGGAGGACGTTGAGTCCTGGATCAACTCTATGAGAGCCTACTTTGAGGTACAAGGCACTCAAAGAGTGAACCAGTCCTTGATCCTGGGGACGAACATCGAGCATGTCGTAAGGGGCTTCCTTGAAGTCCAAGCCATGCATAAAGTCAATTGACCTATCCGAGTGGCTTAAAGTCACTCCGATTACCACACTCGAGGATATACTAGTAGAGCAATATAAAGACTACGAGAGTAAGGATACAACTTGACGAGCTCGAGCGCAGCAAGTGGCAGGGCACCATGCATAGATTGTAACTGCATGTCAGCAAGCTCTTTGCAACGCCAGGATTGGAGTTGACTGCGCAATCATCTTTGGATGTAGTCAACGGCTCCCACTCACTTAACCAAACGCCTATGCAGGGATTTCTTCAGTTACACTGACTGGGGTTTTCCTTAATGAAGGATGTAGTCAGTCTGAAGGCAGGAGACCTCCTTACCCCAACAAGTAGCAAAAAAACCTTTGTTCGCGAGCGATTTCGTGGCAGCATTCGCTTAGCTTCAATTGACTTGCAGGACGGGGAAGGGGAGGCCGAAGCAGATGACCTCACTCTTGGCGACGGCCAAGAACAGAACGTTGATACAGCCTGCTCTTAACTCAAGAATCTGACATAAACAATGATGATGATAAATTTTGTGCTTTTAAAAAGACTGTCCATGGGAAGGGAAACCAGAACCGGAATTCAGTAAGGAGCTTTGTCGCACTTCCAAAGGAAGCCAAAATCCAAGCCAAACCGGAGGATGCAAGCACTAACCTAGGGTGGACTTTCGAATGAGTGAGGCTAAATGGAAGGCTAGAATGAAAAAGAGGTGTTGCTTGCATTGCTTGAAAACGAACCATAAAGTGCAAGATTGCTATAGGCTCAGGGAAACCAGAACGAGGCGTACGGTTGGCATCAGCACCCTTCTCGGAAAAAGAGACTGAATCTGATGTAATTCAACAGTCCTCTCTTGAAGCCACGTTGTCTGCTGATTCCAAGGCTGAAGTTTATCATACTTTGAATGTTGAGACTTGGAAGGAGTCTAAGACGGTTGCCTTCCACTATCACTTAGAGCATTGGGCTGAGATGAAAGGTTGACTTCCCCTATCACTTAGAGCATTGGGCTAAGATGAAAGGTTGACTTCCACTATCACTTAGAGAATTTGGCTGAGATGAAACATCAACGTGCTCAAGCGACAGTCAAGTTAATCTTTTTTAAGCTTCTCGTAAACCACCGTTATCTCCGTGTCTTGATTGATTGTGGTGTAACAAGTAATTTCAGGTCACCACACGGGATACTCAAAGTGGGTTTGGGAATGAAGCAAGTGGCTTTGCATAACCCTTGTCAGACTCAATAGGCAACAAAGAAGTTGTCTCATCTACGCATGCAGTCAAAGGTGTGCGCACTACCTTTGACAAGGACAAGACAGTCACCCACGCATTGATCTTCTTTGTCCTTGACAAGTGTCCCTTCAATGTTGCCCTTGGCTTGGGCTGGCTGCAGTCCCAAAATGAATGGACCAGGTGGAAGGAGCCACTTTTCATGGTCAAAGATGCTCAAGGGAACGAGCTTCCCGTCCTCCTGGATGAGAAGCACGAGTCCCCACTTACTTTTCTCAATGCCATGCAATTCCTCAAAAAGTGGTGCCAACACAAAGAGGATGAACAAATGTATGTTGCCTATGTTCGTCCTACTCATGTGCTATCTACTTTACGGCTAGTAGCAATACTACTTCACCTAATGAATCTACTTCTACTAGTCTAAACCACTCTACTTTAAATATGGTCGCCTCCAGTTGTAATTTGCGACCTGATCTAGGTGACCCATTTGGTGATCCTTCACTCCCACCTGTCCCAACAAGTATTCAAAACCTACTTGACCGATTCCTGAAAGTTTTGGTCGAACCACGTGGAGTCCCCACTTGATCAGTCCGACATACAATCGAGTTGGTCGAAGGTGATGTATCGGGCGAGTTGGAGAACCTCCGGAGACAAATCGACAAAATTATCGACAAGGGTTGGATCAAACCTAGCGAATCTGAATTTGGTGCACTTGTTTTGTTTGTCCCTAAGAAAGGAGGCAAGCTCTGTATGTGTATCGATTACCGCGGTTTAAACCGCATCACCAAAAATAATGTATAACCATTGCCACGCATAAATGACTTGCTTGATTCCGCTGGTGGGTGCAAGGTCTTCTCCAAAATCGATCTCAAGTCCAACGACCACCAAATTGAAGTCGATCATGCGGACCAGCACAAGATTGTGTTCAAGACACGTGATGGGCTTTACGAATTTATCGTATGCCCTTCGGCCTCACAAACACATTAGCCACCTTCCAAAGCCTTATGGATAAGGTCCTCCGCGAGCAGATTGGTCCGTTTGTGGTGGTATATCTCAATGATATTCTGATCTTCAACAAATCTATCGAGGAACACATGAAGCACCTTGAGGAAGTGTTCACCATCCTCAAGAAAACGCAACTCCATCTCAACTTAGAGAAATCTGAGTTTGGGAGGGATAGCGTCATCTATCTGGAGCATCGGTTGTCTGCGGCAGGCCTGGAGCCTGAGGCAACCAAGGTTGAGGTCATACGTGACTGGCCTCAACCCGCGAACATCCACAAACTGCGTTCTTTCCTCGGTCTCGCATCGTACCATCGAAAGTTTGTGCCCCGATTCTCTATTGTTGCTCGCCCGTTGTCCCGACGGCAAGTAAGAATGTACCTTTCGCATGGGATGCAACATGTGAGACCGCATTTCAAGCCTTGAAAGAGGTCTTGGTAGGTTACCCTGTACTCCGCATTGCGGATTCCAAACTAACATTTGTAGTCACTACCAATACTAGCGAGTACGGGATTGGGGCAGTGATGCAACAAGATGACGGCGATGGCTAGCGGCCTCTCGAGTACTACAGCAAACCCATGCCCAACGAAACGGTAGCTAAACCTACATGTGCGAGCTCCATGCTTTGTGTATGGCTTTGGATCACTGGAAGCACTATCTTTTGGGACTCCACTTCAAAGTGTTCTCATATCATGACACCTTGAAGTGGATCAAAGAACAAAACACCCCATCCCCTACATTACTTCGCTGGTTCTATGAGATTGACATTTTTGTCTTCGAGCTCAGACATAAAAAAGGTTGTTATAATCGAGTTGCTGATGCGTTGTCTCGCCACCCCGAGTACATGACTTGCCTTGTGAATTCCTACGACCTTCGGCAGAACCTGAAGGGGAAGATCGTAGAACACTCTCCCAAGGACCCTGACCTTAGTCCCATCCTTGAGCAGTTGCAGGTTGACCCTAGCAGTCAGCCTAATTTCCACGAATATGGAGGACTGGTTTTCCGACGCTGTGGAAATCACGACTGTTTGTGTATGCCCAACCATAAGCCTCTCCGCATGCACTTCTTGGATTTGGCTCATGGCTGGAGTGGACACTTCGACATGGCAAAGACGTACGGAAACCTATTAAGACAGTTTGATTGACCTGGTATGAAGGGATTTGCTGAAAAGCTTGTGGTGGAGTGTCAAGTATGGCAACAAATCAAACCATGCAGACAAAAGCCCATGGGGCTACTTACACCCCTTCCCGTTCGCGATGGACTCGGGGAGTCCGTTTCTATCGACTTCACCGACATGGGAAAGGTAAGTAAGAATGGTTATTTGCAAGTGATGTTAATTGCAGTTCGGAACCCCGAAAACGCTTGTGAGTAATCGGGACCCGAGCTTTGTAATTACCGAATGGTAGGACTTCACATCCCAACTCCTTGGCCTCGGACTATGCATGACATTTGGCCATCATCCCGAAGCCAATGGTTTGGCTGAGGAAATCAACCTGACTCTGTTTCAACTTCTTCACGCTTTAATTATTCCGGATCAGGAGACGTGGGATGAAGAGTTGCATTCCGTCAAGGCGTTGTACAACAACTTCATTCATTCTTCCACCGGCATGACGCCAAACAGGCTGCATTACGGTTGGCGCAGATTCGAGATCCGCTCTCCTACCTGTTCCCTGAACAGCCAGCTGGTTTAACACCTAGCAGGCCTGGCTTCAAGGCCAAGTACGATCGCTTGCACAAAGTTGCCATTGCAGCGATGACCAAGCAACAGCACGCAATGATTCATCATGCGAACAAGAAGCACCGGCCTTTGGATATCGAAGTAGGAAGTTATGTCTGGGTCAAGATGTTTGAATTCTCAGAAGAAGAGGGAGTCTCACATAAACTTCTCCCGCTCTGTTATGGTCTGCGGGAAGTTATAGATGTGATTGGAAAGGATGGGTTTGGCCCCACATACACAGTTGTTGTGCCACCTCATATGCGCACATAACATGCATCAAAATTGTATATCCATCGTGATGCTAAGTCCTTCGACTACCGTGAAGACATGATTCCTCGTGCAATCGATGGCAATCATGAGATGAATAGAACCAAACAGCACGTAGGGAAGGGACGTAACCGACAGTACCAGGTTCACTTTATGTATCATCCAGATCTGTACTGCATGTCCAAGAAGGAACTGCTACGCAGCTCACCTCGCGTTGTTAAAGCCTACGAGGCTACGAATGACAAATTGTCTCTAATGCTGTTCCCAAAATCTCTGCAAAGCTCACTGCGACAAAGTACTCTCGAAATCTCTTTGCCTTATTTGCTTACGATGCGTTTTTCAGGGACTCGGATTGAGTTACTCGCTCGAAGGGACCTCGCTCTTAAAGGGGGTGTTAGTGTGATGACCCCACCAAACACGGACTGAGACACAGTTGATTTATGAGTTTTGCTCATGGACTGAATGCCTTGCTGAGTTTCCCGCTTGCTACTAAGTTTTGTAAGTTTGTGTGTGTGTGCACACTTGCTGGTCTGCATGTCCGTCTGAGTGCTGGTTAGCTTGAGTGTGTGTGTGACCCGCAAGGGCACTTGTTCTTCCGTTGGGCCCTCAGGGCCGGTGTTTACCTGTGGCTGTGACATTGAGGATTGCAGCGGGGGAAAACGCTCAAGTAGCAGGTAGGCCGGTACCGCACCCTGAAGAGGTAGATGTGCGGTTACTGGAGGAGGAGGAGAAGAAGACAAAAGTGGCATTTGGAGCGGCCCAGTAGTTTTAGGCTAGGTCTAGGCGGGTACCAGTCCAACCCGTCTGAGTCTAGGGCCTGTACAAGCAATATCAGAGTCTGCAATGATGTTTCCCTCCGAAAGGGAGGAGGTACCGGTTGCTTGGAAGGCCGAGCGGCCTGGAAGTCACCACCCAAGAGGCAAGCAGGCCGCTATATCTCCAGGTCGGGCGAAGAGCCCAGCCTCATTATCAGTGTGCAAGTCTGGCGACACACTGGTTGGAGCGCTGGCTGGAGCAGCGCGAGCTTGGAGCAGCGCTGCTGCGGAAGGAGCAAGGACACGGAGGAAGAAGAAGACCAGGAGGAAGGGGGAGCGCCTGAGGCACTTACCTGGCTATGGTGGAAGCCATCTTCATCACCTTGGTGGGCCCTGCAGCAGGAAGGCCCCCGTGGGGGCAGAGCTACACCAAGAAGCTTCGAGGCAGAGTCAGGTATGGCGGCCTGAGCTAGAGCAGCCATAGCTGCTTTGTGTGGTCCTTTGTACATCAGGGCAAGGCCCGAGTAGTCCACCATAGCCTCGGCCTATGATAGTGAAGAGTGAGGGAGGCGGCCATGGCTATGGTGGACCTCAAGTGATACCTGCAGTAGAAGAGGGATTCCGACATCGATTCTGGTTCAGCCATTCAACATTGTACTATTATTTCTTGTGTGAATAAGAGAGGAGTAAAGGAGGAGGAGAGTGTTTGGCGAAGAACAGGAGCTTTATCGTTTGTCTATGCTAAAGTAGATCATCTTCTTCTTCTTTCTTTCTTCTTCTTCTTGTTACCCTCTCTCTCCTCCCAAGTTCATTCATTTTTTTCTGCAGTTGGACGACATTGTACTATATGATGAATGTGTACTTCGAAATTGGCCAGGATCATAACACTACTAAACTATGCTGCCTTGAACGACTTGACGCTCCCTCCTGCTGGGGTCTGCTTTTAACGCTCCCATACTCAAGGCAATGTCTACCATGGAGTAGTGTTTCCAGTGCTTCAAAGCCATATAGAATGCATACAACCCCCCCTCATTGGTAGATGCCTCTAGTTTCTCGAAAGGCATATCTCCGGACATGTACTGAGTAGGTCTTAAGTTTGTTCCCCTCTACTATCTACCCCCAGATAGAACACACGGTCACCATGAATGTATACAAGCTATGTTTCTGGTCTGACACAATCATGATGAGGGTGCGCTTCCCGATGCCAGAACGACGCTGGCCGGTGCTGGGGCGTAGCCCTTTGACCTGTTTGTATCAGGAGCTTGAGGCCTGGTAGAGAGATCTGGGGATTCGTTGAGGGAGGAAGACAATCCAGTGGTGAACTGGGGGGTGCTGCCATCACAACCTAAGGGGCCGGGTAGAGTCTAGGTACTGAGAACACATCAGTTTTTATGCGTATTGGTTGGGATGGCATTGTCTTTGGAATGTTGCATTTGGGATAGGAGGGGAGGCTAGGAGTTACTCATGGATTGTAAGGCCAGATTGTGTTTATATAGTTTATATCTTACATCAACAGGTCATTATCATCATATCATGAGTTTTCTTATCATCATCATCATAGTATCAGTAGTATCAGTGGCATTGTCAGTGAAGTTCATGAGGGAGGCTGGCCCTGTTCCCAGTACATGCTGATTTACCAACTCAACGATGTATCTCAAGGGTTGCTGGACGCACTTTCCAGCAGGTGATAGCTCCCCACCAATAGACTGGAGCCCCCTGCAAGACAGGTAGCAGTGTATGCTCTTACCATCAGTCCTATCTATTGAAGCGGGCAGATTTTTGTTATAAAAAAAAGAAGAAGAAGAAGAAGAAGATGAGGGTGCGTTGTGGTCATGCACTGCGGAAGTGCTGGAGATGGGGAACGGCTCAAACTCATTGCCTGTCAGAGACATACATCTATCTTGTGGCTGTAGTCCTTGGTAGCTACTCCCTCAGCTATTTGGTTGCTCGAACCAGGAATGAAGGTTGATGTTTTTTTTCCTTTTCTTATGAAGGTTGATCTGACATGTCTGAGATGCCATTGGGTATTTGAATCAACAGTTCATCTTTGGTGGGACGGCACCACTTCAAGTCACATACTGGGAAAGAATTTTGAGTCCTGCCTTTCCATGGAACAAAAGCTGGACTCTCCTGGGGGGACTTCCAGATGGCTTTAAACCACCAGTACTTCGCCCTTACATTGGCCACCGCGAAAAATAAGGCCGCAATGTTTCCACTTGAATGAATTTGGACTGGAACCGCCAGGTCCGTTCGGCCCTGTGCGTCGCAGCTCATATACGGCTGCAGCTTTCGGAAGTACTGGTGGTCTAACTCATATGAAGGGTGGGGCTATGTGGCTTAATCTTTTCCGGCTACATGTTTTGTGACTGTCTGGCATGGCAGAAACGATTGGGTATTGCAGGACAAAGAATGGTCTAGTAAAAAAACAGACTCGATCCAACTATGATCTGCATTACAGAGATCTATTAAAGCAGGTTGGAGATGAAAAGTCGTCAAATCTCAAAATCAGGGAAGCTGTCTGAAGTGATTCCAAGAGACGTGGCACCTCCGCCGAGTGTTGGCCACAATCAGTGACGAGAATCGGCTTTCATCGGATTCTCGGCTTTTTAAGGCTTAGGGGCCAGTAGGAGTCCAAACCTGGGCGCTAGTTTTCTTGGCTCAAGTCACAGGAGGCTTGCAAGGGGATTGGTAGTGGAAGGAATGCTACAGGTTTGTCAAGGATAGGATCCTTCTTTTCTTCCCCCCTTTGTTTTTGTTTGTTTGGTTACACTTTGCTCTGTTCTTTCCTGCCTCTATTTTTGGGTGCATCTATTCCCCTTTCCTTTTTATTTTTCGTTTTCTTTTCTGTTTTCTTTCTTTATTTCTCCCCCCCATTTGTTTTGTTGTTGGTTTGTTCTTAGACTGCATAGTCGTTAAATAGAAGCAAAGCTTAAGTATCTCTACGTGGCGATTTTCCAGTAGTAATAATGCTTTGGTTCAACGTGTGGGCTCTTTCCTTTTTTGGGGTTTCTTAGGAGCTCCAGGCTGTGTGGAAATTTTATTTCCTAATTCTTCTCGGAGTGTTAGGCTTTTTCGGCCTTGTGGCTGTTTTGTTTGTTCCCAGGGTTGGGGGCTACCAGGACACCAATCTAGAATAGCCACCAAGGCCTCGATGATTGCCACATTGTGGCACGTTGCATCAAAACTTCAAAAGGTACATCATGTAAACAACACTCGAAAACAGAGCCCGCATCGAAGTAAGCCCATCAGAACGCAGCATACTTGCAACTGCACCGTGCGCCATACCGTCTGGTGCGGCGCGCGGCGCAGCACCTGTTCATGCGCCGTACCAGCGGCAGTTTCCCTTTTTTCTTTTCTTTTTTTCTGTTTTTGTAGATACAGAAGAGTGCAACACCTAAGGAACTGATCTTTTTCAAGTACAGTCGTACAGATTTTTCTTTCCGTCCAATTGGGCATGAGAAATAGCCTCAAAAAGGTGGCTGGGACATCAGTCTTGACCTTTAGGTAGTGGCATTACCCTCCCACTAGTTTTTTCCTTTTTTCCCATCCTGCAACAAATCTTTAAAGGAACGCAGGTGACCATTGACCCAGCCATGCGACCCCTGTTTTTTTTTGAAGTGAATATTTCCCCCGTGCGCCGCACATGCCGTGCGCCGTACTGTGCGAGTCTGCTCGTGCACCAAACGTGCAGAATTTCCCGCACGACGTCCGCTTGCATGTATGGAACGCAAACATGCAAAGGCCACGAAACACGGAAGAACAAAGGAAAAGCAACTAGTACAAAACCGAGAAGAAGAAAAAAAAGAAAAAAAAGAATGAAAAAAAAAGAAAAAAAAAGAATGAAAAAAAAAGAAAAAAAAACGAATGGTGACGGAGGAGGCTGAACGCTAAAAAATCTGCAGAATCCTCATATTTTTCTTTCGAATTGTAGAGGACGCATACCGGGGCCATTACCCGGTTTCAGCTAAAACTCTGCTGAATACCGAGACCGACGTTCCCTAGGGAGGGGGGTAGGAACAGGGGCTGATGAATGCCGGCCCATGTTTTGAGTCATGGACTTTTTTAACCCCTGTTGAACGTGGACATACTGCAGCACAAGCAGCAGATCAACGATGCAACAAGGCCCAAGGCAGCCCTGATGAGGCAGCCAAACTACAAGGCAAACAGGTACATCACACAGAAAGACAAGGCAAGTCACGGGGATGGGCCACCAGGCAACAGCGCAGTGAAGCGCAAGGCAGCGCTAACAAAGCAGCCAGACTACACAATGCACAAGCACACTGCACGGCAAGGCAGTCCAAGTGGACGGGCCGCAAGGCAACAGCACAGCAAAGCACAAGGCAGCGCGGACAAAGCAGCCAAGCTAAACGGCACACAGGGCAACAAGGCAACAAGGCAACAAGGCAGTGAGGCCCAAAACACCACTGACAAGGCAACCAAACCAAGGCAACAACACAGCAAAGCACAAGGCAGTGCTGACAAAGCAGCAAAGCTACGCGGCACACAAGCAAAGTGCACGGACAAGCAAAGTGTGCAGAAGGGCAACGAGGCAACGATGCGGCACGGCCCAGAACACCACTGACAAGGTAACTAGACCACACGGCTAGCAGACAGGGCAAGACATGGCAAGCTGGTAAGAAGCACGGCAGCAGAGGTATGCAGACCAGGCAGTTCACACACCGGCCAAAGCCAGCCATCACCTACTCACACCACAAAGTCAAACTCCACAGCACCTGCTGAGCCAGGAAGTAACTCCTACAAACGTCCGTCATAACCCATGGGACTGTACGCACAGGCATCCTGAACAGAGCGACCCCCTTAATAGTGTTACAGGCACTCCAAATAACTAGCCACAGACTGTTTGGCACTTCTTAAAGGTGCTCACATACATGCATAGAAAGTACTTAGAAAAAGAGGACATACATAAAACTGATTGTGTGTGTGTGTGTGTGTGTGTGTGTGTGTGTGTGTGTGTGTGTGTGTGTGTGTGTGTGTGTGTGTGTGTGCGTGTGTGTATGTGTGTGTGCATGTGTGTCTGGTGATGGGGTGCAGAGAGGGACAGGGGGAGACAGGAGAAGGGAGAAGGAATGACCAACCAGCCCTTGATAGAAGAACATGATGGCCACTTTCCCCCAAGCACGACCTAGTACATGATCTGTACAAGGGTTGGTGCCCAGGTACATGCTGACATGCGGAGAGGAACTCTCCTCCTTTCTCAAACTCCACCCACTAGAGGATGAGGGTACTCGGTTGCTGAATCCCTCACTTGTAAAGAAGATTTCAACCTGGACATTAGGAAGTTCAAGTGTCCTTCAGGACATCCGTTAAAATTGGAACGACACAGAGAAGATTACGATGCCTCCCTCCACACACTCAAGGATGACAGGCATAAATCGAGAAAAAAAAAATGATCCAAAATACTGAAAATAGTAAATAGCATTCATTAAAAAAGGACATGTGCATGCTAAACCCAAAAGTGAAAACTTTCTGTCTATGGTGACCAATGAGACACTGGCATCATATTTTCTATTGCAACTCACCCTTCTGAATCCATGCCTTTAGGAGCCTCGGGTCCACCTCCAGTGCTCGAGTGTAGTCCTTCACTGCACGCTTGTGCAGATCAAGGTGGCTGTTGCAAAGTCCCCGGTTCCTGGAGGGGCAAACATTACAGAGCACGTATTTCAGAACGAACTATATCTACCTATACATATTTATTTGACGATATAATATCATATTTTATATATACAAGTGGACCCGCCGCAGCGATGCTGCGTCGTGTGATGATCGATTTTGTGAGGAGCAGAGAATTCGTTGACAAAACATAGGGAACAGCATATGCACAGGAAAGAAGTGTTCAGGAAGGAGAAGTCATTCACAGTTGGGAAAGGCATATTTGGGCACAACCAAAAGGTGTAGAGGGTTTGATGACAAATGCATTCACAAAGAAAGGGCCATGGGCCGATTCAGTACACAGAATTCATAGCAGTGAAAACCGGAGAGGGGTTGCTGAAAAATTATTTACAAAGAAAGAGGAGGAAATAGCCTATGTATAGGAAAGAAGTCTCATGGAAGAACAATTTATTTACAGGCCACAAAGGCAGGTGTGAGGAATGAGCCCTCAAGAAGGGGCCTTGCCATGATGTACATGTTCTGGGCTAAGGCCCCAGCAAGCCTCGTGCCCGCCCTAAGTGAAGGCGGGCCAGCAAATCAACAATAGCCCTCTGTGCGTACATTTCACGAAGTGGGGTCCTTACAGTTGCAACACACCAGTTGGTTGGAGTACACCAAGTTTCGGATCTCAGCAAATGCTGAAATGCCCAGGGCCTCTGAGTTAGTTAGGCCCTGGGCTCTTGAACGTGAGGCCGACAATGCACGCTGGGTATCCAGGCCGAAAATGCAAAGGGAAACCGGCCCACTGTCTGAATCTGGCCGCAGGCCTTGACGAGAGAGGCACAACTGCATCTCCCGGGCCCCAACTGTAATGGGCCTGGGTTCAGCCACTGGAGCCCTGTCGCAGGCTGAAGGGAGGCCGCCCACACGCAGCACTGGCATATAGGCAAGCAGGGCGGGTGGGCTGGGATCTTGGCCAATGCTGGCATTGCGGGCACGCTGCGCGGATGCATGTGTGCTGCGCTATGCATGAGAAGCGTTGCGCTGAGGTGAAGCAGGCAAGCGCTAGGCGGTAGGGCGCTGCCTACATGCAAGGCACTGCCGGCCATAGTCGGGCCGCATGAGGGTGCAGTAAGGGTGAAGGGCGAAGGTGGTCTTCGGAGGTGAAGGGCGTTGTGTGGGTACAAGGGAGAGTGTGGGTGAAGAGGACACGTACCTGGTGGAGGTGGAGGTCAGCATTGGTGTTGACATCATCACTCGCTGGTAGTCAAGTTGTCTGGTTGCTTTCATTGCTGTAGATGTAGGCTAGGCTGTAGAAGTAGATAGGGCGCCTGGCGCCATTCACAAGAGAGAGCTACATTCGGGTTATGCTGTTGGTGTTGCCCTGTTGGGCATGGACATTGACTCACGATTCTTCTGTATCATTCTCAATTGGATGGTTACTCGGTTCCATTGTGCTATCTGCTTTGGCTTGGACTACTTGGACTTCAGTGTGATTTTGCATTCTGGATTTTTGTGCTTCGTCCATACTCATGTTCCTTGCAATTTGGTATCGGAGCTGGTATGATCGCCACTTACCTTCGGCATGCTGGCGTTATACAGACTTGGTGCGTTGATGATGCTTCTTCGCAGTGGGTACTTGTGACGTCAGGCCACGTTAGGTGCACGCCCTGGGTAGAGAGGGGTGCACCGGAAGGCTATTACGGCAGTATATGCCGTGGGATACAGCGGAATGTTTGATTGATGATGAGAGCATGCTGATGTGGCATTGGACTAAGGTGGCACTGCATTGCGTTGTGGGTGGTACCGAGGTCATGACCGGTCATCAAATGCAACATCAGCTCAATTGGTGAGAAAATCTGTGGTTGGGGGCAGCTATCTCCAGGTATGTTGATCCCTTACCTTATCTACTCTCTCAATCTCTTCTTACCGTGAGGAAGTGAGTCCAACTTGAGAGTCCCCTCTTTTGGTGAGGTGTCATGAGCGCACTACCTTGAGAGACGACAATCTTCCCGGAAGCATCTGGAAGGAGAAAGGGCGGTGCCTCTGAAGGGCCCTGGTCGAAGCACTGGGTCACGGTCACCATGCCAACCCAATGGGAGTAGGTCACGCATGCGATGGCTGCTGTCCATTAAGGCACTTTGCTGCACTCAGATAGAAGTCTTGCCAAGTGTGCCAGCCTTGTATGAGACGCTTACCAGACCGTCTATAAACATTTCTGGTTGGGTACTCGGTATGATTCTGGCTGTGATCGTTGTCCTGACTGCGACGTTAAAGAATTCCTGAAGAGATGGGGGCGCTCTTAATAGTCCTCCTGATCTGCCAGATCATCCGGGTGTAAGGCTCGTTTCCGTACGAGGGTAAATAAGAGTGGGATGGCTGGCTTGCTTGGCTCTGACTTGGGCACAGGGGTGGGCCGATACACACATGAACACACTGCTTTGCTCAAGATGCTGTCCGGATGGTTGGATTGAGGGGAAGGGTAGATTCCAATTGGTGCTCAACTGAATACACAGCTATACACATCAATCATACATCTGCTACATGGTCTTTTTTGTACTTTTGATTAGTTGGTGGATAGACTGCTAACACCTCACAGACAGACTAGAGTAGGACTGAAGTATACTACCATAGCCAGTTCTATCTTGTGCTGTTGTAAGTGAACAAGTCAAAGTGCATTTAGACTATGTAGTCAATCTGTGTGAATGTTGTAGACATGCCACTTGATCGGTACAGTAGGGGACTTGCCGGACACAACCATTTCTAGAAAATTAGGTGCCGGTCAGACACATGCTGCGGTAGGATTCCACTAGGGGATTCTAGTGCAGACAATGTTTGCCTAATTCATGAACGGATCAGACGTCGACGAGGAGGGAGTTGACGATGGTAGACTAACACGTGCAAGATCAAGTAGGATCCCGTACGTGTTCAGGACCCTAGACGAGGGAGAAGAAAGACGGCTTCGCGCCGAACGCAGAGCCCGTGCTCTTGCAGCATCAAGAGCAGCAGCAAACGTTGCAGCTAGGGAACAGGCTGCAGCAGCAGCCAGGGCAGCAGCCATGACTTCTTCAGCAGCATCCTCCGCTGCAACTTTTGTTGCGTTCTCGTCTGGACCCCAGTTTGGAATGCCAACAGGGTCCGTGGGCACTTCCAGTTCATCAGGTTCTAGACAGTCTACAAGTCAAATGGCGGGCTCGCAGTTCAGCCCGTTGACTCCTCGCGAAAGGGAGATGAGGGAGCTCCAGCAGGTCGAAAGGATCCGTGCACAATTAGAGAAGGAACAGAAAGAAGCTACCGATAGAGAAAAAGAGATAAAGAATAGAGCAGCCAGGCTTGAAGCGTTAGAGTCTGACAAGGCTGACCTGGAGGGCTTAGATGACTCAGGAATGAATGAGCCCATGAAAGTGTTGAGGAACAACATGTTGTCGCTGCATGCGCATGTGGACAGCAGGTTGGACTTCATGCAGAGCACTTTGGACCAGATCCTGGACATCCTAACACGGATTTAGGCCACCAGCCCAATCGTCGCTGCCGTTAACGGCGATGTCAGGCCCTTTTCCAGTTCAAGCTGGTTCACAACCAAGTGGTACGTCTGCAGCAGTCTCCCAGACTGTTGCGTCTTCTTCTTCGGGTCCAGCGGTGATTGCTACATCACCACAACAATCTGTTCAGCAATTTGGACAGCCGCAAGGTCAATGGTATCCCAAGACCCCAATGAAACCGCCTCTTGCCTTCTCAGGTGAGAGAAAGGACGAGGAACTCAACACATGGTTGAGGACGGTCCCGGTTTGGGTGAAGGCCAAGAGGACCTTGCCAGAGGATGAAGTGGTAACTGCGGCATCTTACCTAGAGGGTAAGACAGCCAAATGGCTAGATGGGGTAGTTGTGAAAGTTGGGTACGGGCGACGCATGGCGGATTGGGCCAAGTCTTTGACTCTAGACCAGTTCATGGAAATGGTAGAAGCTCGATGGCATAACCCACAAGAGGCGCAAAGGGCCACTGATGCCATAAATAAACTAGACCAACGCAAGTTCYGRTCAGTTAGAGAGCTTAYGACTACCGTTRAGGGCCTGATCCTCGTCCCGGGCATCAACTACAGTGACCAGTTCTTGTTAACAACTTTCGTTAGATGTCTTCCAGAGAACATCAGGAACTTGCTGGCTAGTGAGGCACGCACAGAGTACCACTCATTTGAGACATTGTCTAGGAAGGCTTTAGATTTAGAGGCCACGCTGGGCAATGCTCAACCCACCTCAAGAAATGACTCAAAGAAGAAGAAGAGTCCTCAGGAGTGGAAAAAGAAGGGGGCAAAGTTGATGATCGTGGAGTCCGATGGGACCCAAACTGAGATCGACGAGCTCACTGACCTGATGGACTACACAGAGTTTGACGGCGAGGAGGTAGCTGAGGGTAGCACCCTCGCCGCGGTAGTTAAGACTAAGGCGGCAGGCCGAGGGAAGGGCCAGCCTAGGGGTCAAGGGAAGGCCGCCTCCAATCAGACCAAGCAGGCTGAGTGGGTAAAGGCAGGTCTTGAACAAGACGTGTGGCGTGACCGCCGAACGCGTGGTGCTTGTATCAACTGAGGGGAGTACGGACACTCGCAGTACAAGTGCCAGAACGCTAAGGTTACGCAGAAGGTAGCTCCAAAGATGGGGGCAACCTACTCCCAGGCTTCTAGCTCGGGAAACGCGTAGGGCCAGTGGAAGTATTAGCCGCTTCGACTCAAGATGAAGTGGGATTGATACCCTCCCCACTTCATGACAAGGCCAAGGATAATGACCCCTTAGTCACCCCGCAGACACAACTAGACCAAACTATGCTCTGTACGTTAGATGTGTCTGAAGCCTTAGAGGACTTGGAGAGTGAGTGGTCAAACAAGGACCCTCGCGAGTCTTGGGTGGCGCTGAGGAAAGGTCCTAGAGGGGAACATTTCGTGGTCGAGGTCGATGTAGGAGGCCGCAAATGTGGTGCCTTCATAGACATAGGCTCCAAACGGAATTATGTAAGTCGCGACTGTTTGGAAAGGCTGCACCTACATGACCGGGTGCAGCACCTTAGTAGACCTGTAGCATCTACTTTGGCGAATAAGGAGCGCATGATTGTAACAGACTATATTAAGGACGTAGTCTGTACCTTCTCCTATGGAGGAGGAGAGCTTAACCATAAGATCTCGTTCTTGGTTAGCGACGACCTACCATTTGATATGTTGTTAGGCATGTACTACCTTGAAGTTGCTAAGCCCCAGTTCGACTGGGATAAGAAGGTGCTCAAGCATAAGTTGCCCGATGGCCGAACTGTCAGGTTGACTAAGTTCAAGGCCAGCAGTATTGTAGACACCTATGGCTGCTTGTGTGCATCAGCGTTCTACAATTACTACAAGCAAAACCAAAGGGAAGGTATGTACCTTGTTTATATCTCTGAGAAGGGGGAGGCCGTTAAAACACCCCCAGAGATAGAACGCGTCGTTGCTAAGTTCCCTGATCTGTTCGAGGAGCCCACAGGAGTTGTTGATAGGGAAGTCGTCCACGCTATAGAAATCATTCCAGGGAGTAAGACCCCAAAGGGAAGGATCTATAGGATGGCCCCTGCCGAGTTAGATGAACTTCGGAAGCAACTCAAGGAGCTGACAGAGAAGGGATGGATTCGGCCTAGTACTTCCCCTTGCGGATCACCCGTGCTATTCGTACTGAAGAAGGGGGGTACTTTGAGGATGTGCATTAACTATAGAGGCCTCAATGCCATTACTGTGAAGAACGCAGAG
The DNA here is from genome assembly GCA_003427395.1 of Chara braunii. Classification (NCBI taxonomy): domain Eukaryota; kingdom Viridiplantae; phylum Streptophyta; class Charophyceae; order Charales; family Characeae; genus Chara; species Chara braunii. The sequence continues at coordinate 770,848 of BFEA01000419.1, read as the reverse complement.
CCTCTACCTCGCATAGACGACCTATTGGATAGGGTGCAGGGATGCAAGTACTATAGCAAGATAGACTTGAAATCCGGATATCACAAGATCGCAATAAGACTTGAGGACCAACACAAGACAGCTTTTCAGACTCGTTATGGTTTGTATGAGTTTGTAGTAATGCCCTTTGGTCTTTGCAATGCGCCGAGTACATTCCAGCACGCTATGAATCGGATCTTCCATGACCATTTAGATAAGTTTGTCGTGGTCTACCTAGACGACATTCTGATCTTTAGTAAGTCTGCCGAGAAGCATGCACAGCATGTTGAGTCGGTACTTTCACTCCTTCGACAGCACAAGTATAAGGTCAACTTAGAGAAGTGTGAATTCGGTCGCACTAAGATACTATACTTGGGTCATGAAGTATCCGCGGAGGGAATTAGGCCGGAAGATGCGAAGGTGGCTAGTATTCGAGACTGGCCACGACCTCAGACAGTCACTGAGGTCCGGTCATTCTTAGGAATGTGCGGCTACTATAGAAACTTTGTTAAGAACTATTCTACAGTCGCCTCTCCTTTGACTGATCTAGCTCGACTTGACACACCGTGGGACTGGAGTGATGAGTGCGAGGGTGCTTTCAAGAGATTGAAGCATGCACTCATGAATCATGAAGTTCTCATGGTTCCCGA
>BFEA01000419.1:759480-770085 GCA_003427395.1 Chara braunii | reverse complement strand
TAAGTACATGAGTAAGAAGATGCCATCGAAGAAGTTGGCTAAGTCCACCTACGAAAGGGAACTCTATGCTCTCTACAAGGCACTTGTCCATTGGAGACACTTCCTTTTGGGAAGGTTCTTCTATCTGAGGACTGATCATCAGACCCTCAAATGGATCAAGACTCAACCGGCTCTTTCAGATGCACTCAAGCGATGGATTGAGGTCATAGATCAATATGACTTCAAGCTTGAGTATCTGAAGGGAGAGTACAACAAGGTTGCAGATGCGCTATCCCGTAGAGCGGATTACCTAGGTGCGCTAGTTTCTGACTTTGGCATATCTGATGAAGTAACTCAATCGTTGGTGGGAGCCTATCAGGAAGACCCTGTCATGATGGACATCATTCACAAGCTTCAGGCAAAAGACAAGGCCACATAAAGTGAGTTCGTGATAGTGGACGGGCTTCTCTATCTTGATAAGGCCGGAATAAAGAGACTAGTAATTCCATCTAGTGAACCTTTGCGTAGTTTGTTTTTAGGGGAATGCCATGACGCTTGGCTACAAGAAAACGAGTGCTAATCTAGTACAACGATTTTGGTGGTCTGGGATGTTCGATGACGCAAAGAAGTACGTAGAAACCTGTCAGGCCTGTCAGCAGGACAAGCCGCGAACTCCAGCACCGCTTGGGTTGCTTAAGCCATTACCTATCCCCTCTCGTCCAGGACAGAGTGTTTCCATGGATTTCATGGACACCCTGGTAACTAGCAAGAGTGGTAAGAGGCACATCTTCGTCATCATAAGCCGATTCACCAAGTACGCTAGACTAGTTGCCATGCCAGAGAGCGCGAGGACTGACCATGTCATCAAGTTGTTTAAGGACAATTGGGTGCGGGACTTTGGTTTACCAAAGACTATCGTTAGTGATAGAGACGTCCGATTCACAAGTGAGCTATGGAAGAAGACTGCAGAACATATGGGCAGTCAACTTCAGATGACTTCAAGGAATCATCCCGAAGCCAACGGACAAGCCGAACAGACGAATAGGGTTGTACAGCACTTGCTGAGGCATTACATCAAGCCCAGCCAAGATGATTGGGATGAGCAGTTGCCACTCATCACCAGTTTGTACAACAATGTTGTGCACAGCAGCACCGGCGTGAGTCCTAACCAGCTACACTTGGGATGGAAGCCTAGATCCGCGTTAGACTTCCTCCTACCTGAAAACCGACCTGTTGCAACCCCAGGCACACTGGAATATGGTGTGCGGTATGAGAAGTTGCTGCTAGAAGTTGTCGAGCACATGAAGAAAGATCAGCAAGCAATGATTGCTTCTGAGAATCGACATCGTAGACAGTCCACATTTCAGGTAGGGGAACGTGTCTGGGTAAAGGCTAGCGAGCTAGGACAGGAATTCGGAGTCTCTCGCAAACTAATGCCTCAATACTTTGGTCCCTGGGAAGTCCTAGATATAGTGGGAGATGAGATGGATGGTCCCACTTATGTCATTCGTGTCCCTGGACACCTACGCACTCACCCAGTCTTTCATGCCTCAAAGCTTGCACCTTTCGCTGAGACCGATCAATTCCCTTCCAGGAGATCGATGCTGCCCCCAACCATGGATGGACAAGTCGACATCGATGACATTGTGGATCACCGGGACATGCCTSTTGCAAAGTCGTTGGGTCGAGGAAGACCTCCTAAACCCAAGAGAGAATATCGTGTCAGATTCAGGCATCACACGGATCCCAAAGAAGATCGGTGGTTTACCAAGGAGGAACTGATTGAGACAGCCCCTCAGGTGGTGGCAGAATATGAAAGGAAGCTGAAAGGGAAGGCACCTACGAAGTAAGCATCTCAGCGGACTTTCGAAGCTAAGGGGGATGGAATGTGAGGAATGAGCCCTCAAGAAGGGGCCTTGCCGTGATGTACATGTTCTGGGCTAAGGCCCCAGCAAGCCTCGTGCCCGCCCTAAGTGAAGGCGGGCCAACAAATCAACAATAGCCCTTTGTGCGTACATTTCACAAAGTGGGGTCCTTACAGTTGCAGCACGCCAGTTGGTTGGAGTACACCGAGTTTCGGATCTCAGCAAATGTTGAAATGCCCAAGGCCTCTGAGTTAGTTAGGCCCTGGGCTCTTGAACGTGAGGCCGACAATGCACGCTGGGTATCCAGGCCGAAAATGCAAAGGGAAACCGGCCCACTGTCTGAATCTGGCCGCAGGCCTTGACGAGAGAGGCACAACTGCATCTCCCGGGCCCCAACTGTAATGGGCCTGGGTTCAGCCACTGGAGCCCTGTCGCAGGCTGAAGGGAGGCCGCCCACACGCAGCACTGGCATATAGGCAAGCAGGGCGGGTGGGCTGGGATCTTGGCCAATGCTGGCATTGCGGGCACGCTGCGCGGATGCATGTGTGCTGCGCTATGCATGAGAAGCGTTGCGCTGAGGTGAAGCAGGCAAGCGCTAGGCGGTAGGGCGCTGCCTACATGCAAGGCACTGCCGGCCATAGTCGGGCCGCATGAGGGTGCAGTAAGGGTGAAGGGCGAAGGTGGTCTTCGGAGGTGAAGGGCGTTGTGTGGGTACAAGGGAGAGTGTGGGTGAAGAGGACACGTACCTGGTGGAGGTGGAGGTCAGCATTGGTGTTGACATCATCACTCGCTGGTAGTCAAGTTGTCTGGTTGCTTTCATTGCTGTAGATGTAGGCTAGGCTGTAGAAGTAGATAGGGCGCCTGGCGCCATTCACAAGAGAGAGCTACATTCGGGTTATGCTGTTGGTGTTGCCCTGTTGGGCATGGACATTGACTCACGATTCTTCTGTATCATTCTCAATTGGATGGTTACTCGGTTCTATTGTGCTATCTGCTTTGGCTTGGACTACTTGGACTGATTTTGCATTCTGGATTTTTGTGCTTCGTCCATATTCATGTTCCTTGCACAGGGTATGTGTTCGGTGTAGCCAAATTATCATCGTCGGAGGCAAGAGTGGAAGTTGCCATGTGCTCATTTTCTCTGTAGAAGTCGAGGTTGTACGTATCCAGAGGAGAAAACTTGGAGCAGCGCAGGCAAGTCATGATCGTTGTAGACAGGTTTGTCGCATGTAACTAAGATTCGATGCAGGCTCTGATCCGTCGATTCGGTGTGCAGCTCTTGATATGTCCTCTCCGAGGTAGGTCTCGAGTGTTTATTGTTTTCAATCTGGCAACGTAGCGGCCGGTTTTTGTGAGCAGGTGAGAGTTGGCGTAATCCGAGGTCGAATGGGAGTTGACAAAGTCCATATGCGAGCTATGTACACTTGAGGAAGAGGAGCTTTGATCGCAGTTTCCAATTAGGCAACGCAGTCACCTTCTTTTAGGAGTGGTTGATAGTAGGTGCGGAGTAACGGTGAATCTTCACCGTGTGGGTGCTCCTTGTGCTTGGAGAAGTGCAATAGCTCGTCGAATGATGTCCGCCAAGCAGGGAAGGGGGGGAGAAAACGTTGTGCTTCGCGATGGTGAACAAAGATGAGGTCGTTTAGGTATTCCCATGTTCGAGGTGTGTGGGGGATGTTGTAGATGTGGAAGGTATGGCGTGATGCAAGGAGGTCGTGAATGAGGGTGGTGGCTCTTGTGGCACCCCATGGTTCTGGCGAAAGCCACCAAAGCGGGTCGGCTTCATGAGGTGCATGGGGTTGTAATGGGGATTGGCGTGGTGGCGGAGCGGTTGCAATGAAAGAGTGCCTATGATGTGCATCAGCGATACGCTCATGTTGGTATTGTGGGCGAGGCATTCTGGGAGAGCGAGTACGGTTGTAGTCATCGTCGATAAGTTTAAGGAGGACTGTTTTTGCGCGTTGGAACTGGATGTTGATGTTGGCGGAGGGTTCAGGGCATTGTAGAGATCGCATTCAATTTTGTTTGTATAGGGAGAAGAAATCATATAGGTATGGCGAGAATGCATCATGATCAGTTGTTAGGAAGTCTTCCCATAATATCTAGGTGATGATGTCTTCAATGTTATCTTTGTTCAGCAATTGGAGCCAATCATCCCATCTGACAAAGTCAGTCGTGGAGGTGGTTTGTGGAGAGGTGCAAGTACCAGGTAGTGTGGAGAGGGGGAGAGAAGAATGAGGAGTAGGCAATGAAGTGGCAGGGTGTACAATTGTGGAAGCAGTCAAAGGAGCAAATTCGGGATTGGTTGAAGACAGGTGGATAGTTGTGAGCGCTGCCGCAGGTTGGTGCGAGGAGCAGGTAGGAGAGGGTAGTGTAATTTGCATGAGAATTTCATCATTGAGACCGATTTGTGACGAAGTTGGTAACGACGTTTGTGGCAATGTAGTAGTGGCGGTGAGAACAATGGTTGCAGAAGTGGAGGCAGTACTAGTGTGCAGGCATTCGAGGGATGTAGATGTCAATGCAGTTGTGCTTGCAGATGTCGTTGCAGATACCATTGCAGCTTCGGAAGGTGAACTTGTTGATGATGACGACTTCAGTTTTTTGGGCGGTGGCGTATTTTGGGGGAAACCTGCAGGGCATGCCAAAAAGAGAACGCAATTAAATGTCAAGATGGGGAATGTAAGTGAGAATTTCTTTGTAGATTATATTAGTTGTTCAGTTATTGTTGGGGAATGTGTGAGGGGTCACCAACCCTTGATGCGGCGACGTAAAGTTGGTCGTGTGCGAACGGTGTTTGTTGGAGGTCAACACCAGCATGTTTAATTGATTGGCCTTGGGATTTATTTATGGTAATCGCGAAAGCAAGTCGAATAGGGAACTGGCGTCTTTGCCAAGGGAAAGGATGATTTGATTTGTGATTGTGAGAAGAATTTGTGGGAGGAGAATAGATTGGAGCGAAGGGAGAACACGTGCATGCAGAAGTCTGTTGTTTGTGATGGAATCGATTATCAATCGCGTGTCGTTGCACAGACCGTTTCGCAAGGCAATGTTTCGTAGGAGAATAACCGGTGCACCTTGTTTAATGCGAAGGACATGGGGAGGAAGAGACGGGATGTCAATTGCATTAAGGGCATCGACAGGTACATCAGGATAATTTTCATTGGGAAGGAGTGTGTCAGCGCTAAGGCATGTGATAAAATCTCCAGGGACTTGCTCAAGGATTATCGAATTTAGCGTAGATACCGTTTTGTTTTTTGGTGCGAGAATCAAGCGTTCAGCAAGCCAAAGCGGGTCGCGGGAATTTGTATGCAGGCACGGGAATGTCCAAGTTATAAGTTGTTGTGTTCCTTCATATAGACATAAATGAGGTGGGAGTTCAACGACGGGATGTTCAACTTGGGGGGGGGTGGAATGTCACCGTTTCCGAGCACGAGGAGCCACGCAGCGTATTCACGGCCTTCAGGTGTGTTAATTTGGGTGAGCACACACGTATTTTTTTAGAGATGCATCGTTTCAAAATGTTGCCAAAGTGTTGACGACTTTATACACGCGTCAACAGTTTGTGCACGTGTCCTTTTTGTAATGACAGGCAGTATTTCTCGAAAGTCGTTTGCGAGAACAACAATCTTACCGCCGAAAATCGAGGTCGAGGATCATATGTCGCAAACAGTTCGATCAAGCGCCTCAATATGGAATTTGTGTGTCATTGGTACCTCGTCCCAAAGGACAACAGCTGTCATTTGTATTAGTTGTGTCAGTGCAGATTGTTTTGGAATATCGAGTGTAAAGGTCGTGGTCGAGGTAAGAAGTGCTTTGAATCGAGAGTGAAACGTTCGGCCGCCATTTAAGAGAGTTGTTGCGATGCCGCTTGATGCTACAGCAAGTGCGACGCGGTCTTGGTTTCGAATATATGTGAGAATGGTAATGAAACATAATGTTTTTCCTGTTCGTGTGGGAGCATCAACGAAAAGACAGAGTGGTTTGTTATTGTCAGCGGGTGGTAACTCGAATGAAGATAGCATGTTGGGATGGGCGGAGGAGCGGCAAGTTTATGTCTAATGTTTTTTTTAGTGTTTCTTTATCATAGGAAGTTTCATCATCAATAATTTGTGGAATGTTAGAGCGGCGGGGTCTTTCAACTAAAGCATTCACAACATTTTGATCATCGGGGGACGGGCGAGTAAGGCCAACATCTTCGAGTTGTTTGCTTTCTTTTTATAGACGGTTATCAACATCGAGAAGGATCATGGTCCTGATGAGGGGAAGAGGGACATCTGCGTTATGAAGGTCTCTTTGGAACTCGTCTATCATTTGTTGCCAATGCATTTCAAACAATTCTGCAGGGTCAGTCGGGGCATAGTGTAAAAGTATGTGGACAAATAAGTCGCGAACCATCGCAGAGGAAGCAGTAAAGATTGCATTTTGTAAGACGGCATCAAATTGCGTATTGTCGTTGAGTAGGCCGAGTGCACTACACGATGATTGATATGTTGGGTGAATTTCGTTATCAACAATTCGAAGGCTCTCAAACGATATGGCTCCTTGGGAATGGGGTGACAAAAGAAGCATTCAAAAATAAAAAGTATCACCTGCGTTGGGGTGAATGGTGTGTATTCGTCCAATTGTGTTTGTTCTTCGTCGTCGCAATATCCGTTTTTGTTTTGTTTTGTCATATCGGAACGGTTGGATCGTATCTTTATATAAAGGTTTCGTTTCTTGGGGAATATTAAGATGCGTAGTGTTTCATTTGAACCACGCGGTAAGCTCCGTTTCCAGTGGAGGCAGATTTCTTAGACGTTGAGTATCTCTCGGTCGAAAATAAACTCGTTGTTTATTTTCAATATGTACAAGCAGTGCGGAAACGGCGGGATGTCGCTCGGAAAGAGAAAAATAAAAGATTCTCCAACATGCTTCGGATGCACCGATTGCTCGCCTGTCTTGGAATGTTTGAATTTCATCATCGACATTCATCATCTCACCTACCATAGCTCGATCTGGGCATTTCATAATGTATTCGAACATATACCGATAAGCGGAGGTCGAGTATTCGAACATATACCGATAAGCGGAGGTCGAGGCACAGATTTCGACGTTCAGATGACAGCGATAACGTAAGAGGAGGAAGAGATTGTAGGGAACAACCCAAGAGTTATCGATTTCATTGTTTTCACGTACGATAATTGTTCCTCCATTGTCTCTTAGACGACGACGGTATATGGGATATAGCCTGTTTCTTCATTCCATGTGGTGCGATCGGAGAATTCTTTTGGAAAGTGATGCGCGTTGCGATCATTGTGCATGCAAGGAGCTTACATATTAAAGGGGCCACATAGGTTGTGTGCCATATGTGTTAGCACGAGTTTACGGAGGACTCGTTTGCAGGAATTTCAGTGCAAACTATAGAATCTATTTGTTCTGGTGTAGAAATTTTATATTCATTACTAAATGTAACAACCAAATGTGCATGTAAGAGACCACGTTTTTGGAATTTTATGACATATATATAAGCCGCAATTGGACCGAATATGTGTGTATCATGAATGTTATGAATGAGTTGTAAATAACCTTTGAAAACACGCGTGAGGAGGTCTGGTCTGTCGGATGGTTGTTGGTGAGGAAAGAGATGCTGTTCAATTTCTGGCCAATGTGAATTGCAAGTGATTGTGATAAAAAAATATTGGGGAACATATTCTTGGACCGCTGCCATAGAATCTTGATATCATCGATGCATATCTCGCGGGCCTCTGACAAATGTGGCACGTAGAATGATACGTTGGCCAACATTTTCAGCATTATCATATTGCATAAGGTGATCATGAACATTTTGATAAAGTTCAGCGCGAATTTCGATTTGATGGAGCCCATTATATAATAATCGGTCATTTTCTATCTTTGCGAAGGCCATGCATACATATTTTTGGAATAATCTTGAGGCTCAAAATATTGTTTTCCGTTCGATGTCTCGGGTATTAAGATGGAAGGCATAAAACTCTCATGCGATGATTTGTTGCGCGGAAGAGTTTTCTTCGTCGCCGGTTTCGAGCGCCCAACCATCTTCACCTGATGGGAATGGAGCCAGGGCCATAAGGACCTGTTTTATGTATTAAAAAAAAAAACAAAAAAAAAAACAGTAAATATAAGTATAGACTCTCGCTGGTGTACCATGAGGTCGGGAAACTACCATGGTACCCAGTCACACCCATGACACACCAGCAGAGCAGTGCATACGAACGAGATGGTGCAGACAGACAGGCCCACAATCTTACATTGTACGATTCTGGACCCGGTCCTGCCCCGCTCTCTACATCCCCCTTGAGTAGTGGTAGGGGTTGGGTGTTAGGTATATACGATTCCCAAGGGCGGGCCTCATGTCTATCTTACACTGCTTGCAGGTTGGGCTTCATCTGGGCTGGTACATGTCTAATCTAGGGAAGGGTCTCTGGGTAGGGGTCTCACCTTAGGCAGGGGAGGGAGGGTTGTCGCATTGATAGTAGAAGGGTGGTAGACACCCATAGAGTCTGCATCATGTGATACAGGTGGGGAATGACCACATATCTATGACCCCTCCTGTGATGACCTGTTCATACATGGACTGAAACACAGCTGATTTATGAGTTTTGCCCATAGACTAAATGCCCTGCTGAGTTTCCCGCTTGCTACTAAGTCTATGTGTGCACGCTTGCTGGACTGCATGTCTGTCTGAGTGCTGGATGGCTTGAGTGTGTGTGTGAACATGCCCGTCTGAGTGTTGGTTGGCCTGGGTGTGTGTGTGACCGTGCCTGTCTGAGTGCTGGTTGGCATGAGTATGTGTGTGGCCCGTCAGGGCACTTGCTTGTTCGTTGGGCCCTCAGGGCCGGTACATTGAGGGGGTGCAGCGGGGAAAAACACTCAAGTAGCGGGTAGGCTGGTACCGTGCATACATTCATGATGAGGGTACGTTCTACTCGGGTAAAGATGGTAGGTGGACGCCGAAAGGGGGGGGGGGGGGCGGGGGGGGAATTGCCCCCCCCCCTCTTGAAGAGACGGGGAGCTCAACCCGGCCAAACGCGGAGGGGATCCTATGCCTACTGAACTGAACAACTGAATGTTCTTCTCAAAAATTCTTTGTCTTACAAGGGGCAGAAGAATGACAGAAGGTGAGTGGAATCAGTTTCTATCAAGCTGCATTAAGGGCCTCGCCACACCACTCTGGAAATGCAGAAAAGACAAAAATGGGGCGGGTGCATCTGGCCATGTTCTAGCGGCAAGTTCATTCTCATTTTGCACATTTCGAGAGTGGTGTGGCCATGCCCTAAGCCATCCTTCCCTCAGGCAGAAAGATGCAGCTTTAAGGGCACATCCGTTAAAATTGGAAAGATACAGAGAGAAGAGAAGATTAGCATGGGCCCTGCGTACTCAAGGATGCCACGCATAAATTGAGAAATGGTTCCAAAAAAAGAAAAGTGGAAAAAAGGATGCAGCTTTGTGGAAACTGATTCCACTCACCGGCCTTTCAAGTAGTTTGACTTGAAAATTCAAATTGAATTTGACGAGATGGGTTCGAAAAACAATCTGGTCTGCCCTCGTTTTACTGCTCTATTCTTTTTTTTTTTTTTTTCTCTTTATAAAGTCCAGATCCTAGTAGAGGCTGGATGCTAGGCCTCGTGCCTGTCGTTGTATGCAACCAGTGGGGAGATCAAATGGCTTGTGACAGCCCCAAGGACAGTCTCCTCCTGGGGGCATCATTCATGAACTTTTTTATTGTCCTTATCAGATTGCAAGCGGTGCGACCCAGAACTTGCCTTTAGACCTAGACCTACACCAACCTGCGCCTTCCGAGCGTCTCAGATGAGTCCCCCCGGGCGCTACCATAGGGACACCCGGAATTCTCGAGGACAGCCCGGACACAGGAGGTGTTATGACCCTGGCCAATTTCGAGATACACATCCACCGGAAAGTACAATGCCATCCAATTGCAGAAAGAAATGAATGAACTTGAGAGGAGAGAGAGAGGATTAGAAGAAGAAGAAGAAGTAAGAAAGAAGAAGAAGAAGATGTACACCAGCAAATACAATGACAAGGCTCTTCTTCTTCGCCCAACAATCTCCTCCTCCTTATCTCCCCCTTCTCTTATTCATACAAGAAATAATAATACAATGTTGAATGACTGGTCCAGAATCAATGTCCGAGTCCCTCTTCTACTGCAGGTATCACTTAAGGTCCACCATAGCCATGGCTGCCTCTCCCACTCTTCACTCTCATAGGCCGAGGCTATGGCGGACTACTGTGCTCTGATCAGATGTCCAAAGGACAACCCAAAGCAGCTATGGCTGTTCTAGCTCAGGCCGCCATGCCTGACCCTGCCTCGAAGCTTCTTCGTGTAGCTCTCCCCAGCTGGGGACTCCCTGTTGCAGCGCCCACCAAGGTGATAAAGATGGCTGCCACCATAGCCAGGTAAGTACCCCTGGCGCTCCTCCCCCTTCCCTCCTTCCTCCTCCTTCCTCCCTCTTGTCCTTCTTCTTCCTCCCCAGCACCGCTGCTCCAGCTTAGGGCTGCTCCAGCCAGCGCTCCACCAGTGTGTCGCCAAACTTGCACACCGAAAAAGAGGCCGGCCTCTCCACCCGGCCAGAAGATATAGCGGCCTGCTTTGCCTCTTGGGCGGTGACTTCCAGGCCGCTCGGCCTCCCAAGCAACCGGTACCTCCTCCCTTTCGGAGGGAAACATCATTGCAGACTCTGATATTGCCCGTTACAGGCCCTAGACCCAGACTGGTTGGACT
>BFEA01000419.1:738386-748386 GCA_003427395.1 Chara braunii | reverse complement strand
CGATACTATGTCAATATAAGAGTCAACCAAGATTGGGTTCTGACTTGATGAGATGGTCTGTCAAAGTCGTTTTAATTCACCCTTACGTTACCAAAGGGACCTAAGCTTTGCATTTTACGAGCGAAGGTCACTCGCGAACAGATGACGTCAGAAACCTGATGTCTGATGTTTGGGTAGGTTTGTCGACATATTTTCCAACCCTGACATAAATGACATCTGCAAGTAAATTATTTTTGTTGTCATGCAAATCAACGAGAGATATGACTTTCTGCATAGGTTTAAACCCTCACCTCAACCATTTTTCTGTAACCCATATAACAAACCTTAGGTAATGCTTAACTACGGGTTTTGTTGGTCGCTTTGTCATCCTAGGCAATAATTATTTTTTTGGTTCCTCGAATGATGAAGACAATCAAAGTATCTTCAGATTCGTCTTCATCGCGCAAAGACAGTCTCCACCTGATTTATTCACCTTTGGTCTGCACTTCTTGTGACACAAATCTCATTCACGAGAGTGGCGGTTACTCGCCTCCGCTTTAATATAAATTTTCTTCTTCGAACCGGCTTCTTGAGGCACCGGTCTCATTCAGTGGTGACACCTAAGACGACCACTTGTATGGTTGTTAAGTCAGCCCCCCCCTGCTCGTGATAAAAGGAAAATCAACGCCTCTCTTAGTCGTTGCACGTCCAATCCTCCACGAAGTGGTCTGGGGTACCCCTCCTCGCCCGAGCACAAGACTCGAATCTCAGAAGTCGGGTTATCTCCACCGAACCGACAAAGTACCCCCCTTGTAGAACCGTCCACTCTGAGTCGATAACAAGGTCGGCTCCTAAAACAACGACCCCCCCCCCCAGATGCTTCCTTGAGAGAGGGGAATTATCGGAGTCCATGTGGAATCATTAATTTTTTTCTCCCTCACAAAAGTAGCTTAGGCGAAATAAAACCAAGGGAGGCAGAGAAAAAAAAATCATTTAAACAGGTATCGACAAATGTAGTCATTCGGGATAGAACGAGCGAACCTAAAAAAAAAAAAAAAAAGTCAAGTTCATTTGACTTTTTCTTCTTTATTGTTGCAGGTTCCTTTTACGACGACGGTTGAGCTAACTCTTTCCAAAGCACAAGTCCTGTTAACAAGTATGCAAAAAGAAGGTAGAATGAAGAACAATTTTTTTACGATTCCCAGCATGTGCCATCAACTTCATTCGCAAGCACCTTTCTACCTACATGCACACTCAAAAGCAATCAGGAAGTCCAATAATTCAGCAATCCACACTCACAACAGATCCCCACTCTTCACATGCATGACCACACATCCTCTACCTTACCTTGTTCCTTTGAATATTCAAATGAAAAGCAGGGTTAGGCAAAGTGTGGGATCACAAAGGTGTGAACGGGGAATTGAGTCGCTAACTGACCTTGAGTGAAGTTTGAATTGGCTTACTCATGATAGTCAAGTGGTCGCAATAAAAACGTTCTAAGTTCTCGCTAAAGCTAATAATATCAAGTCGCCATTTTGTAATCAAATGACGGTTTGCGTCCTCCTCCACGAACCCGAACATACCAAACATGGGTTCACTGCGAAGACTTAAGTGAGATAACCCTCTAAGAGGGTGCTCTCAAAATAAGTCTCACATGGTCCAGTGTTCCAGACAGTTGTAATGCAGTCCCAATTGCACCACAATTTCCAAGGGTTTTCCCAAATCAAACCGCAAGTCCAAACCTCCTCTAATTACCACGTCCCACGCGGATAAGTTTCAAGTATGGGAGCAACAAACCGCTTGGGTCCAGAATCATGAACCCCAACTTGGTTTCAACTGGTCCCAAAATGGTCTCAAGTGACCCCACTCTATTACCTGCAGCTCCAATGGCTTCAAATGTAAAAACCGCTCTCACCACCCGCTAAAAAAAAACAAAAAGCATGACTCTGGGCACAAAATCACAAGTGTCCCGAGTCCCAACGATCACTCTGACACGCACATCCCCTTCCAAGTTGCAAGGTTCGCACACCCAAGTCGTGTGATCCCACATATTCCCACAATGTCGTCAAGTGGTTCCCATAGTCTCATTGGTCTCACACATCAGGGAACGCGTGTTGCACCATAAAACACAAATCACACCCTGCAGACTTGGAAAACCTATTTGGAACCGGATCTCTACTATCTTCCAAGTACCAATACCTCCCCTATACTATATTGGTCTGCTCCAAAGCCTTCAATCACGGTCAACGTATGTATACTACTCCCACAAAAATAAACTGTATATTTTGTCTCGTCGCACCGTCCGGATCTAGCCCCACAACCTGGAACAACGTCAGTTCTACCCTAAAACACAACCTCAGTTGCACACAGTATCAGGAAAAAATAAAAAATACTGTCACCTTCTTTGTCGTTGTCGTCGGAATACCTTAACCCAAAAGCACGGGTAGTTTGTCATCAAACCCACAACAATTTAAAAAAAATAAAAATGATATTTTTGTGCGACCAAATGGCCAGTACAACACCTCAAAAGGTATCACTCCTCGCACGTCGTCACACTGGCAGCACGTCCCCTCAAAACATTTAGCCAGTTGACGTGTTTGTAATCCGACAACACCTCCTCACCAAAAATAACGCTGCCACTGCAGCATAACCCCACGAAAATGTCATTGTCATCATGTCAAAAAGATGGTCGCATAAACCCTCAAAACTGAGGGTGCAACCTGTCACGCGCACACAATGCACCACCAGCACTAGTCTGAAGAACGTTCACAAACTCAACACTAGCCTACTGCAGCAAGGTGTTGCCAACTATGGCTATAGCTGCCCTAGCTCCACCTCCAACTCCCTCGCATACCACCAACTCCTCCAACAGATCTCCAATAGTCCTCCTCGAGCAACTCCTCCCTCAATTTCAATATACTGCCAAGTATCCCAGCGGCACCTTCCAAGCTCCTCCTAGCTTCACATAGTATTTGCTCCTGCACTACAGACCACTCCTCAACTCCTGAGGGTCACGCATGAAGCCTTTGGGCTCAATTTGTACCCATAGTCTCATGCTATGCCAAGTTATTGATCCGTTGTGTCATTGGTCGGGTTCACCGCTTCCTAATATAGTCATGGAGGGGGACACTCACATCACTTCAGTTATGGGTCCATATAGGTCTCCAATCACGGTCAACGTATGTATACTACTCCCACAAAAATAAATTGTATATAGTGTCACGTCGCACCATCCGGATCTAGCTCCACAGCCAGGAACAACGTCAGTTTTACCCTCAAACACAACCTCAGTTGCACATAGTATCAGGAAAAAAATAAAATAAAATAGTGCCACCTTCTTTGTCGTTGTCGTCACAACACTTTAACCCAAACGCACAGTTAGCTTGTCGTCAAACCCACAACACCTCAAAAAAAAAAAAAAAACGTTGTCGCGCGACCAAACGGCCAGCATAACACCTCAAAAGGTATCACTCCTGGCGCGCCATCACACTGGTAGCACGTCCCCTCAAAACATTTGGCCATTCGACGTGTTGGTAATCCGACAACACCTCCTCATAAAAAATAACGTTGCCACCACAGCATAACCCCATGAAAATGTCACTGTCGTCATATAAAAAAGATAGCAGCATAACCCTCAAAATTAAGGGTGCATCATGTCGCGCACACACAACGCACCACCAACACCGGTCTGATGGACGTTCACAGACACCACACTAGCCTATATTGCCAGCTATGGCTATAGTTGCCATGGCTCCACCTCAACTACCTCGCAAACCACCAACTCCTCCAAAAAATCTCCAATAGTCCTCCTTGACCAACTCCTCCCTCAATTTCAGCAGACCTTCAAGTATCCCAGCAACACCTTTCAAGCTCCTTCTAGCTTCACGTAGTTGCTCCGCACCTGAGTCCACTCCTCAACTCCTGAAGGTCACGTATGAAGCCTCAGGGCTCATTTTGCACCCATAGTATGATGCTATGCCAAGTTACTGACCCGCTATGTCCTTGTTTAGGTTCACCCCTTCCTAATATAGTCATGGAGGTGGGACACTCACATCACTTCAGTTACGGGTCCATATGAGTCTTTATCTGCTTCCACTTCCGATGTTGAATCCCGGAATCACTTTGTGATTGCACTTATCACCTTTCGTTACTTCCTCTGTTGAAATCGTGAAGTGTAGTTATTGTCACCTTGCATTGTGACCCATGACTTTCATCTTTAGGTTTGCTCCACCTTGTATATGTATATACACGTCCCTCTATATGCTCATGCATCCTATTATAATGGCTCCAAGTTGTCTCATCGGGCTCTTGAACTAAGTTTCGGAGCAGCCTCTCATAAAAAATGGAGGCAAGCTCATTTCCCATGGCTTCGGGCCCAAGCAGCTCTTATAAGGGCTTCAATACAAGACAGATGAGTCGAACCTTCTGCTATCTGGATGGTTGTTGATTTAAAGGGTTCATTCCCTTAAAATCTCAATCTGTTGTTGGAGGCAAGTGGCACAGCCAGATCTTAAAAATGTTCGAGTTGCGCTACATTGCGATGGTTATCGGTTGAAGAATTCCCAGCCACAATATTGCTCTACCTTTTATTTTTTTCCCCTAAATCAGTCTTCACCACAATATCAAAGACCAATGTTGTGAAGATCCCACCGTGGTCTCGCACATTAAAAATGGGTAGCCAAATGACTGCAGCTAAGTCCTGAACAACCATTAGCTGCCTTTTTTTTATGTGGCGTACGTTCTAAGGGGTGTCAGCTCAGTGCCAAGGCTGAGGGGGGAAAAACAACTCATGATAGTCACGATTTCAAATCCCAACAGTCCCAAAGCAGGTGCAAAAAATACCCCAAACTTAAGTAAAATATTTGTTCAATAAAAATATATGAAAAGACTCATATGTATGGGATAGCATCGTACCTACCCACAAAATATTTTTTTGAGTCGATAAAAATCATTTCTGTCACCAAACAAATATTACGAAAACTGAAAAATATAGGTTTTCTCAAAATCTTCATCCCGTTTTTCTCTTTTTTTCCCCCCTCATTCCTTTTTTTTTTTTGATAGGTCTTGCGACGAGGCAAGAAACTCGTGGTGCCACATAGCACGCATGAACTATTTGAAATACAGGAGTGAGTTCAAACCCCGATACCGTCAGGCGAGGGGGGGGAAATGCTCCCCTTACGACCGTTGTTCGTTCTCCTTGCTTACAGGCCCTGCCCATGAGGCAGGATACCTTATCGTGCTATAGGGTACCAACGACTTCTGAAATACAGACCTAAAGTTCAAATCCAGAGATGGGCAAATCATCCCTGCTTAATACGCAGCGCTACAAATTCACAAAATATAGAAAATGAGATGATTCTTTCACTTGAACACGAAAGGTACGTTGCCTCCTGCTCTCATGGGGCACAAGAGAAAAAAAAAAAAAAAAAAAACTTAAAAAGCAAAAAAAATATGACACCCATTAAAACAGACGTCAGGCAGGACCGTTGGGAGCCACAACTCCCAACTCCTCATAAACGCGCTGTTGAGCGCATCGGCCCTCGCGTGAACGAGGGCCCTCCCGATTATGTCACGCAGGAGTTGGAACAAAACAAAATCAAGAGACAACTTAGGACGATGCAGAGATAATTCCGCGAACCGCCGAGACGAACGCGGTTGCATTGTCCCTTCGCCGCTCTAGCCGGGTGCGCCAGCTATACATCTCGCGGTCCCCTACGACAGGATAGGTTTTCGCGGGGTACAACTTACCTTCCCTGAGGGGCTGTCACCACCCTCAGGGGTGTATCCCTACCGAGCTACCGACCCACGTGCGAAAGATTTTACATGCAATTGCAGAGGTAGGTCAGCCGAGGGCGTTTGCTCGCTCGCTAGAGTATAGGTACGCTTGGTTAACGCCAAATGGACCCGAGCGTTGTCCGTTTTCGAGGGCGCTGATCTCCGCGGTACGAACGAGCGTCGGTCGACTAGGGCGGCCTCGACCAAACGTGAAACCCAACATATAATCCTAGTCCCTTTATAATCCTCTACTCATAAACAACATTTCGACTTGATGAGATGACCTGCCAAGATTATCATTTCTTGCCTACATGACCGAAGAGGCAATTGTACTGTCGTCCTAAGACGGAAGATCCGTCGCGCACAACTTTTACAAGTAAATACCGCTGGTACCATGCAGATCAACAAGTGATCTGGCTCCTGGTCGATGTTTGAACTCCCGGTTCGACCATATTGTCGTACCGCATACATCTACTCGGAGGAGCGACTGGCAATTTTGTCGGTCAATTTGTCCTCCTAGGCAATAATTACTCTCTTCGTTCCACGAATGACGAAGTACCCATCCCCGACACCAGATACTTGGCATGGAGATGTTTCATCTCCTGATACTTCGCCCTCACCCTTTTGCTCAACACCTTCTCAGGTGTTCGGTTTTCATTTTGCTCGGCTCATTCTTCAGCGATTGATTACCCCTCAATGCATAAACATGATAGTGCCATCATCGGGGTAATCCAGATACTATCCATTTGGTTGGCCTACCTACGTAAGATTGTTGTTTTTTTTGTTATTATTACTCTTGAAGAGTCACGTAGATGTGACCCTACAAAAGAACAATTTACCACTGCACCTGACTCAAGAGGGTGCGCTCAGCCAGGATAAACCTGTCGGCCCTCACGGGCCTCAGCCTCTATCTGGTCGAGTCGCGTAAGCTCCTCGTCATCAAAAGTCAAGGTGGAGACGCATCCACCCCGCGAAACTCGAACCTTCAGCGTATCATAGAGAGAAGTCATCCGTGAGGCGAGCTTCCAGACTATGGCGCGGAATGGCTGACGCATCTGAAACAGGTGTGTGGTCGTGGTGTCCTTAATCCGGACGACGCCGTAGCGCTCCCCGGATAGGGTAATTTTGACGCTCACAATGACCCGAGAGAGGCATTGGAGGTTGCCCGCGCGATGGAAGCACAAGGTATATCCATGAACTTCATCCGGAAGTCGGGCCACATTGGCACGAACACCCGCGCTTGAGTTGGGAAAGAATCCCTGCCCATCACTGAGCAGACCAATAAAATCAATCCATCCTGTGGGCGCTCCATCCCGAACTAGTAATAATCGCTCCGCTCGCCGGATCAGCTCCTCGTCCGTAGTGTCGCGAATCAGTAGATATCTGACCTAAGTGATGTCTCCTCGTCCGCTAGGCATCTGCACACCGAAGAAACCACCTGTTAGAAGAGACACTCGTAAATTTCACAAGCCTCGTCATAAAACGTGGTGACGTCGAAACGCTCCGGGCGAATGATATTAAATCTATTCGCTCGGACCCATCTCACGTGATGAAGGAGGCCGAACGGACCTTGCAAATCGTTCAGATGGAGTACAACATGGAGGAACATCCCCCTAACCTCAGGAATGTCCTCTACTCCCGGACAGTCCTTGTGAACCACAACTAGGTTCATGTCTCCGTAATCTCGTGATGGATTAGGAGGCGCAAAATCATATCGCACCATACGCTGGCCTGGTTCAACCAAGAAAATATAACTCCGCGGTGGTTTTCTCACGCTCCAGTCCCAGAATCGTGGCACATCCCGTTCCGAGTAAACCTCAAGTGGGTTGTATACCAGCCTTCCTTTCCGTATCATGCCGACGCGGGATCGTGTCAGCACCACTAACCAATTAGCCGCCGCCTCACGTGTGCTGAACAATCGGAAAATCACTGTCTCCGCAAGCATCTGAACGACGAAGCGGTAACTCTTGTCAAAATAATTCAGACATACCCACTTTCATGTCCAATCTTCACTCCCCTTTTCGAGCCGTGATTCTTGTGTCGCGGTCCGATCGCGAGAGTAGTGCCTATTTGCACTCCCGTTAACATTAGTTGAATCACGGGTTAGGCTTCTTGTGGCGCCAGCCCTCCCACACGTTGGTGGCGCCTAAAATGGCCACCCAACAAGATGCTAGGTTCATCCTCCCCTTTTCCTGAAAGCACGAGGAGGCGACTGCCCCTAGCTTCAAGACACCCTACCCTCTAGGAAGTGGTTTGGAATACCCCTCCCTCTCGCCCGAACACATTGTTCAGGACTCAGGAGTTGGGCTGGCTCCACCGCAACAGCATGGTATCCCCCCGCCAAAGCGGTCCGCTCCGAGTCGATAACAGGGCCGGCCCCTAAGGCAACGAACCCCCGCCTCAGATACCTCCTAGAGAGGAGAAGCCTAGACCCTAGGTGCAGACGATCGCTCTATGCCTTCCTGGCTAAGGGTCGACTTAGACGAATTGAGAAGAGAAAGAAGTAAGATATTTTGGATAGTGGTCGTTCGGGGTAGAATGGGGAAATCCTTGGGGAGATACTAAGGTGTTCCCTTGTCTTCTTTTCTTTTAATTTTCCATGACCTTCATTTTTTCGGCTCCCGTCCGTTCGCACTTCCATTATTATTTTTGTTTCTCCTCTTTTCTCTCACAGACATTCACGTTGAGTGGGAAAAAGGTGAGCATCCCCATTATTCTCCCGAGCAAACAATGCTGATTCCTTCTCACATGCACCCTCTAACCTACCTGCACAATCAGGAAAAGAAACAATCCAGAGATTCATCCATCCTCAAAACAAGTCAGCCCATTCTTCACACGCATGACATCACACTCTTACTCTACCTCTTCCCCTGAATTCAAAGCAAGGTCATGCAAGGTGTGGGTTCACGCGGGTGTGCAAAGGAACTGAGTCGCACTGGCCTTGAGTGATTTTATGAGGGCTCGCTCAAGAAAGCCAAATATCTTCACAAAAAGTTCGACCRCACAACTCTCGTTGTGGCCGCTCACAAGAATGGACCACACCTTCCTTCAGGCGTCACCACTAACTCAAGCGCCGCTCACCAACACAGGAGCGGCTGGCCATTGAGGAGAGTGTCCCACTCTCAAATCCCACAGCCTCAACGTCACACCTTCCACCAAAAACAGCGCCAATTCAACCCACCAAATACTGAGTCAGGTCACCACCTGCCTGCCGCAATACTTGGTGGTCCCGGACCCAATCCCCTCTTACTCAGTATGCCGCAAGAAAATAACAACGGCCTCAACAATTCTTATAAGTGCCGCGTGCCGCAACGCCGTCAACAAGACGATTGTCACACCCTTTCTGTTCCAAGGTGCACTTCCACCTTGGCGATACCGTCCCTGCGAGAACGTCCAACCCCCGTTCTCGCAGCCTTGTGCAAAATACTGTAGCCACATAATCCAACAACACTCTCGCCGTACCGCCAAGAAAATCGGTGCTGCCGCTGCAAGAATTCGGCAGCGCTTCCGCTGTACCGCCAAGAATACCAGCGCTGCCGCCACACAATTTCGGCAGCGTTTCCGCTGTTCTGCCGAGAATACCGGCGCTGCCGCCGCACAATTTCGGCAGCGCTCTCGCTGTTCCGCCAAGAAAACCCGTTGCCGCACGGCCCAATCCAACCGCAACCTTACGGTTATGGCTCCTCCACAGCCTGCAGCACAGCACAAGAGGTGAGGCAAGAAGCTCCCAACCTCTAGCTATGGCTGCCTCCTCCTCCCTCCAAGTGCTTCTGCAGACCTCCAGCGCTTCGCCTCATCACACCAGCAGCCAGCCAGCCAGCATCTACTCAAGTAGAATGCCCCAGCAGCATTGCCACAAGTGTGAGGCTGCTCGGTGGCAGGCTAACTT
Source organism: Chara braunii (assembly GCA_003427395.1). Lineage (NCBI taxonomy): Eukaryota > Viridiplantae > Streptophyta > Charophyceae > Charales > Characeae > Chara > Chara braunii. Next base: position 738,743 of record BFEA01000419.1, on the reverse strand, counting down.
TTATAGGTGGCTAAAGGCAGAGAGGGCAGCTAGCTTGCCCCCAACCAAATATCGGAATAGAGCCTTACCCTTGATCAACTCTCGCGATCAAGGGTTAGGGGACTTGATGTTCGCCTAGGGGAACCAAGTTCTGAACCCTGGTAATGCATCTGGCCTTCACCCGCGGCCAGACGCGGTACACAAATGGCTGTACTCAGCCATTTTCAAGCAGACTGTTGATTTCAACAGTTTGTTGTCTATCCATAGTCCAGATGCTTCTAAACTTGCATCTGGACCGAGGCCGCGGCTAAATCCGCGGCCGTTTCCTTTTCTTTTTCCAACTTCTACCCTCCCCTTTTTTTCCTTTTCGTTTCCCCC
>BFEA01000419.1:722035-738001 GCA_003427395.1 Chara braunii | reverse complement strand
TCTCTCTCTCTCTCTCTCTCTCTCTCTCTCTCTCTCTCTCTCTCTCTCTCTCTCTCTCTCTCTCTCTCTCTCTGAACCTGGCCGCCATCAACGCCAGATCCAGGCAACGTGGCGACTGTCGGGGTTCAACCCCCTGATGAGTCGGTGAAGGTCCGACGAAACACTCTGGCGCAGTCCTATCAAAAAAGAAGACAAAAATCTAACCCAAATCTAAAAAGGAAATCAAAAAAAGGAAAAAACCCAAATCTAAGCAAAATCTAATAAAGAAGAAAATCAAACGAAAAAAAAAACAAAACCTACCTTGATCTGAAGGGGCTGCTCGGGAAACGGGCGCCCGTTACTTTTCGTGGGGACACTAAGTCCCCGTTAGTTCTCCCTGCGCCAGATGGCGTTTTGTTTTAGTTTTAGTTTAGTTTTTTTTTTTTTTTTTTTTCCCAACGGCCACTTCCCGTGCCGTTTCGCCCTAGTGGCACCCAACCAAGACAAAAAAAAAGAAACCAAAAAAAAGGAGAAGAACCCGACTTACCTCGTGGTTCAATCGACCCTCGCAGAGCCCGTACCTGGGCGCTTACGCGTCCAGCTACGTGACAGGTGAGTTTTTTTTTTTTTTTTTCCAAAAAAAAAAATACCATTTCTCGATTTGTGCGTGTCATCCTCGTGCAGGGGCCACATCACCCCGGCGCGGCTGATTTCAGCCGCGCGATCCCGAAGATCGCACGGCCAAAAATCTGTCGCACCCCCTGTCAAGTCGCGGGCTGCTCGAAAAGGAGCTAGCCCGGTAGTGCAGTTAGTCAAGTTCGATCCCCATGCCTATGGGGTGATAATCTGGCGACAATACCTACTGGGCTAGCTCCTTTTCACATCAGAAAAGGAGCAGCCCTTCTATATGAAGGGCTCCTGGTGCCCAACAGGCCCCTTCCTAAAGCCTAGCAGGCTGCGCTTGCTAAGCCAGCTTGCTGCCGTGGCTGGTGGCGGGGTCGGCGACCGACAGCTTTAACAACTGCCCTACTCAGCCGGCCTCGACGCCTTCGCCCCCAGGTCCTCGGCGCGCGTCCCGTGGACCCCAGAAATCATCCCTTCATGCCGCCGTCCAATCTTGTCGCGACGACCCCTTTTTGGCCCACTTAGGCTCTAAATCGCGCGGCTTAATTGCCGCGCGACCTCATCATAGGTAGCCTAGGCTTTAACTTAGTTTTCCCATGACTTCACACTACTGCGATCTCGTCGAAACCCGCGGACGACAGTGTCGACTCCCGTTATCCCGCACGGATGTCGATGTCGTCCTGCGTCGACGACATCAGGTTCAAAAAGTTTAAGTCTCTCGGTCATAGCGCTGGTATGAATAAACTTTGGCAATGTCAATATCATCAAGTCTTCCAATTTAGCGAAATAGTCAGACAACGTCCGATGTTGAAAAACACAGGTAGATATCCTTGTCAGGGTTTCTGCCCCGACAGCGCTATGCGACAATATTTGGTTAGTTTTTTTTTTCTTATTCCGTTGGCTTAAGCCAACGGTTATTCCATCCTCATGACTGGTTGCCACACGTTATTTGAAATACATACCCAAGTCCGATTCTTGAAAGGAATCCATGTAAAAAAAACTGAAAAAACTTTGCACTTTTCTCGAAATATGCGCGTCATTCTTATGCAGGGGTCATGCAACTTTGGCACGACTAGACCCAGTCGTGCGATCTTGACTCGATTGTCCTTCTGACAAGTCCCTTGACTCCCTTAAGCTAAGTTATGCACAACCCTTGCAGCCTTAGTGCGCTCGTGGGGTCGCTCGAACTGATCAGACTCATTCTACTCCTTACCACCTAGTATTTGCACTAGCTTCCTCCTGCCCTTACCAATCCCATCTTTGAATGATTCAGTAAACTTGACAGTCACTCATCTCTCAAATGCAACCCAAGTTTGAAAGTTCGTGTGAGAAACCCAACATTCGATTTCAACCATTCGATGACAAAGTTCAAAACGAAAAGGAAGTTATGATGTTCCTCCTAAAACATCAACGTTGTCAAATTATGAAATGCCTGCAAGAATCGGTGACCTTACTGTCTTTGAAAGAGGATACATATAATCGAACGTTCCCTTCGTCGTTGTTTCACCCTACAGAAGGCATAAAATTTAATCAATAATCGAATCTAACTATTTAAGTTGAAGCCTTGTCAGGATATCAAACTCAAAACCCATTGCCTTTGTATTTCGATATGATAAATTTTATAAGGTGTACAGAAAGGATGATTACTACCTTTCTTTTCGCAAAATAAAAAATTAGATTTTAAATTAAACATTTATTTTGTAATATATATTGCACTCACATTTAGTACTATATATACAATCACTATATGATTCCACAATGGTAAAATAACTTATGTTTTCTTCAATATTTATCCATCAAAATTACATTACCCGAGTGTTGTTCTGCTAGGGACAACGGTCAATAGTTATTATCCTTGGCAACGACGCCACTTGTCGAACACATTGGTTCCCGTTTTTTTTCGTAAAAGTGAGAGCCCTACTAACCATGTCACGCAGGAGTAGAAGAAAATAGTGGAGACAACTTAAGTACGATGTGGAAGAAATTCCACAAACCGCTAAAACGGACGAGGTTGGATTGTCTCATCACCGACCTAAGATTAGGTACGTACACACATGTTTTCATGCGTTTTAATCCTCTTTTGATAAGAAGTTGTTTTGCGGACGATTCTTGATCATGTACGTGACACGAAGTGTTGCATATCCACCCTCTAGAACGTGGTCTGGGTTACTCCTCCTCGCTCGAGCATAAGACTCGGATCTCAGAAGTCGGGTCGTCTCCACCGAATCCCTCTGTAGAACGATTCACTTTATATCGATAACATGACCGACTCCTAAAGCAATGAGTCCCCACTCCAAATTCTTCTTAGACAAAGAACACGTTCACTGCGGGTAGTTTTCAACTCTTCTAATTTTTCCTAAGCTCGAGGTAGCAACTTAAACGAGAAAGTTAGAGGAGGTAGAGAATGAGAACCATTTGGACATGTATAGACAGATAAGGTCATTCAAAATAGAAAGGGTAATATTGGGATAAAGACTAGATCCATTTAGTCTTGTCTTCTGTAATTGAATCAATTTTTTTTTACAAATGTCCACTGAATTAACAATTTTTAAAACACAAGCCTTTTTGACAAGCAGGTATATCAAAAGTAGACGAAAGTCAATTATTTTTACCAGTCCTAAGTAAGGAGAATCAATCTCCTTTGCAAACATCCTTTTACCTACCTGCACAGTAAAAAACAACCAAAAGTCCAATAGTGCAGCAGTCCATATTCCCGTCAGATCCCCATCCTTCCCACGCATGACCATATATCCTCTACCTCACCCTTTTCCCTTTGAATATTCAATGAAGAGCAGGGTGAAACAGAGTGTGGGCTCATACAAGTGTGGAGGGGGAACCGAGTCACTAATTGACCTTTACAGAAGTGGTGACAAACGCGACCTGACTCACTAAAAAAAAAACTGCAATTCCAAGGTAAATCCCAGACCAACTGCTGGTTTCAATCCGTCCTTAACTTGTATGCCCCATACGCGGTAAATCCAGGTATGAAAACGACAAACTGCGCACGTTTCGAAAAAAACCATTTGTCATATGGTGGGACAAACTAGTTCTACAAGATCCCAAATGGTTTCATACTACTGACTGCATCACTGGATGGTTCTAACCTGTGTAGCATCGTACTCGGGTTCGGTGACCGAACCCAAACGTTCAGGACCGAACGTGAACGAGCGTCGAAACCCGCCGAATGCGAATATAAAAATATTAAGAAACAAAAACGTTCTTAAAAAAATCTGAAAACAATATATGTTATGTAAAATAATAATACGAACAACGTTTGCCTTGGATGTATGTTCAAATTTATAACCAAACTCGAGTTAAAAAATATATATATATATATTTAATATGTTCAGCCGAACACGTTCGGGTGGCGTTTGACCGAACACCCGAACATGTTCGGACGTTCGGAAAAGCTTCGAGCATGTTCGGTGTGCTACACAGATCAACCATAAAATCTGCTCGCTCCATGTACTCAAAAAAAAAATAAAGGCAGTTACGAATGTCGAAACCCCAAGTGTCGTGAGTCCCAATGGTCAGTACGCCGCTTGCTTATGTACCAACGAGTCATGCTTGCCCGCGCACTGCGTCACGTGTTCCCCCCAAAAAAATAAACAGCCCAACATATGCGTCCCAAGTTATTCACGAGTGTCACACAACACAGTCCACCACACTCGTCACCAAGCATGCCCCAATGTTGTTGACCGCCCCCTGCTGCATTCCTAAAAAAAGTAAAATAATAATGTTGTGTGGTGTAATCGAACACTACTCTTGGGACCAAATCCCAAGCATGCACCAATGCCTGTACCAACACAATATCTTGGTCAAAATTGCAAATACTGCATCGCCAAACTAGCAACACGTCCCCTTAAAAACTAGGTCCCTGTCGTCAAACAGGCAACATTTTTCGACTATAAAATGTCGTTGTATGTATGTAAACACAATATAATCGCAAAGAATCATTGGGCTTCACATCTCGCAGTACATGATTCTTTGCCGCCACGCTCAAAACCATCGTTACCACCCTTCTGCCCAGTACTACTCAGGTAGTGCAGCGTCAGCGCGCTCGTCTCTGCTTTATACCTTTCTATCATAGCTTTATACCTTTTTATCCTACTGCTAACTTTGCAAATTGGATAATCTTACTTGAGTTCCGTTCGAACTTCGGCGCTAGTGGCGTTCTACCGCCGCCCTGGGGCCCAATTTTTTTTCGAAAATATAATACAAAAAAAATAAATTAAATCTAGATAAGCCTGAGAAGGCTCTCCCACTTTTTAGAAAAAACATTACCGTTAGGTAACTTGAGTTCCGTTCGAACTTCCATTTTACCGCTGTCCTGCGGCACATAATTTCAAAAAATATGATACTATTTTTTCTTAAATCCTAGATATGTCTTTCTAAGAGGGCTTCCCTATTTCTTTGGAAAAACTTACTGTCACGTAGAGGCTTTGCTGATGTTGTCACGTATGAGGTCTTCAACGATTTTCTTACCTCTGTCGCGATCACTACTTCCCGTTAGTGCAGCAGTTATCCGCTTCTCGTTACAGTAGCCAGTTCTGGCTTCAAAGTTCGTCAGACCCAGCGCATCGTTCTGTCAGCTGTTCTACCCGCAGAGCATCTTTCTCAGTCGGATTGCCATCTCTTCCCAGAATCCACCTACTCTCCTCCCTACGTTTTGTACTTTTGCCAGAAAGGCTTCCAACGGGTATCCTAGCTTCCCAACTTCCTTCCCGAAAGTTACCAGACTAATCCAGGCCGTAACTTTCGTGTTCGTATTGTGCCAGATCCTCCAGATCGAACCTGTGATCACAACCCACTTAACTTTCTTGTCTCGTAGGATTGAAAGTCTTTCAGTGTCTTAAAGTGTCTGGGTTCATCCCCCCAGATACTTTCAATATTCTTGAACCTGTGCGACATGTAGATCCAAGCGGGCACATCCGTTGTAATCAGATTCTTTTCCAGAAAGGTAGCAATCCCATTTCCCCCATCTGTCCGTTCCAGAGTCAGCTCTCTGTGATAACATTGTTTTATCTCGTCCATCCTTTCCTCCGCCTTCTCTCTCTCCCCCTCCTTTGTACTTTCGTACCAGGTTGCCAAAAACAGATCATCCATGAATCGATTTCCCTGTATAAGGTGTCTATCTGCCCCCATTGAGCTCATGAACTTATGTTCTGCTAAAACACACATTACACAGGTCGGCGGGCGGCTTGCTCGGCCCCTCATTGGAATCACGTTTATCTGTTTAAGTACCTTACCACTTGCTTTGAAGAAAGTGTTATCGAGTAAAAAACTTGTGATATCATTCAACGTTTTCATTCGAACCGACTTCCATCCATCCTCTCCATGCGATTTTCCAAAAGTGACTTTTTTTCCCCTTGCTTTCATCCTTATCCATCTGAGGCATTTTTCCTGCAGTCTGTTCACCAGCCACTGAACGCGACTCTCACCTCGTCATACGGCAATTGTGTAAACATTTCCTTTATGTCATAGGTTCTGATGATGATTCTACTGTCCATTTTGGCTAAGTTGTGCGCTTTCTTGTTCACTTTGGCGATTTCCTCCTTTAGTCGTACCGTCCCATCCAGATTGAAGTGCTCCCGTCCCACCTCCTTGAGCATGTAGTTTAACGCTTTGCTTAGCATACCAGCCGCATGCCTTGCAAGGTTACAAAATGAGGGTACTATCGGTCTTCGTTTACAAAGATCTTTGTCTTTAGCAATGACATAAGATTCTTGTAATCTTCTAGCGTTATCCCATTTTGCACATTTTTCAATCCCGGCCTCTCTATATTTCCTCCTCATTTCCTGTAAGACTTCCCCTTCTTCTTTTCCCACCTCAAAATAGTTCAAATTCTCATTGAACATTGTTTGCATTCCAGCTGCATACACCATGGGGCATTCTACCAGAGTTTCCCCACTGTTACGATCGACCGACGATAAGATAAGTCCTCGTAGTGACTGTTTTACGCCTTTGACGTACTCCGCTAGAACCATCCCCTCCTGCATTTTTGGTTGCCTCCATTCCATTTCGTACAATTGCATTTTAACTATTTCTCCCCCTTCTATTAACCCCATCCTTTTTAATGGTTTAATCCTTCATTGCAGGCTCTGTTCATTTTCTGCGCACTATCAAAGCCACACTGTATCGGAGCGTTTTTTGAGTTAAACAGAAGGTTCTTGATCCCGTCGATCTCGCCCAGTCTTACCTGGACATGCCCGTTGACCCGGGGCAGTTGGAAGCCTTCACATGTGTAGGTTGCATCCTCATATGAAAAAAGTTTCTGATTGTGCAGAATGCTGACAACAGTACGGGTCTTAGCCCAAACTATCCTCATTCTTTGCACCAACAGGTTACACAGTGCAGTGTGACGTACCCTCGCCTTTCGCCAGTCCTCCATCCCCCGATATATGTTCTGCTTTCTAATTCCTGGATTGAAGGGAACCTTTATCATAATTTTTGTCATGGGATTTATCCCAAACTTCCTCTTCATGCATCTTGTAATAATCCCCCTTACAATCTGCCTTCCCCTCCTCTCCCTTAAGGTATGTACAATGCCATCCATCTCCAACATCTCTTTTAAGGACTTCCTCAGCAGATCCTTTCTTTTCCATGGTGCCCTCAGGAATCCAATCACCTTGGCTATCTCCGCCTTCCTCTTTGTTCTAATCACGTCCACTAGAGTCCACTCTCCACCCCCCTCGATAACTGTTTTTGCATCTTTTAGCAAGTACTTTTTTCCTCTTTTCTCCATTCGACTAAAGCTATACATCAGTTTGACCAGCTTCCAGGCTTTCAACCACTTTTTCCCTGTTGTATTCATTATCCCTACCTGCTTTCCTCCCTTCCTGTGGATTTCTCTGATGAGTTTGAGCAAGTCCGGTTGCATCTCTTGTCGAACGTATTTGCATGAGAATAACAGAGGTCCTGGATATCTTACCAGAGCCTTCGGTTTGCCCCCGACCTTATCCTTTCTGTTCCTCTTCTGTGTTTTCTGCCTCCTCTTGTGTTTCCCATTCAATCCAGGAATCAAACTTTTTATAATATCCTTTTCAACTGCAGCTACCCCCTGAGGTCCTCCGTACCATATAGGAAGAGCAACATAGTTATCGACTCCGAACTTCCTAAGCCAAGTGTGTACTTTCTGCTTCCCGTTAGTCTTACTGGCATACTTATGCTTATTCCATCTAACCCTCAATTCACGCTTAGTTATACCAACATAAAGCAATTTGCAACTCGGAGAGAGGATCAGATATGCACAAGACGAGGGATTCCCATCCAAAAGATACTCCCTTTCTTCCGCACTCATTCTTTCCCAGAATTGCAGATAATTTCTACCCCATTTCCAGTAACCTTGCATACAACCATAAAGAACAATTCCATATTGGATTCGATTGCACAATACTTCATCAATCTTCCCCTGTTCCCTCAGTATCCTCACCTTTGTGAACAACCTCAACATTGCCCGCTTCGAATGGGCACCTAATTTTCCTGAACATTCTTCACCTCTTCCTGTTTCTCGTTTTCTTCTCCAGGTTCTGAGACCGTCACTCCATTTTCATCCATTTCCCGTAGGGACTTCATATATTCCTCTAAGTCCAATCTAGCTAGTTCCATCACTCCCATATTTGTTCTAATGTACGGTATCCCTTTTTCACCACAGAGAGCACGAATATGCGTGTGGTGCATAGTTTCATAGCTCTCGACTCCGTTCTTCATATAGGCCACTAGGCCTAGTTCATCCTTCTCCTCCAACGTTTCCTCTTCCTCTTCCCCCGTTTGTTCTGTCTCCATCTTCTCGTTATCTTGCTCTTCCTCCTCTTCAGTCACGGCAACCTTCCTATGATCTTGAGCCCTGACCAGCTTTGGCAGTGCTTCCACGAGACTCTTCAGAAGATCCTTAATCTCCCCCATCTTCGTCTGAATGGATGTCGACGTGGAAGAAGAGTCTGCTTCATCAAATTTCTTCTTCAAATTTCCTCCACGCTTGCAGGTATCAGCCTCATCGTCATCGGACAAGACGAGCACCCCATTCTGTGGCCGATTTCGCGCTTTGACTTCAGACTTCGTTTTTACCCGCCCGGCTCGTGGCGAGACGCCTGGTGTCGCCCCAACCCTCTTCCGTTTTTCCGAGCTCATTCCCTCCTTCAGCTCCCGCAGCTCCTTCTCCGCTCGCAGTTTTCGCAATTCATCCCGCTCGGCTTCCGTCATCTTCGCTTTATCCTCCACCTTATCTATCTTCTCCGTTAGGACGCGCAAGGAGCTACCGAATGTAGTTGTCATCCATCGCTTCATTTCATCCTCCCTGGTTGTAGCCGCTTGCTTTTCCTTCTTGTCGTCCTCCTTGGCATTCTTCGCCTCAATTCTCTTCGCCTGAGTCCCATTCTACTTCCCTCACCTCTATTGTCTTCTTCATTGCTTCCGCTACCGCTTCCTTAAACTTGATCTTGTCCAGTAGCTCCGCGTGTTCCCTCTTAAAGAAAGCCCGATTAGGATTGTAGCCCCTCCCATATTCATTGTTGCCTCCATTGTTATTGCTGAACCCGTATGCAGGTTGCGCCTGCTGATGAGGTTGGCCCCATTGCGGAGGAGGTGGTGCTCCCCAATACGTTGGCGGTTGGTAGAAACCTGGCATCGGTTGATAGTTAGGTGGGGGAGGAGGTGGAAGGACAGGTGGCGGATTTTGCGCCTAGCCGTACGATGGTGCTTGTTGCTCCATCCAGTATCGGCCGCACCCCGACCACGTGCCCCGTCCTCTCCCTCTCCCCTTGCCCCTTGCGTACATGAACCGCTTTTCTCCTCGGAACGTTACTTCCTCCAGCACCCTTCAATCTTTACTCGTATCGTGATCTTGAAGATGGCCTTCACCTTCCGCAGGATATTGATGACTGTGCCGAAAATCGCTTCGATGGTGACGCGCATCCTGTCTTCGCGAGCCGAGTCACCAATCCGATCAAGGTACAAAGAACGCCTATCTCCAGTCGGATCTAGACAACCCTCAACATGCATGAAGTATATGAATATAAATAGATATGACTACATTAGTCCTCACTATCTCAATATCTCTCTATACCTCCATAATTTCAATATCTCATTATCTCATTATCTGAATATCACAAAGGAAGATGATGCTCATGGCGACGAAGTCACCACGGCGTTGATCAATCGTTCCTAAGCAATGGCGCAAGGTCGATCAAACCAGTTGTTCGTGTATGTAAACACAATATAATCGTAAAGGACCATTGGGCTTTACATCTCGCAGTACATGATTCTCTGCCTCCACGCTCAAAACCAGCGTTACCACTTTTCTGCCCAGTACTACTCAGGTAGTGCAGCGCCAACTCGCTCGTCTCTGCTTTATACCTTTCTATCCTACAGCTAACTTTCCAAATTGTCGAATCTTACTTGAGTTCCGTTCGAACTTCGGCCCTAATGGCGTTCTACCGCCACCTTGCGGCCCAAAAATGGGTAGCCAAATGACTGCAGCTAAGTCCCGAACAACCATTAGCTGCCTTTTTTTTATGTGGCGTACGTTCTAAGGGGTGTCAGCTCACTGCCAAGGCAGAGGGGGGAAAAACAACTCGTGATTGTCACGAGCTCAAATCCCAACAGTCCCAAAGCGGGTGCAAAAAATACCCCAAACTTGAGTAAAATATTTGTTCAACAAAAATATATGAAAAAACTCATATGTATGGGATAGCATCGTACCTACCCATAAAATATTTTTTTGAGTCAACAAAAATCATTTCTGTCACCAAACAAATATTACGAAAACCGAAAAATATAGGTTTCTCAAAATCTTCATCCCGTTTTTCTCTTTTTTTTTCCCCTCATTTTTTTTTTTTTTTTTTATAGGTCTTGCGACGAGGCAAGGAACTCGTGGTAGCATGCATGAACTATTTGAAATACAGGCGTGAGTTCAAACCCCGATACCATTAGGCGAGGGGGAGGAAATGCTCCCCTTACGACCGTTGTTCGTTCTCCTTGCTTACAGGCCCTGCCTATGAGGCAGGATACCTTATCGTGCTATAGGGTACCAACGACTTTTGAAATACAGACCTAAAGTTCAAATCCAGAGATGGACAGATCATCCCTGCTTAATGAGCAGCGCTACAAATTCACAAAATATAGAAAATGAGATGATTCTTTCACTCGAACACGAAAGGTACATTGCCTCCTGCTCTCGTGGGGCACAAGAGAAAAAAAAGAAAACAAAAACTTAAAAAGCAAAAAAAATATGACACCCATTAAAACGGACGTCAGGCAGGACCGTTGGGAGCCACAACTCCCAACTCCTCATAAACGCGCTATGCGACAATATTTGGTTAGTTTTTTTTTCTTATTCCGTTGGCCTAAGCGCTATGAAAACAAGACTCTAGAACGTGGCCTGGGGTACTCCTCCTCGCTCGAGCACAAGACTCGGATCTCAGAAGTCGGATCGTCTCCACCGAATCCCTCTGTAGAACGATTCACTTTATATCGATAACATGACCGACTCCTAAAGCAATGAGTCCCCACTCCAAATTCTTCTTAGACAAAGAACRCGTTCACTGCGGGTAGTTTTCAATTCTTCTAATTTTTTCTAAGCTCGAGGTAGCAACTTAAACGAGACAGTTAGAGGAGGTAGAGGATGATAACCATTTGGACATGTATAGACAGATAAGGTCATTCAGAATAGAAATGGTAATATTGGGATAAAGACTAAATCCATTTAGTCTTGTCTTCTTTAATTGAATCAATTTTGTTTTACGCGTGTCCACTGAATTAACAATTTTTAGAACACAAGCCTTTTTGAGAAGCAGATATATCAAAAGTAGGCGAAAGTCAATCATTTTTACCTGTCCTGAGTAAGGAGAATCAATCTCCTTTGCAAGCATCCTTCTACCTACATGCACAGTAAAAAACAACCAACAGTCCAATAGTCCAGCAGTCCATATTCCCGTCAGATCCCCGTCCTTCCCATGCATGACCATACATCCTCTACCTCACCCTTTTCCCGTTGAATATTCAATGAAGAGCAGGGTGAAACAGAGTGTGGGCTCATACAAGTGTAGAGGGGGAACCGAGTCACTAATTGACCTTTACATAAGTGGTGACGAACACGTCCTGGCTCACTAAAAAAAAAACTGCAATTCCAAGTTAAATCCCAGACCAACTGCTAGTGTCAATCCGTCCTTAAATTGCATGCCCCATACACGGTAAATCCAGGTATGAAAACGACAAACTACGCACGTTTCGAAAAAAACCATTTGTCATATGGTGGGACAAACTAGTTCTACAAGATCCCAAATAGTTTCATACTACTGACTGCATCACTGGATGGTCCTAACCTATGTAGCATCGTATTCGGGTTCGGTGACCGAACCCAAACGTTCAGGACCGAACGTGAACGAGCGTCAAAACCCGCCGAATGCGAATATAAAAATATTAAGAAACAAAAACGTTCTTCAAAAAATCTGAAAACAATATATTTTATGTAAAATAATAATACGAACAATGTTTGCCTTGGAGGTATGTTCAAATTCCTAACCAAACTCGAGTTAAAAATCAAAAAACAAAAATAATAATAATAATAAGTTAAGCCGAACACGTTTGGGTGGCGTTCGGCTGAATTCCCGAACATGTTCGGACGTTCGGAAAAGCTCCGAAGATGTTCGGTGTGCTACACAGATCCCAACCATAAAATCTGCTCGCTCCATGTACTCAAAAAAAAAATAAAGGCAGTTCCGAATGCTGAAACCCCAAGTGCCGTGAGTCTTAATGGTCAGTACGCCGCCTGCTTATGTACCAACGAGTCATGCTTGCCCGTGCACTGTGTCACGTGGTCCCCCGAAAAAAATAAACAGCCCAACATACTATGCGTCCCAAGTTATTCACGAGTGTCACACAACACAGTCCACCACACGCGCCACCAAGCATGCCCCAATGTTGTCGACCGCCCTCTGCTGCACTCCTAAAAAAAGTAAAATAATAATGTTGCGTGGTGTAACCGAACACTACTCTTGGGACCAAATCCCAAGCATGCACTAATGGTTGTACCAACACAATATCTTGGTCAAAACTGCAAATACTGCATCGCCAAGCTAACAACACGTCCCCTTAAAAACTAGCTCCATGTCGTCAAACGGGCAACATTTTTCCACTATAAAATGTCGTTGTTGTTGCTGTCGCGCTGTAAATTGGACTGCTCCTCCCTTGCAGAAAAACGGCGTTGCTGGCACACTGAAAATTTTGGTAGTGTAACCCCACTGAACCAGGTATAGCCTGGCGCACGGCCACTCTAGCACTACATCAATAAAAGATTTGCCAGCGTCTCAAATTTCGGGATCATATCCCCACCAAAATGGGGATCAGCCTCCCGCAAACTAGACAGCCGATACCTCCACCATAGTCGCCTTGAAACCTGGCGTTGCCGGTGAAACCCTGCCGTCAATTTAATAAAAGTTTGGTGTTGGATAAAATTCAGTCCCAAAGTATGTCCGTACCACACAGTCCTGATCTAGTAACGCGAGCCCAAGAGTCATCCTAGAGTGCGAACACCAACCAGAGGATGGAGCAGAGTGCCCCATGCCTCAACTATGGCTGCCCTCTTCCTCCTCCAGCGCTCCTTTGCAGACCTCTAGCCTCCTCCAATTGCCTCCAACAACTCCTCCAGCAGCCCAACAACACTAAAGTGTGTTATCACACACTAGCATCATAAGTGCTTTTGTGTGGCAACTGGGAACAAGTGTTTTTTATAGTGGTTGAGGGGTGTGGGCCGTCACTCAAAGAAAATGAAAGGAAGAAGGAGAAAAAAAAGGAGGTAGAAGAAGAAGGAGAAGATGATAGAAGTAGAAGGAAAATTAAAGGAAGAATGAGAAAAAGAAGAAGGAGGACGAGGAGAAGGAGGTGCATAAGAAGGGGGAGAGGCTTAGACGAGGAGGCAGGAGGAGAAGATCAACGATGAGAAGGAAGCGAAGACGACGACGGGGCTCACCTTTTTGGCACGGAGGGCGCCCAGTCGACCAGCGTGGCAGCACGGAGAGGAGCGCGACGGAGATTGGACAGCGGTGACGATAAGTAGAGGCGACGACAGTAGGGGGAAGCCCATGAAACCATGGGGCTGCAGAGTGGACAAGACGAACTTAGAATTGGGAACCACGATGTTGTCCCCCTATTCGAATGTGGTTTCTTCAGATCCTGGCAAAACGAGTGAGCCCCCACGGCTGCTTGAATCTAATCTAGGCCGCAGATCTCGGAAGATCGACGGATCGGATTGCAGCTGAAGAAAAAGTTACGAAAAAGACGGGAACCGGTACCCCCAGAAAGAGGAACTTCACCCAGCCCTTGAGGCTGAATGATCACTCTGACACACCTGCGGCTGGTTAGTTCCAAAATGATATCCTAACGTCGAACGTCTGCGCGGTCGTCAAGCCCACCGAGCCCTTGAGCTCAGACCGCCCTGAACCGTCCTGCCAGGCAGCTAGACCAGGTGGCTTCTGGGCATATTCCGTAGGCCCGGACCCCCAAAAGGGTATCACAACTCAACAATTACCAGTAGTTATTGCAGGAGCACAGTTCCACATCTTCACCACCCCGAAAAAAAAGTGTTTTTGACCGCTTAGGACATTGCCGCATTGCCGTAACGGGGCTGCATTTCATAGCGGGCGACCCCCTCCTTTGCACATTGCGTTCAATATATCATCGAACAATGCAACACCACACAACAACCACGGTGCAGTGTAAGCTGCAACAATAGACCACATTGTGTATCGCGCACGGCGGGAGCGCAGCCAATCGGCAACAAGGAATAGGGTAGGCGAAGGGACACCTTTCGCGCTGGTGTTGGCGGAGTGACGATGGTAGATGACCTTTATTCATCGGGGAAACCGCATTTGCACCTCATAACCTCCAGTACTCTGCCCAGGTTTTCGACTTTTCGATTTCGTTTTGGTTGGTGCCTTTAGCTATCACGGTTTGGTACCCTGAACCGGTAAAGACGTGGTGTGATAGCCGGGCCAAAACTTGGCGCACCCATCGCTGCTGAGTTTCGTTTTGGCCGGCGCCTGCAGCCAGTGTGGTTTAGTACTCTGAAGCTGTAAAGACGTGAAGTGATAGGTCGGTGAATACTTGGTCCAACTATCAATGTCGAACCTCGAAGCACCTTTCGTGCCTGATTTCGTTTTGGATGGTGCATGCATCCATTCTGGTGTGGCACTGATGATTTAAACCAGCAGCACACTAGAGGCCGAATGAATGAGCCTGAATTTGAATTTTCCCAAACCTAAAAGCTACCAGCACCCCAACTTGGAAATGGAGGGTGTTACTAGTACTGTCCACTTTGAAACTTAACATTATTGCGTCGTTTTCACTTGTGTATTTGTATATATAAGATATATGTAAGATATATTATATGTAACAAATGATATAGCAGATTATTTTACTTATACAATATAGAATGAATTATAATCAATACATCATACAAGTTTATACTAATAATTAAATTAAATTCGGATGTAATATAAATGATGTATTTGAACAATAGAAGAAAACATCAATGAATCACACATTCGGAGTCAGAGTATGCTATTTTTATAACAAAGCATAAACTCGGATCTTAGATGGAGATCGAAGATGGTGGTTTAAAGGTGATGTGTAGACATGAGATTATGAAGCCAACTTATGAGAGAAAGAGCAATTGCAGTGTGCGGGTTCCGGTGTGCAATTCGGGGAAACCGCTCAAGTCGGTTGAAGAGTGTGCAATTTTTATAACAAAGCGTAAGTCAGGATATGAAATGTAGACATGAGGAGGCTGTTCAAAGCTCAAGTACGTATATAAGATCATGATCCTGGCTTATGAGAGAAAAAGTGACACTAGTGTGTAGGGAGGGTTCTCTGCCCCCCACCCCTTCTCCCCCTTGTTAATTTCGAAGGTATGAAAAGTTGGAAGAGTTTTGCCCTGCCGGTTTCGGGTTTCAAACATTAAACATGTTGAGGGAGGAGGGGAAGTTATTCAAAGGCATGAAAGGTCAGAGGTTTTTGTACCATCCATTTAAGTATACTCAAACTTACACAGTTTAAATCAGTGCAGTGATGAAAATGAACGCATTGAGAGAGAGAGCGATGCCGGTGTGTGGGTTTCGGTTTTGCAAGATGGAACATGTCGAGACATGAGCTTCAAACCACCACAAATTTTTATTTTTGTCTCACCCAGCATCATAAATATGTCGAAATAGCAAAGCATAGTGTAGCAAAATATAGTAACCCAATGCGCACATGTTGCAGTATAGGATGTATGTTATGGTTTGTTTTGTTGTTTCGTATTGTGGTCCATTATTTTATGCAATGCTACAGAGAGAGAGAGAGAGAGAGAGAGAGAGAGAGAGAGAAAAA
>BFEA01000419.1:659815-682694 GCA_003427395.1 Chara braunii | reverse complement strand
GCTTATAGATAGTCAAAGCCTCCGTAGCTTAGTCACAGCCTTTGTGGCTTATAGATAGTCAAAGCCTCCGTAGCTTAGTCACAGCCTTTGTGGCTGAAATAGTCACAGCCTTTGTGGCTTATATAGCCCCAGCCTTTGTGGCCTATATAGTCCCAGCCTTTCGTGGCTAAAATCGTCACAGCCTTTGTGGCTTATATAGTCCCAGGCTTTGTGGCTTATATAGTCCCAGGCTTTGTGGCTTATATAGTCCCAGCCTTTGTGGCTTATATAGTCCCAGCCTTTGTCGCTTATTCATGAACTCAGAAGCATTAGGGTTTGTTCTGCGGTATACCTACCCTGACTGGTCGGCTTTTTTTTTTTTTTGACCGGTTGTCTATTCTTGAATATGCCAAGAAAGCTCATGTACGGGCTGGGCCCAGCTGGTACAACCGGTCCCAAATCCACTAGTGGCACGGTAGGGTAGAAAATATTCGGCTTCGCTGGTTTATTCCCAGTTTGGCAATTTTTAGTAGTCATTTGGCTGTTACCCGTCACTCTCAGGAATATAACGCGGGATCTGGAAAAGCGTTTCTGCTACTTTCTGGACAGTCTCTAAATGCCTGCTTCTGTCCTATACACTCAGTTCAATTCCCTTTACCATCTGGTCTGGAAGTCTCTGGCAGACTGGTTAAGTCCATATACTCTAGAGGGCTTCGGCCGCTGAATCTCGTCATAACGGTCGTCAAATTCAGTTGGTCGCTGAATCTCGTCGTAGCGGTCATCAAATTCAGTTAGCCGCTGAATCTCGGCGTAACGGTCATCAAATTCAGTTGAAAAAATCGTTCTGGCATGAGTCTTCTGAAAGTTGTTTCTTGCGCCTTCAGGCCTGCAGGCAGCATGCTTCGTTGGAGTCGCAACATTCACCCTGTAGCCGAGCTGACTCGTTCTCATTCCGCCTTCTGGAGCTGCACTGCGCACTGGCTATGGCGGAAGCTGCACTGCGCACTGGCTATGGCGGAAGCGGATGCGATCACCGACCTTGGGCTTGCCGTAGGGTATTCTGGATGCCAGAGAACGGAGCAGCGAACCCATGAATGCCGCCTCCAGAGAAAAGGCTGTAGGCTGTTCAAGAGTAGGAGCCCATGACTCTATGTGTGGGTGAGAGGAAGTGCTGGAGGGAGGAGGAAGATGTTGTAGGCTGTGGTGATGGCCATCTGTTAGTGGGGTTGATGAGTTGCTGTGGCACAGAGACAGTTCCCACCTGCAGTTCTATGAGAGAGAGAGAGAGAGAGAGAGAGAGAGAGAGAGAGAGAGAGAGAGAGAGAGAGAGAGAGAGAGAGAGAGAGAGAGAGAGAGAGAGAGCTGAACTTTCATTCCAGTTGGTAACAACAGTACGTAATAATAATCTGTGAGGAATTGACGGATTCAGTGACTGGAGGCAGGTGACGAGGAGGGGCCTTGACTCGATGCTATGTATCTGTGGGGTCAAGACAGCTCTTCAGCGTATTCGCTCTCTCTGCTTGGTTCTTGCAAGCGTTGATGGAGTTGCTTGTCTCATAGATGCCTCCCTCCAGACTGTGGAATGCTACTGTCTTCAACTGAATAGAACACCCGGTCATTATTGCTGCAGCATCCGGACTGAAAATGGCCCCAAATACAGCTATAATGACCAGGCGTTCTATTCGGACAAAGGAAGTCTTCCCCTTTTTTCCTTTCCCTGTTTCAAAAGAAGTCCAAGGCAGGCCTGGCCTAGGTCAGTTAGTACACCCCTGACCTGAACTGTTGAAATACAGACCCGAGCTCGAACTCCACTGCAAGCCGGCGAGTAAATTACTACAGTCCTGAATTACCTAGGGCCGGTCAGTTCACTGATGATATCTCAAGCCCGTTGTTCTTTCTCGAAAGAAGTCCAATGCAGGTATGTATCAGAAGCCTCGCACTTCACAAAGAGCTATTGGTGGGGTTTGTGTTTCCTCTTTTTCTGGAATTGGTGCCATAATCACCAGGCATATCTAGTTCCGTAGGGGGGTAGGGGCTGGAAGAAATTACTTCCCTCCATGTGTGACGTATGTGTGAGTCAATTCTCTAAGCTGCAGTGAATCCGTGATCTGCGTCAAGATCGATCTGAATGATGGACTGCTGAATGCACGATCCGTGGCGTCGTTCCTCTCAGGCAAGGGCCACTGAACATTGCGCGGCGAAACCTCTACGTCTCTCAGACACACAGCTTGCAGAACTTCAGCGGCGATTGTCATCGGGACGTCTGTCTAAATTTGGAACGATACAGAGAAAATTAGCATGACCTCTGCTCAAGTAAGACACACGTTAGTCGAGGACAAGAATGATGAAGGTTCTGGCTCTGTTTCTGAAGTGATGCCGATGCTACTCGCATCTCAGTAGCTTCCTCCTGTCTGGCAAAGGGTTCAGACTGTGGGCTCGGGCTTGCCTGAAAAAGGTATGTGAGATGTGGGTGAGCTTAGTATGTATGTTAATGTCTGCAAAAAACAGTCAGGACTGAGACAAATCGTAGTATTTGTGAGCATTGCTCACTGTATGCTTGCGCTCCATCTATGGAAGATGATGAAGAATGTGCTGGGCGTGGAGCTGACGTCGGCAATCGGGATGAGGAGGAAAGCCACGTAGGGGTTGTTGCTCGTGCGATCGGTTGTCATGTGAAGAACAGAACCTTTGAACACGTGGGCAAATGGCGAAGCCGTACCAAGGGCGGCCGAATCCGCAGTTGGCGTCTGCGGACATTGTGTCGCATGGCTGCGATGGGCAGGAAGGGTGGAGGGCGTTGGAGAAGATGGACGGGCGACATTTACGCGGCTCGACATGCGGGCAAGCATGGTGTAAGTTTTTTTGAGAAATGCAGCAGGAGGCTGTCGAATGCGCTTCTGCGGACTACGAGGACTGTTGGCAAAGTGAAAGCAATCGAAGCAGCCTTTCTGCTGACCCAGAAAATCCAGTCTATGAAACGCCGATGTATGCCTCTTGTCGTTGCTGATGTGCTGGATGCTCTTTTCACTAACATCCCGACGGAGAAGCTACGGCCAGAGCAAAGACGCGCATCACTCCTGCAACTGTCTCTCGTCTGGCGTGTTCTCCTTAGCGGCATCGAGGATGGAAGCGAGAACAACATCAAGAGAGGTGCAACAGGAAGGCCCCGTGCGAAACGACGAGGTTTCGTTACCATCGAACTCGATGTGAGAGAGCTTGTAAACAAGGTAGTGGCCAAACTCGTTGACGAGCAATGCTCAGACATGGTCAATCTCCTGCTGCTGGCCGACTGCCCATTTGTTTCGCATCTGCTCGAAAAGATCTACTCCAGCCTCAGCCTGTGTGCGTTTGGAAGAAGGGAAGGTGCTTGGCTGGAACTGCTGCATAAATTTTGGGGAACCTTGAAGCAGCCGTTGATGGAGATAAACCATGATTGCGAAACGACAATGAAAGTAGTTCCTCGATCGCCTGCAAACGAATGTTGGAGTGAGAGCATTGAGCCTGTCTGCAGCGCTGATGCGAACTCGGAACGTGTCTGCGTGGGCAACGCAACTGTTGAACCTGTATCCAGTTGCCATGAGGGCTGGAGGGTTGGTGGAGGCGATGCTGTGGGCGCAATTCGTTCCAACAACGTCTGTTGGAGTAATAGGGCATCTACAGCATCAGGAAAGCAACATAGTGGTGGTGACTGGGATGCCAGTCAAAGTTGTGCATTGTTGAAGTCAACAGACACATCTCATTGTCATTTCCGGCATCGTCAAACGGCTTACGATGAGAACCCTGCAGCTGCAGCCGCTGCGGGCAAACGCCATGGCACTCGGGGGGCGCTTGATGAGGTGGAAAGGGAAGAGTGGAAGCTGGCCAGGATGCATGGTAGAAATGCGGGCGGGCAGGGAAACAGGTCCTTCGAGTGCCCGGCTACTGCAGGTGTATCGAGGGCCTTCAGGGTTGTGGAGGCGGTTCGACGGATGGCTAAGAGCCTGATTGAACCTGCTGGGAATGGTGAGGGATGCAGAGAGGAACATCGGGAGTTTGGCGTTTGGAAGCAGCGTGTGGCAGGTTTGAAGCTTAATCACGCAGCTCGTGTAAGTCGAGTCCGCATCTGGCTGAGTGTTTTCAGGGAAAACCTTATGGATGTTGTGGCAGGGCTCGAGCAGGTTTTTGAGGGAGCGAAGATGGAAGTTGCTGGTGCCGACGAGGAAAGAACGACTGCCGGCTTTGATGAGCCACATGAGCTCCCATGCGGCCGTCGTGGCAGACATGCTGATTTGTCTCTTCTTGCAGCCTCAGTTCTTCGCTTGTTGGGAACAGCTTTGCGAGTGACCCAATGGCTGGAGGAGAATATCTGTACACGGGAGGAAAACAACCATTCGGAGGCAGCAGCAGTGCCGCGTCAACGAAGTGAATGTGCGGCGGCAGTAGGAGCTATTGCAGCTTGCCTCTTGCCGCTTGCAAGGATGGTGTTCGGCGGTACTGACTGTTCTCTTAAGGAGGGATTCAGGTGCTGCGGAAAGGGCGAAAATGACAAACAGTCAAAGTGCGCGAATATGATGCCATTTCATAGCACAAGGGGTAGCAGAGGTGGGCTCCGTGGGGAAACGCCGAGCGTACGTGACCATCTCTCTCAGGATGTCTGCACCTTGAAGGTGTTACTGGAAACGGGAAGGGGGCATGGTATGCACCCTTCACTCCAAGCAGATGTTACGCAAAGTCAGTTGCAGCTGACGTCAGAGGTTTGTGCCTGGAGCCGGAACCCGATGCGTTGCTTATTGCAGTACAAACTGCTGGCGGTAGTTCTTAGGTTATCGAGATGGTTCCACACGTCTGATAGCGTTGAGCAGCTCGTTCGTCCATGTCTCTATTTGACCCTTCGTTATCTTAGTTATTTATTTGCACCTCCTCCTCCTGTTTCTCAAAGTTCACCATTCGCATTTATAAGTACCAGTACACTTTCCTTGTCGTCCGATTCAACACAACATCTGTTGGACCTTAGCCAAATCTTTCAGCAGGTGCCACATGGCAGCGGGAGGAGCTTGCTTCCATCACCCTTCCTAGGCCACTCGTCGTGTTTCGATGATTTGATGGTCAACGATCCCTGCAGCCCGGGCTGTCGACGATCACCGTTTCGGTCATTGAACAGTCGGGGATCGGGACCAGGAGTGGCGGCCGCGGGGCCGGTAGTGGCAGCCGCGGGGCCGGTAGTGCAGGCCGCAGGGCTGTCTTGTACGATGCTTTGCAGTCAACTTGGGCATCGCATCACAGGTCTCAAACGACTTGCGTTGTTGGTTTTGGTGAAGGTACTGCGAGCAGTTTTGGCGCTGGACGAGAGTGATATTGTAGATGACAGTCTTTGGGTAATAACGAATACGTGCACAGAAGCTTTAGACGGGAAAGGAGATTGTCAGAGGTGTCTGAGTGGTGCCAAGTCCTGTTGTCAGTGCTTGTTGGAGGAGAAGCCTTGGCATTCTCCGAAGCGGTGCTGGTTGGCGGCCTTGCAAAAGTCCGTCTCCAAGTGGGTAAGAGATTGGGAGCGGTACCTACAGCCACAACGCGATATTAGCAAGGAGTCGATTGCAAGATTGCTTGTCCAGATATTCGACGATGACGATGACATGATGCTCCTACTGCTTTCTGACCTGCAGTGTTTGTCCCCTTCGCTGCCGTCTGTTGTTCTCGACGACGGCAAAGACGAGCTCTTTCGGAAAGTTCTGCTTGAAGCTGTGCATCCCCTGTTCTTGTTTCATGTCTTCCTTTCCAACCTGAAGTACGATCACTCTGTGCTTCTGGACTACTTGATTTCGCCAAACACGGGAGCTGTTCTCCTCCCGTACCTTGTGAAGTGCCTCAAACAGGTGGAGTCTTCGTGGCCAGTGTTTCAGGACATAGTTGTGAGGGAGGGGAGGGGACCATTTACAGAAGCAGTACTAGTCGACAAGTCGCGAGTCGGAGCTGAGCTCGGCAGTCCGGCATCAGATAGAAGGAAGCGGAAAGGATCGGACGACTTGGCAGAGTTCGTATCAATGAAAAGGCACTTGCTGTTCAAGCACGAACAGAATTATAGGTTCGGAGACGAAGCTGCGGAAACTTGTGCGAGTCTGACTGATGATTTATCTCCTCCTACTCTCCCACCAGATGGTCGATCTTATACGGATGATGAATCGCGATTTGGGTCTCATCTGTGTTTTATTTCTGCAGTTAATTGCCTCCTCGAACTCAGATCGGCACTCGATCGTACTTATCGTAGTAAGTTGTTTCCGTACAATCCACGTCCAATCATTACGAGATTAGAGATGATTGAAGAGCTCTCCAGCAAACATGGCTGAAGGCGCGGACTCAACATCTCACTCCTTGGCTTTTAGGTAAAAACGTTTCTGTCCTGTTGCAGTTGGCTGCTGTTATAGTCTTTGGGTTTTCAAATGTCAAGTCAGTATTCAGTATCTATTCTTAGTGCCCTGCTCCGCTGGACATCATTCCAAATGTATGTGGACCTGATACTGGTCTCAATACCTTTTGAAATGTGAAATGTGAGTAGTGGGAAGAGGTAGGAGTGGTAACAAGGATGAATGGGGAAAGTGAAAGGGTCGATAAAGGAACCCCGAAAGGAGCAACTGCTCATTTTGGTGTGCTCGCTTACACACATGCAGAAACGAACGACTATGCTGATTTTGCAGATCGGCCCAAGGCAAGGAAGTTTGAGCATTAGCGAAAATGGAGTCAAAGGCGGAAGAAGTGGCAGACGATGTCAGCCTCCTTGTTCTTCTTCTTGAGGCCAATCCTTCATTTTGGGCTAAGCGGCTAGCATCAGCGGCAGCTTCGACAACAGGTTTGTTGAACGGTCCACGTAGTCTGACTTTCCATCAATACATGGACCAGGTCATTGTATTTGCCAACTCATTTCTGATGCTTCACCATGTCAACCAGCTGGCCGTCATCGCCACTGGCGCAAACACCTGCCAGTACTTATACACAACGCCCCAGCGGCAAGGCTCTGGCCTCCAGCAGCATGGCCTCGATGGCACGAGCAACCACGGCATTGGTGAAGGTGGGTACGGATCTCTGAGCGGTAGTGGTGCAAGTGGATGGCATGCGGCGGATGATGGAAGAGGAGGAAGGGCAGGGGGAGGAGATGGGAGCAATCCTCGAGCTCCACTTGGCGAGCAGCTGATGCAGCGAATGCAGCGGTTCCTTCAGATGGAAATCGAAGCGAGCTTAGGAAGTGGAGAAGAGAATGGCGGACAGAATTGCTCACAGCTGTCCCTCCTGTCGGGAGCGTTGTCGATGGCTCTCTGCTATATTCAGAGGGCAAAACGAGGAGGTCCAACCTTCGGCAATCCCAGGGTTCTATGTTTGCAGGGCTCCGCAGATGCGCCGCAGCAGTACATTCCAATTATGAATTCCATATTTTCTGCTCAGCGATTGAAGGTGCCGATTGACGGCTGTGTGATCGGAGCGCAAGATTCCCCATTTTTGCAGCAGGCGGCACACATAACCGAAGGATTGTACCTGCGTCCGCCGCGTCCTGACGTCCTTCTGCAGTATTTGCTGATGGTGTTCTCTGCAGATCTGCACTCTAGAAGGTTCCTCCAACTCCCACGCCAATTTGGCGTCGACTTCCGCGCCTCTTGTTTCTGCCATAAGCGGACGATCGACCTGGGGTTCGTTTGCTCCGTATGCCTTTCCATTTTCTGCCAGTTCTCTCGCGAGTGTTCGACCTGCGGAGCTGTTTTCTCTCTCGCCAAGGAGCTCCCTAACGCACAGAGTGCACAAGGTCGCAAACGCAAAGTGCCTTAGGAGTCGCACAAGGGTTGACTCGGAAGTTATGATTCTCAAGTATCTGAGCGCATTATGTACACACTGACTTTTTCGACGGAGCTCCGGACGTAATTGCAGTCAGATACATTCAGGTCAAGGTGCAATTCTGGTTAAATACATCCAGGAAAGTTTAGTGTGAAAGTATGCCCTGATGAGACTAGACAGGAAAAGCGAAGAGGAAGACAACGTTCAGAAGACGAAGAGCAAGGGTCTGGGAGACGGGGGAAAAAAGAAAGGATGATCACAACTATAGGAAACCAAGCGAGGATCTGGGGGAAAAAAATGAAGAAAGAAAAGGCTGATTGCAAGTTATAACGATAAGAAACCATTGAAAACATAAATTGAGAAGATTACCAAATGGCCCCTGCGCTCAAGGAGGATGACATGCATAAATCGAGAAGTGGTCCAAATTAATTAAAAAAACAGAAACCGTTGAAAACATGCAAAGGATGACAAGGGGAAAGCATCCACAGAAAGAAAAAGAATAAATATGCTGAATCCATAACTGCAGAAAACATGCAAAAGACTAAACGGTGAGCACATGTGAAAATCTAGCGGATTAGAAATGAAAGGAGGAAAATTTAAGGTCATCAGGAGATGACACGAACGTTGCACATGGACAGAAAGAGCCGAACTCGTTATGAGAGTGACGTTTGGGCGAACCTCTCGAGATGAGGAGTTGAAGCCGAGCAGTGAAATGTGTTTGTGAACCTGGGCACGGTCTGGACGAAGTTTGTACTTCTTTAAACCACCGGTACTACTTCGCCCAGTTATCGGCCACGCTGGTCCGTTGATGAATTTCATCAATGACCCACACCGGTCTGTTTTTTGGTGCTCAGGGCATCCCAGGGTTGGAGAAAAGCACATCGTAAGTACCGGTGGCTTAAACCACCAGTACTTGGTCCAGCTGTCGATGCAGAGCCTGAAAATGGGCTGCACGCTGTCTCGCGCCGACCGCCAGCGCAACAAGAAAAAAATTGTTTTGGCTGGCGGTGCCAGCCTTTGGGGGCCGGTACCCCGAGCCTCCGGAAATTGCAGGGCGTTAACGGCTACGCCCCGCGGCTGATGTATGGGCCAAGTACTGGTGGTTTAAGTACAAACATGCATGGCACGAGTAGCGAGTGCCCCCTGAGGCGGAAGGACCTCCCATGTAGACCAGTAGCCCAGTTTCGCTTAGTGCGGGATAACATGGGAGAAATGAAGGGAGGGATAGGTACAGAATCGACCGAGCAAATCCATGTGCCTACCGAGAGGGATGTATATTCCATGCCACAGAGTAAGATACTACCCCTAAATTCCCTGATTTAAAAAAAGGGGAAACGACGTGGGAGTCACGAAAAGAGTTTGAAAATACACTTTGGGCAAAAGAAAATTTTCAGATTGCCCTTCGCACAAAATGTATACAAGCTAGCTTTCTGGTCAGGTAGGGTTACCTGGGGGTGTGTTGTGTTCGGGGGAACACCTGAAGTGTAATTTCAAACTGCTTTTTGTGACTGCCCCGTAGTTACCCTATGCGACTCATAAGCTGTTGAAATTAGGGTTTTAGCAGAATCAATCACAAACAGGAAAAAAAAAAAAAAAAAAAAAAAACCCACCACAAACAGTCAGTGCAGAACAATCCGGAACCAGTTTTTAAGAATGTTCCTCGACAGGCTACTTGCTAGAGAGAGAAAGAGTTGGGAAAACACACCCCACAGGGACGCAGAAGCACCACAGGCATAGGATGGAGAGAAATCTGAAAACAATCAGTGGAAGCAACTGAGGGCCACAGAGCACTACCATCTTCCCCCGAATACAGTTTATGGTCATGATAGCTGTATTTAGACTGAAAGATACCCCAGATACATCTATAATGACCGTAGGTTGTATTCGGGGGAAGTTGGTAGGCCTAGGTAGGCAGATCAGACAGCGAGCAGCCTGAGCGGAGAGGTGCACAGCGTCAACGAGCCCAAACAGCAGGACAGTATCACCCTAAGGGGAGATGCGTAGGGATATGAGTCCGGGAGTAACTACACAGTAGCAACAGGCTAATTTAAACCAGCAGTACTTGGGCTAGCAATCGGCTGCGGAAAAACAATAGAGTAGAAATGTTTCTAGTCGGATGAATGTGGGCGCTCATGTAGTGGCCCGTACGTTTCCGGAAACCGTGGCTTGTTAACGGGCAAGACTCTAGGAAGTACGGGTGGTTTAAGCAGGGGTGAGGGGGGGTACATGCTTCCCGAATGGAAGTCGTCAAGGCCACCCCACCCATTCGGGTCTTCCAACCATAATGTGGGGAAGCGTCTTGAGTGCATTGTAATGTGTAACCATGACTTGCTGGCAGAATAAGATCCGGACCGATGCTCCCCAGAATGGAAAATGAGCCAGAACCATAAGGTTAGGTCTTGGGGGTGTAGGGGAGGAGGGGGGGAGAGAGTTTTGAGGCAACAACCTGGATAAAGTTCAGCCTGACTGCAAGTTCGGCAAGTGATTTCTGATGTGCACATGTTTATTACACAGATGTTTGATTCACGAGACTCGCCTACATTCATCCGACTAGAAACGTTTCTACTCTATGCTGAAGTCGCCTAGACCGCTTCATTATTTCCGCAACTGACCAGGGCTTGCCGACTGGGAAGAAAATTTAAATATTTTGGATCAAATGCTGGCTTAATGTGGTGTCATATTCCATTCTTTGTGGCCCTGTTGATTGGGCAAGAACCTGTAACCGGGGACCGAGTCCCGCGAGCAGCGTCGAATTCCGTCAACGTCTGACTGTATTTGTATGGAGATGTCAAAAATCGCACAGTCAGGTGGGGCGCCTTCTTGCCCCCTCTGTCATGGACGTGTACAAATGTGTGGGTATGAGTGTGTATTAACACACGTACATGTACGATGTCCTTAACACGATACAGCCACGCTCACCGTCATTGTGACTACCGGTTGGCAGTACGGTCGAAATTACGGAAAAGTGCAAAGCATTCGAAATACAGACACTGGTGAGAGATCTATGAGGATCACAGGGAGGGCAGATGACACACAAACACAGACTCTGAGGAAGAAAACAACGCAAGACAACCAGCAAGGCGTAGGCCGAGAGGCTGCGTCAAAGGACAAAGGCTGGATAGCACGGGGGAGGTGGGAGGGCAGACGACACACGAACACACAAAACAGCCTAACTGAAATAACTGAAACACGAAGACCGAAATAAATAAAGCTGATGATATATTGTTTCGGCGGAGTTGCACTGACTCATCAGGAGGCTGGGCAGCAAGGCAGCAGAGCAGCGAAGCACACCGCAACACCAACACCGCTGCCACACCACAGCCACGCCACATGGTGAACACAGCAGCTTGCAAAGAATTACATGCGAAGCAAGGGGACCTGGGCAGCAAGGCAGCGGCGGAGTACAGATGAGGCAGTCTCAGATCCAACATGGAGCAAAGCCGCACATCGCTCACTCACATCATGGGTGAACCTGGCAGACTGTTGGTTCCCACCACCCACTGAGCAAGGGACTCAACCGGACGACAAACATACGTCCTCGCTCACAGGCAGCATAGACATCCCGAACCGAGCGGCCCCCTTGAGAGTGGTGCAGGCCCTCCAAATGAGGAATTACCTCCTGTTTGGCAATGCTTACAGGTGCTCCGCTGGGCACATAAAAAATAGCAAAAAAGCATACAAAAAGAGAAAGACCGACATAGAACAATATAACATACATAAAACTGATTTTGTGTGTGTGTGTGTGTTTGTGTGTGTGTGTGTGTGTTTGTGCGTGTGTGTGTGTGTGTGTGTGTGTGTGTGAGAGAGAGAGAGAGAGAGAGAGAGAGAGAGAGAGAGAGAGAGAGAGAGAGAGAGAGAGAGAGAGAGGGACGTAACCTGTCCATCCGGGATGTTTGTTGGGCAGCCGGTTACAAAGTGTGTGCTCCGAGTATTGGATATGGTTGAAAGAGTACGGGAGGGGGGTGCGTAACCAGATGCTGGTGGGTGTTATGTGCCCCCGCAAATGATACCTCCGGTGTTTTGGGGGGTGATGTACATAGCATACCATGTACCGGCATCAATCTAGTGGTAGGATGTACTGTGGATCTGCGGCCAAGGAACTGACATAAATGTTGAAAATGCGCTTGTTCATGAAAAATGTGCGTCCGATTGGTTAAACCACCAGTATCTAGAACTATTCGCGGACGATTTTTTGTTGTTGTTTATTCAAATGAATACAACTGATGCGTGTGGCAGGCCGATTCATCCACGCGCTATCTGATGCGTTAATGGCTGGAGGACACAGATTGGTTAAACCACCAGTACCTAAAAACGTGGAGGTGGTGGTGGTTTATTTTATTAGTGGTTCAGGTTAAAGATGTGGAGCCTGCATATCATCTTGCTTCCATACATGCCTGGACTGAAAACATGCGGCGCATTACGAAGTTCGAGTTGTGGACTCACTTAGACTGGAATACGACTTTTGTGTGCTTACAACTTTATAATGGATTATATGTCAGATGTATGCTCATAATTGAGGTATTCCTAAACCCTAAACCCTAGACCTTGGATTGTTGTAGATTGCTGGTATAGATATATGTCGGGATACCAGTTCGATCTGCTGTAGAGCAGGTGTGTGGAGTCTACAGATTCATCTCGCAGTTGTATTTTGGCTGATCTATTGTACGTACGTCGCATCCCTTTGGACAATAACTGCCGTATTTTGAGCTGGACGAGATGCCACACAATGGCTTAACGATGGTTGTAGATGCGTCGTATACATCTGGCTAGCCCCTACCTCCCTTTGTAGATGCGTCACACATCTGGCTAGCCTACCTCCCTTTGTAGATGTGTTACACATCTGGCTAGCCTACCTCCCTTTGTAGATGCGTCACACATCTGGCTGAACTCTGGTGTTGATCGAGGCGCGTCAGCAGTTCCCATTCTCGCGCATTTGCCTTATATCTGTGAAAAATGCATCAATCGATAGACCGTTGTCAAATCTGTCCAAGATCGATTGCATATCAATCTGAGATCACTCACAGACCAATCCATGATAACTCACATCGCAGGTCAATGGTGGATTAATGTACAGAAGTCGCAGGTCTGTTGTGGATGGGGGACAGGCCGGTTGCAGGATTGAGAAATCAGTTGCAGATCGAAAGACACTAGCCATCTATCGCACATAAGTTGCGGGCCGGAGTTCAGTCATAGATGAATCGCAGATCGGTCACAAAACCAAGGCTGATCAAATCCCTGATCGATTGTGTCAATCACCGACGAATTCTCTCTCTCTCTCTCTCTCTCTCTCTCTCTCTCTCTCTCTCTCTTATGTGTATGAACATGATTTGTTGTGGATGTGCCACATTTATGTGCTTTAAAATTTAAATCCATTGAGACACATGGGATTCCAGTTATCATTCAACACTTCTAATCCCATGTGAGATCACGAGGGAGAGGAGGCGTAGTCTCCTGTTGACATCATATAGATGGATACAGAGACGTTACGGCCATTATATGTCTCCCTCTCGCGCGCGCTCCTCCCGAACACCTGACCCTCTTAAACGTTCGGAAGATGGCAAGGTCATTTTCTCCGGTGGTCCTGGGTCTGTAGGCCGGGACCCCTGGGCCCTGCGGTGACCCAGGCCAGCGCTTCACCCTCCTGACATCCACCCAAGGAGGCTTTGGTAGACCCAAGCCCACTGGCAACCCCATTTACTTGTGGGTCGGTTGGGGCAGATGGGTGCGGCCGTGGGCGCCCGGTGCCCACCTTTGGACATTGTTTCCCGGAAAGATGCAAAAAGGAAGGTCAATAGCGAGTTCTTGCACCTCTCCACAAACATGTCCAGATTCAGGCTTTAAATGCAATCCTCCATGCTAGTGGGACCTCGCCGTTATTCTTAAGTGAAGGTATCCCCCTCGTCCTTTTCCCTTTCTCTTTTCCATCCGTTTCGACACATGTCGCACACTCGGTGATGCATCCTATCGGCTTGCGAGCGGGACCCTCCTCCAGGGGCACAGGTTGACCACTGGTAGCTAGGGGATAATATTTCACTCTTAGCTATTAGAGGAGTGTGGGGTTGCGCATAAAACGAACGAAAATGGCAGAAAATATCAGAAAGAGAACGATGAGGCTCTCAATCCATTGGATCTTATGTGGTCCGACTAGAAATGTCATTAAGCTTTTTTTTTTTTTTGTAAACTGGAATTCAGAGAGTCCAGAAGAAAGAAGCTGTAGCCAGAAAAAAAATACCATGGTAGTGTTTGAGGCACGCAGAGAGAGCAGATTTCTAGGAGTGAGGTATGGTTTGAAATCAACGCTTAGCATCCAGCGCATTGATCTGACGGCAGCAAAATGTTTATTGTTTTTTTTTTCCCGAGAGGTTCCCTCGTTCACTCTCACCATCCATGCTTTAAAATTTGTTGTTTTTTGCTTTTTTTTGCGTTCTATCCCCCACCGACTAGCCTCGACAGGCACTTTCTTTGGCGTAGAGAAGAGTCAGGGTGATTTTTGGGTCCTTGGAGCGAGGTCCCACCAGCAAAGAGGATTGGATTTCGCGCCTGAATCTGGATGGGTTTTATGATGAGATGCAGAGAAGCAGTTTCAATAGTGTTTTTCTGCAGCTCTCCATGAACATGTCCACATTCAGGCATTCAATCCAAGCCTTTTTGCTTGTGGGATCTCGCCCCTGGACCACTAGAAGGGTGGCCTTTAATTTTTGGAACGTGCTTGGAAATGCCCCATATGCACTAAAGAGCACTAAGAAGGGGTACCAACAGAAAAAGAAAAAGTGCGAAAAATGTCTCTGTCTGGGGTGAGGTCCCACTAGCAAATAGAATTGGATTTAATGCCTGAATCTGGACGTATTTGTGGAGAGGTGCAGAACACGGCGATTGATCTGCTTTTCTGCATCTCATCTTAAAACCCATTCAGATTCAGGCGTGAAATCCAATCCTGTTTGCTAGTGGGACCTCCCCCCAAAGGCCCAAATCCCACTAGTTGGGATTTAATTTAGAATCGTCGTACAGTGCGACATGACTGACATGCCATTGCAGATTTAAGCGCCTGAATATGGACGTGTTTATGGAGAGGTGCAGAACACCTCAATCGATCTGCTTTTCTGCATGTCATCTTAAAACCCATCCAGATTCAGGCGTGAAATCCAACCACTCTTTGCTAGTGGGACTCTCCACCCGGGGCCAAGTCCCACTAGTGTCGGTATAGTTTAGAATCCTTATACAGTGCGACATGACTGACACACTCTTGTGGATTGAATGCCTGAATCTCGACGTGTTTGTGGAGAGGTGCAGAACACCGCAGTTTATCTGCTTTTCTGCATCTCATCTAAAACCCCATCCAGATTCAGGGGCTCGTTCGACACTCCTCGGGCCCGTAAAGTCCCCGAGGAATTGTTCGTTGCACTTATCCTCGGGGTTGCAGTCGGGGAAAAAAAAAAGTGAAAACACTCCGAAGGAAATTCCTCGGGCTCCGAGGATTCCCCAGCCATTTGTCCCTTTTGCCCAAGGGACCTCGTGAGGTCCAGAGGAGTGGGCACACGCATAGAGAGACGTTACAACCAAGAATCTGGATCGTGGCGGCACCCTATTGGCTGAAGGCCTTAAGCACATTTGTTTTTGTTTTTTTTCCTTTTTTCTTTTCTGACATGGCTCGAAGGAAACGTCCTCGGGCGACGTCCCCGAGGACAGGTGGAACGAAGGGCCCAAATTTCGTTTTGACTAAAAGGAATTTTTCCTCGGGCTCCGAGGACGCCCCAAGGAGTGCCGAACGAGCCCCTCAGCCGTGAAATCCAATTCTCTTTGCTAATGGGACCTCCCCGTGGGGCCCAAGTCCCACTAGTGGGGGTTTAGCTTAGAACTTTGAACGGCGCGACATGGCTGGGGCACTATTGCCATTGAATCTACTAGCTGCTACGCCCAGACATAGGGGGTTTGGAAGAATTTAAACCACCCCTCTACCCGGGCTGGGGTTGTTGGGGTGCAACGACCTATGCTAACCAGTGAACTGAGTCCTGCAATTTCAACGCGGCAACTTTGGCGATTTTCCGCGCTCAGAAGAATTCTTAGAATATTCAAAAACAATTGAGGGCCCGTAGATCAGGTCGTCATCGTCCCAGGAAAAATATCAGAAATATTAAAAGAAATTATTTTGACTGTGAAATAATCATCATGCCGAATCGGTGCATTTCCATTTTTGGCGCTCTGTCATATGTGGGCTAACAGAAGTAGTACTTCAGTGATTTTTCTCTATCAGAGGAACGAGTGAAAATTTCTAAAAATTTGAGGGGCCATATATTTCATTGTGTGATCTTTCCGGGAAAAAAAAAATAAACAAAATGTTGACAGTCAAATAATCGCCGCGCCGATTCGACATATTTCCATTTTTGCCTCTCTGGGACCAAGGCCGAACCTCGCACAAACCTACCGGCAGGCAACGTGTGTATATGAAAAAACGACCTACCAGTCCCCGAATTTCTAAAGGCGGGTAGAGGGGTAGTTTAATAAAATGTACAAAAAAAAAAGCGAAAACAAAATAATAGTCTTTTAACCACTAGTACTTCCGAAAGTTGCGGCCACACATGAGCCATGATACGCTGCGGCGAATGGGCCTGACGACTCTGATCTAAATTCATTCAGGTGGTGCCATCAAGGCTTTATGTTTTGTTGCGGCCAAACTATCGACAAAGTACCGCTAACTTCTTCCCCCGAGCATAACCCATATGTGTTGTATTTGAAATTCAAGGTTATTCCAATAGAACACATGCATTGTATTCGAATAGAACACACCCAATGCATTGTATTCATTTACAACGCGTATGCGTTATGTTTGGGGGAAGAAGGTAGTACTCGGCCTCAGCATTGCAGAAAGTGAACTCGCCGCCCATCTGAAAATTTTGGAGCTCGGGCCTACCGGACCACAATGGCTAGCGGCATCATCCAGAAAAGAAAAGAAGTGTTCTGCTGGTGGCTAGGCAAAGCTTGGCGCTCAGTGGAACGCCTACAGGCCTGATTGTACTGGTGGTATAACACTGAAAATGTCCACGCAATCCTTTTCCTGCCCAAGTCACCGGGGTCCTTGTTTCTGGCCTATGAAGCAGCACCTTAGAAATGAGGACCCCCTCGTTTTCTTGCATTTGTTCACAATGGGCCTCGCTTCGCTACTTACCAAATGTTGAAAATGAGCATGAATCTTCCACGAGAACATGGAAAGGTAAACTGACGTAGTTTTTGCCTTTTGTGCATGTGGTGAGTAGTGAAGCGAGGCCTATTGTGTCTAAAGAAACCTGGCCGATAGAGATGACACCTCTCTTTGCTTTTCTATCTCTCCGCACAATTGATTTAGCAAATGTTTTCGGGCAGCCCACGAATCCAACGGCTGCAGACAAGAGGAGACTTTTTTTCGAGGGGGGGGGCTGGCTTTTCCACACAAATCTACGTCAGGTAAAAACCTCTCAAGTATTCCGGGCTCCATTGCTTTTCACTTAACTTTTTTTTCACATATGCCACGCCTTATTCCACGTTGTATTGAGTTCAGAGCGACGGAGCGCATCTGGTGACCTCTTGGTCGTTCCTCAAATTGGAGACGGATGAACCTGGTCTCTTTGGAGCTGACCAGAGAGACTGTTCTCAGTCGTCTTCAATTTGAGCCTAGCTCAGTCGGTACACCCATGACATGTTGAAATATAGTGCCGAGTTTGAATCTCGATGGACCAAGATGCATACAATAAGACAATTATGAAATACCTGATAAAACATTTCTAGGTGTAACAACTAAGCTAGGATCCAATTTCACTTTCCTCAAACTGGAGCCTAGCTCTGTTGGTACACCCACAAACTGTTGGAATACAGACTCGAGTTTCAATCCTGATGGACCCAGATGTCACAGCGTGACAATTCTGAATTACTTGGGGCTGGTCAATTCAATGATGGTATCTTAAGGCCGCCACCCTTTTTCATGTTTCAGTGAAAATAAATGGAGAAGGGGAATGGGGAAGCGGGAAGGGGCAGGGGAGGAAAAAGAAAATGGGGGAAGGTGGGAGGAAGAGACCGTGACCAGGGGGGAAGTACTAATAACTGTCTCTTATACACATCTAGATGTGTATAAGAGACAGGAAAAAGGCCTTAGGGGAACAGGTCTGAAAATAGATCGGCAATCCTTGGGACTGCAACGCTGATGACAAGGCGCAATCTTTGTGTGTGGCTTAGTCGCAGCCTTGTACTGTTTAGTCACAGCCTTTATGGCTTATAATAGTCACGGGCTTCGTGTCTTAGTCGCAGGCTTTATGACTTAATTGCAGCCTTTATGGCTTAGTCACAGCCTTTATGGCTTAGTCACAGCCTTCTTGGCTTATATAGAGTCACAGCCTTTGTGGCTTATAGGTAGTCAAAGCCTCCGTAGCTTAGTCGCAGCCTGTATGGCTTAGTCACAGCCTTCTTGGCTTATATAGTCACAGCCTTTGAGGCTTATAGATAGTCAAAGCCACCGTAGCTTAGTCACAGCCTTTATGGTTTGTATAGTCACAGCCTTTGTGGCTTATAGATAGTCAAAGCCNGGGGGGGGGGGGGGGGGAGATCCTTAACGCTAATTCAAAGCGTTGGACCTGAATTTTGTTAAATGTAAAGTTCGTTTTCATAGATTCTGAGCGGATTTTGTTGTTGTTGGGGCGCCTTTTTTGTAATAGCAGCCTCACGTATGGTAGGTGGAGCCCCACTTATAATTACGATGTCGAGCACATCGGCTTCTGCCTTTCTCACGAAAGGCGAGAGCCCTCCCGGCCACGTCACTTAGGAGTTAAGCGAAACAAAACTGAGTCGTCTT
Organism: Chara braunii; assembly: GCA_003427395.1. Lineage (NCBI taxonomy): Eukaryota > Viridiplantae > Streptophyta > Charophyceae > Charales > Characeae > Chara > Chara braunii. The sequence goes on along the minus strand of BFEA01000419.1, from coordinate 664,102 downwards.
CGGAACAATGCAAAAGAACCAGCCGAACCGTCGAGACGGGCGTGGTTGTGTCACCCCTTCACCGCTCTAGCCGGGTGCGTTAGCCGTATTTCTCATGGTCTCCTACGACAGTATAGGTTCCCATGGGGCACAACTTACCTTTCCCAGGGGATTTTCACCACCCTTTGGGGCGTATCCCTACCGAACTATTTACCCACGTACGAAAGTTTTTAAATGCAACTGCAGAGGTAGGTCAGCCGAGGACATTTGTTCGGTTCGTTGCAGTATAGGAAACGGTTGGTTAAAACGTTATACAAACCCGGACGCCATCCGTGCCATAGGGTGTTGATCTCCTAGATACGAATGAACAGCGGTCGACTAGGGCCATCTCAACCAAGCGTGAAACCCACAACTCAATCCTAGTCCCTTAAACACTACCGTCTTAACCTGAAAACAAGATACATACCTTGTATTGAAGTTACCTCCGAAAAACGGGTTCGAAGAAATCGCTGTTAAATTTTCGAATATAAGATACGTACCTTATATTCGAGGTATGCCTTGAAACTGTCATGCAACACTCTCTCTCTCTCTCTCTCTCTCTCTGGCATGAGTTGTCCACACACGGGCACAATGTTGTGTGTGTGTGTGTGTGTGTGTGTGTGTGTGTGTGTGTGTGTGTGTGTGCAGTGCGCTGTCCACTCACCTGCTTTCGTATACGGGTGCAATGCTCCCTCTCACACACATACACACACACTCAAACCTAACTAGAATTTCAATACATGCCGGATCGTGAGCATGCAACGAAGTCAATGTGTTCTTAAAAAAATAATAATAAAAAAAATGAACGTCACGCTACAGCCCCGTCCTGGTAGCGGATGACAATGTTCTATTTGTGATATTATTACTGATATTTACTATACACATTTTTTATTCCCCCCTTTGCCTTAGGAAAGTTGCACCATAAAATTCGTTCTATAAGGTATTTACCTTGTATTCGAATACAAGGTAGCCCGTACCTTGTATTCGTATACAAGTTACGTACCTTGTTTTCGGGTTAAGATGGAAGTCAAAAGAAAGCTATAACAACCATACATAATTGCATCAAAACGGATCGACCGTAGTCGATAGGAATGTATATCCAATCAGAAATGATAACTGAAAGAATTTGAATCATCATATAACGCATTCAATAACACAAGATCGAAAGAAAATCCGACCACCTCGGGTCGAACTCCATAAATAAAATATCATACATCCGCCAAAGAGGAGGTGACTCCGACAATAATCTCGACGCAGCCGACAAGGTAGTCGGTTTGTCTCAATTTTGACTTGATGAGACGTGTCACCAAAGTCGTTTTTCCCACTCTTCTGTAGACCTAACGCACGCAAACCCGTCCTCCTAGATTTTAATATTTTTGAATGATAGGCTGCTTTACGGATGATTATTGATCAGATGTATTACTGAAAGTGTCGTGTGTTTCACCCTCTAGGAAGTGGTCTGGGGTACTGCTCCTCGCTCAAGTACAAGACTCAGATCTTAGAAGTTCGGCCGTCTGCACCGAATCGGCAGAATACCCCCCTTGTAGAACGGTTCACTCCGGGACGATAACAGGGTCTGCCCCTAAAGCAACGAGTCTTAACCCCAGATGTTTAAGGGACTAGAATTGAGTTGTGGGTTTCACGCTTGGTTGAAACCGCCCTAGTTGATCTACGTTCGTTCGTACCTAGGAGATCAACACACTAAAGAACGGATGACAATGACATTTTAACCAAGCGTTTCCTATACTTCAGCGAAGTGTCCTCGATCGACCTACCTATACAATTGCATTTAAAATTTGTGGCATGTGGGTAAGTAGCTTAGTTGGGATACACCCCTAAGGGTGGTGACAACCCCTTAGGGAAGGTAAGTTGTGCCCCGCGGGAACCTATCCTATCGTAGAAGACCGCGAGAAGTATAGGTGGCGCATGCGGTGTCGAGGGCATCGGTCCCGCGCAGGGCGAGATCCTTCCGGCCGCGTCACGCAGGAGTTGGTCTATTTCTCATAATACACATGAAGCTTCCGTAAACCTCTCCGGCCGAGTACGCCAGCCATACCTATCGTGAGCCCCTACGATGGGATAGGGCCAACGTGAGGTACAACTTACCTCTAGCTGCGAGAGTTGTCCCCTCCCTTCGGTGGGTGTATCCATGTTGAGCTACCAGTTCACAGTACGAAAATTAATAAATTGCAGTTGCAAAGGTGGAGCAGCCTAGGGCGTTTCTCGTTCGTTGTAGCATAGGGTGTACGCGTGGTCTTACGCCTGTATTGGACCATTGCGCGAACCGACGCAATGGGGGACTGAAGTCCCAAGCGCGACTCGTCGTCGGTCGACTAGAACGCATCTCACTTACCACGCGTTACAGCGCACGTAAACTTAAAAATCAAACACACACACACACACGGAACGATAAAAAACAAACAACACAACAACACTCATAGTCTCGTTTGTAGCCATCCTATAACCTTCCGACGCGGAAAATTGGATTGGCAACACGAGCGAGACTTAGTATAAAACCGCGCGGATGCAAGACCTTCTCATATCGACTAGCAATGCAAGCATACACAAGCAGTCGCAATGATGGCGTACTATGTAGTACCCATAACCACGCGGTCCTTGATAATCTCAAGGGTCGCGTTCAACACTCAAGTGTCGGCTGGCATGCGCTTTGAGGGGTTAATCTGTTGACACTAGATAACCGCCTAGTGCAGTTGAGAACCACACCCTCTTCCGCACCTTGCAGAGAGGGTGTGGTACACAGGTTCATACATGTGGTGGCAATCGTCTCTTATTGCTCTCGAGACCAGTTCCAGCATTTAGGGTCTGGAGAGAACTTAAGGGGTTTGACTTTGACGGCTGCCACGGACTACAACGTCCAACTATAAACACTATAAAAAACAAAAGATAAAAGAGGATCTTCATTCTTTCAATGCATAATCCATTTAAATATTGTGCACGGTCACAATAGGTCGCGAAAACACTTAAGTATTCGTTTGTTGAAGGCTCGGGTTTCGCCATTTCTTCGCTTTCCGCAGTTTTTTTGCCGTCGACAGCCTCTCTTACTACCTCCAATTTCGCAGCCAATTCCTGCCTTATAGACGACTGAAATTCTTCTCTGTTCTTTTTCTCCATTTCTCTTCGTTGTTCCTCTTCCTTATCTCGCTTCTTTCTCTCTTCCTCTTCACACATCGCCCGCTCCCGTGCCTCATCCGCCTGGTGCTTAGTGTTGATCCGCGTAACGATCTCTTCTAATGTGCTGACACGTCTTCCCAGTCCTTCGCCATTACCACCATATTGACCTGGAAAGTACGGAGCAGACGTTCCGACCTGTGCCGTAGGACCGGGTGGATACGTCGCAATCGGCTGGACTGGCACGACTGGTACAATAGCATTATTCGACTGTTGACTATTACCTACACGGGGATGAGGACAAAAACGCGAAATATGACCGTACTGACCGCAGTTATAACAATGAACTGGTGGTCGAGGACCATCCCTGTTCACATAACCAACACCATTAGACGCCATCTCGAAACGCGAAGTCACTCAACTGTAGTGCAATCTCTACGTTGGTTCCTTCGTGTGATAAAGTTGGTCTTGCAAAGCCAGAACAATGGATAGTCAAAATGGATTAACAGCAACGTGACACTGCATGACCTCAACTTTGTCATAACATAGCCATTGACGACAGAACACACGACACAGGTAGACGACAGGAAAATGACGACCGACAGACACGACAGGAAAATGACGACAATACCAACAGACAGGTGTCCCCGAACGCGACTGAAAAATTAAGATAATCGTGAAGTACATAGTGCGGAATAACCGCAGGCGTATGACCCGACCGGTTTCGCCTAGCCGCCGAACTAGGCTCATCAGGGGTCTGATGTTGGTTTGACGGACACAAGTAATGCTGAGACTATATACTAAAGAAAAGAACTATACTACTTCGTAGTCGGTCACATACGTCACACATGCAGTCAGGCTACTCCGCAGTCTGAATCTAACCTGTAACAAGGTTGCGCTCCAACCACCCCGAGAAAAACTAAAAAGAAAGGCCTACCGCCAGATTAAGAAAAAATCCACAATCCCCCAGTTGTCAAACCCATACCCCCAACCGACCCCATACTGACTGTCTCTCTTTTCGCTGGAACCGCAGGTGCCCACATAAAAGCGGCGGTACTGTCGTGAGAGCTCCTTTTTCGACGGCACTGTCGGGTCCCGTTTTTGTATCACGACCCTAACGGTCCGGCCCCGACTTTCCAG
>BFEA01000419.1:647164-659265 GCA_003427395.1 Chara braunii | reverse complement strand
TTTTGCATCCTTCCTTTCTTCTGTTCGATGAAGCTGCAGTTACGTTGTTCTCTGTCCTACCCATCTCTTCATTGTCTTGTTTCCCTTTCTTGCCCTCCTCGTCCTCCTCGTCCTCCTCGTCGTCCTCGTCGTTTGTGTGGTTCAGGTCACCCTTGGATGTTCTGCTAGCTGACCCCTCCTCCTCCACCTCCTCTTCTCCTTCTCCTCCTCCTCCTCCTCCTCCTCCTCCTCCTCCTCCTCCTCTTCGTACTCCTCGTTCTCTTCCTCCTCCTCCTCCTCTTCGTTCTCCTCTTCGTTCTCCTCTTCGTCCTCCTCGTTCTGCTCCTCCTCCTCCTTTTTTGTGTGGTTCAGGTCGCCTTTGAATGTTCTGCTGGTCCATACGGTTTAGCTGACTCGTTATCCTCCTCCTCTTCTCCTCCTCCTCCTCCTCCTCTTCTTCTCCTCCTCTTCTACTCCTCCTCCTCCTCCTGTTTTTCTGTGTGGTTCAGGTTGCCGTTGGATGTTCTGCTGGTCCATACTGTTTAGCTGACGGGTCGTCGGACGGTCTGAGGTGGTGTCGTTTTCCGGCAGTCGGGATACCGTCCAACGTTTCGTTGTTAGGGGATACCGACTGACAGCCGTGGCGGATGTCGAATCCCTCGAAGATCTCCATGTCGTACGACTTCGGAGGATGCATCTGAGAATGCATCTGTCCTCACACGCAGTTCAGATGCATCGGAAATAGATAAGGTAGAGTCCGAGAGATGCATCGGAACTCGATAAGGTAGAGAGTCCTCTCTCTCGGAGGGTGGGGGTGGGGGTGGGGGTGGTGGTGGTGGTGGTGTTTCTCAGCCTTCCGCTCGATCTCTTGTCGATGTACGCACGCACAGCAGGAGTCTGCGGAATCGGTCTGAGAATGCATCTGTCCACAATCGCCGTCAGATTCATCGTGCAAAAGTGCTACGGCATTGTGAGCATGCCCCTACTGCCATTGATTGATCGATTGATTGATTGATTGATTGATTGATTGATTGGTTGATTGATTGATTGATTGATTGGTTGGTTGGTTGGTTGGTTGATTGGTTGATTGATTGGTGAGAGAGAATAATGACATTTCCCTCGATGTTACAGTAAATAGCGGGGTGGGGGGCGTGGAATGAATCGTAGTCGACGTCCACGTGCAGGTAACGATGCAGTCCTCCTGTGTGTTGTCCGGTCGGAGCTGCCACGTGTCTTGCTGCAAGCGCTTGCCCAAGAGGAGGGTGATTAGGCTGACGGATCTGAATGCCGTGCAACCGGTCGTGGCACATCAATTGCATGTGCCATTGCCTGGAACGACCGGTCTTCTTCGTCAGTCGTTGCAGCGGTCCTTCGCGCCACGGAGAACCACTCCCATTCATTCCGCGCATCGTCTTCCCCTTGCCCTTCGACGGCGGCGGCGGCGGCTCTCATTCGCTCCCAACTCCAACGCACTACGGTGTATTGACACGTCATCTCCTCATCCTCGGCCGTTGTCGTTGATTGGTCAGCCGTTGATTGGACTAGGAAAGGATCAGGCGCGAAAGCAGAGCGCCACAGCCGTCTGGTCATGCCGCACGAGGGAAGCCTGGTCGTATCGACAGAAAGAGCGTGATGGCGGCTATGAACGTCTCCTTCTCAGTCTTAATAATAATAATAATAATAATAATAATAATAATAATGATAATAATAATAACTTCAGCTGCTCAACGTCCTCGCGAACCTGGTCGGGACAATGTTCGTCGAGCCGGGAGCTCGACGGCGGTGTCATACGTGGCATGGGCTCAGGAGGCATTATGCCGCCGCGGCCGTCTGGAGAGCGCCACCGGGCTTTCTTCTCCGATTGGGATCGCGGCCGGTTCTTTGACGTCAACAAAAATGCGGGATCGCATAATACCACTACCACAAAATTTGGGACCGCCGCCACCGTCATCATCAGGAGGAGGACTGGGGTCGTCCGCGCCTTTACCGCCGCCGGCAGCGACGGCGTACCGGTCGCCCGTTGCTCGGCGACCTCAAGGCCATTCACCGCCGCCGCCGCCGCAGATGCTAACGAGGAGGGCTTAGATCCGTCGAGTCTGGTCGGGACAGAGCTCCCGGCTGAGAAGGAGAAGAAACAGGAGGAGGAGGAGGAGGAGGAGAAGGAGGAGGAGGAGGAGGAGGAGAAGGTGGTAGGCAATGCAATTTGGCGTTCTGGAGCACGAACGCTGGCAGTTGGACGGTCGCAATATCCACTCTTCTTCTCCCGTCGGCTTCAGGTCATGCTTCTCTTGGCTATGGCGCTCATTCTTTGCAGCGCAGATCGAGTCATCATGTCCATAGCTATTGTGCCCCTTGGCGCCGCGAAGGGCTGGGGCGAGACAGTCGTTGGCATAGTCCAGGTGAGTCTTTTATGGCTCTTGGGCGGAGGCTATCTGGTTGTGATCACTGCACAAACATTTGTTTTTTTCGTTTCTTTTTAATTACATATGACGATATATATAGATCTATATCTTGTGACAGTATATATATTATATATATATATTATCAAATTTGCTCTGGTCATCTGATTACAGTCAGATGCATCCAGCTCTAGCCGTAATTGCATGTGGATACATCCAGGAAAGTGCTAGTGTGATTATGGCCCAACAGCTGTCAACAAATTGAATTTCCCTGAGGCACTCTGCTGCAACTGCTTTCCCACCTTTTTTTTTTTTTTTTTTTTTGAAAGGGCGACGGTCTTGAGATATCATCATTGAGCTGACCGGCCCCAGACAATTCAGAAATATTTGGTTTTACTCATCAAGTTCCATCATCTAGGTTCGAACACGGGTCTGTATTTCAACAGTTTTTTTTTTTTTTTTTTTTTTTTTTTAATTTCAATAAATCCTTTTTCAATTGAGGGCCCAGTGCCCAAGGCAGGATAAATATGTCAGCTAGGAACCATATGCAGGGGCTGCATGGTCTCCAAACCTACTCTGTGAGGTGGAGCCCCTCCCCTGTATTAACCAAAGACAAAGTCAAAATATCACTAAGTGGCCGACTCAGTAAACAATTCTGAACTGACTTAATGAAGAAACGTATTTGGTGAGAAATCCATGAAACTACAAAAGACTAGCTGTAAGGTCACCAATCGTAGTATATAATGTGGAGCCTCTTTCCTGTATTAACCAAAGACAAAGCCAAAAAACTACAAAGTGACCGACTCAATAAACAATTGTATACTTACGTATTCAAGAAACCTATTTGGTAAAAAAGCAATGATACTACAAAACAGTGACACCATTACAAAAGACCGCCTAAAAGAATGAAAGACTGAAATCGTCTGAAACCAAGCATGAAAGGACATTTTTTCTAAGACTGCAAGAAAGGCCCAAAAGTAAAATCACCTAAACAAGCATCAATGGTAACAAGGGAAGGGCAGGAAGCCCAATGTTGACGAAACCAGTGAACCCCAACTCGCAAATTTGAGGATTTTGCAATTTTCTGAGACCAGTCAAGGTAGATGATGTGTCTCAAATCTTTTTTAATACGAAAAATCACCTGTTGAGAAGCCGAAGTGTCATGAGATAGTACCACATCATTCCGTTGTCGCCATGAATGCCATAGAACAGTTGCTCTGAATGACTCATAAACATAAGCTCGGGGTTTGGAGAGGTGAAGAGAAACCGTACCAAGCAAGATTGAGTCCTCCGCCCACAAGTCTCCCCATTCAAGGGGCAGAGGGGGTTGATGCAGGAGGTGTGCCCAAACAGATCTAGCGTTCTTGCAAGTGATCCAAAGATGATGTTGATCTTCAACCAAGTGGGGGATTGAGCAGGCTGCACAAAAAGGCGAGCCTTGGCGTCGTCGGTGGAAAAGAAATGCAGCAGTAGGTACCGCATTGTGCAGAATCAGCCATAACAGACCTGCATGTTTCGCCACTCGTAGAGCCTGTAGAAGGCGCAAAAAAGGCGATAGGCGATGTGGTTGAATGGTATAACCAAGACTTCTCCATTTGGTGACCACACTCCAATCAATATCCACGTCAGGTAAAAGCAAGAGATATGCATGCCTAACAGAATGCTGTGTGAGAGCAACAGAGCAGCCAGGTTTTCTGGGATCTTCCCAACACCAATCCCGCGGATCAAGACGAAGATCACAGGAAGCAGTAGATATTCTGTAAGGAAGATAAGAGATATTAAGGCCTTTGGATTGTTCCAAAACATAGACTGGCGACAAATGAAGGAGACTAGAAACAACAGAAGTCGAAGTATTTCTGGTCAGTGGGGTTCCCAGACCAGCATATCCATCTGTCGCTATCCAGGCAGTCATTTCTCACTCTGTGTCTGTTATTTAATGTTCCAATCACCACAGCTTGTGAGGAGTCTGTGTAGCTGTCTCACAAAACCAGGAGCCTGGCAAGTAACGGTGCTGAGAAATGATATATGTCCATTCTGCAGGGATGGCATTAAGCACAGCTTGAAGATTCTGACGCCAATTTCGAAGTCCACCCAATGAATCTCCCATTTGCAACTCTTGCTTCCAAGTATTGGAGGTGAAATCCCAAAGATTGGCCAGAGTGGCTTCACCACGACACATCCAACTCCTTCCGAAGGAGCCTGTGCCCAGCACAGGAAAAGGTTGGCCATTTGGAGTCAAAATACAGGGATTACCAAATATTGATTGAGACAGTAGTCTGTCCCGCTGCAACATGGCGGTAAGTCGCTGAGGGAGGATTTGCTTCCAAGCTGACAATATAGATTTCCAAATCGGGGAAAGAGCCGATTTGCGGCAGTATTCGGGCAAGAAAAAGGCTAGGTAAACAATGTCAGGGTCAATCTGTAATTCTAAATCAAAAGACAACAGACATTTGGCAAGAGATTTCCAAGTTGCTGAGTCATCTGCAAAAATGAACCTAGGCACCCATTTGGTCAACAGAGCGGTGATCTGCAATTGTGGATCCAGCACGCCCAGTCCACCATTGTTCTTTTTCTGAATGATTTTATTCCAAGCTACTTTAGAAATAAAAGCCGGCTCATTAGTTTTTTCCTTCCATATGTAATTAGCTGCAGCACGCTTAATATGAGTGTAAACAGATGGTGACAGGGCTGTTATTGAGTGCTCATACCAAATTTTAGCGAAAACAGCATTGTTAACAGTGAGCACTCGGCCATAAAGGCCAGCGCCTTTAGCCTTTGCCCACGAAGATATTACTAAGTTGATTCTTTCAACTATCTGCAGAGAGGTATGACCAATGTCACCCTGGAAGTTGATTTGGTACCCAAGCAGTCTTTGAACGTCCTGAGCAGTCTTGATTGGAATTCCCCAGTGGTATGGTGGAGGGCAATGCAAAGGAATCATCAACATTGTTTTTTGCCAATTTATTTTGGCCTCTGAGACGCAAGAGAAAAATCCAATAGTCTGCTTTAAAGCATCAAAAGCTCCATCATCAAGTAAAATAAACTGCGATGTGTCATCAACAAAGGCCTGTCCCTTGGCCTCACAGTGTGGAGGAAAGCGCAATCTAACAATCTGGGAATTAACTCGTATCATTGCATGCAAAGCTTCAATATACAGTATGTACAGATAAGGTGCTAAAGTACACCCTTGTCTCACAGATCGGGTGAGAGAGATGGGTTCTGGCAGTTTCCCATTAACTAGCAAACGTGTAGTAGCACCAGTGAATAGGGCCCATATTGCAGTCACAAACTTGGGGCCGAAGTTCAATCTTTGGAGAAGCAAAAAAAGAAATTCCCAATTAACAAGATCGTAGGCTTTTTCGAAGTCAAGAAGAAGGACTCCCACCGGTTGCTCAGTCCGGTTGATGTACTCCATCCCTTGACAAACAGCCATAACTGTGTCTAAAATTTGGCGGTTTTGGAGAAAACCAGTCTGATCTTGATGAATCAAATTGGGCAGAAAAATTTGAATCCGATTTGCTAACATTCTAGATATCACCTTATAAAGGGTGGTGGTAAGAGTTATGGGTCTTTTATTACGGTTTTGCGTCTTATCTCCTTTCTTATGAATGGGGGTGAGTACACCTTGAACATGAATTCGAGGCATAACTTCACCTTCAATCAACGCATTGACGAGATGAAGGATTGACGGAGCGATCGTTGATGAACACTTGCGGATGATTTCTGTTGGAATATCGTCAATACCTGGGGCTTTGCCCAATGGCAATTGGTGGATAGATCGCATCACTTCCAAGGAAGTAAAAGCTATATCAAGCTGTTCATTTTGTTGATGTGTGAGGCCATGAGGCAAAGCAGGCCAAATTTGTGTTTGACAATGTGCTTCCATGTCAATGTCCCGAATTTTAGTAGTAAAAAGGTATGTGTAAAATGCCATAGTGTACTGTAGTATTTGTTCTGTTGTATGAGCGTTGGGTTGAGTATGTTGAAAAGGGTGTTGTAACTCTAGAATCATAGTGTCCGTATGGGGAGATCTTCCCCGGGTAAAGTGGGTTTTAGTCATCTTATCACCTGAAAACATCCATTTGCGTTCCATACGTATAACTGAACGTTGATGTTCAGTTATATGATGGTGCAAGGAAGATGCTACATCAGCATGATACAGATCAAGAAGAGCGACGTGTAGGTGTCTTGAAATGACTGTGTGTTAAATTTGACTCGGCGGAGGCGACGATGTTCCACTAATTTTGTGCGACTGAGGCGAATCAAAGATTCAAAAGCAACAGATATGCTTTTAGACTTTGAGAAGTGAGGTGGCATTGTCGAAATGTCAAATTTCCAAGTTTCTTGAAGAATTGTTTGTCTTGCGTGAGCCATACCGGAAATCTGCAAAGATCTCTGTAGCGACATATGTGCAATCCACGTTTTAGTGTGACCAGCAAAGGGAGATGGTTCGAACCAGGGGTGGGGATAACCTCCACTTGCTGAAGTAAAAGCAGTAAGTGGGCTGTGAGAAAACAGATATCTAGCCGACTACGAGGCAAACGCTGCGTATTAGTCAAAGATGTGCCAATCCATGTATATGATGAGTCATAAGGGTTAATATGGCGAAAAGCATCAGTCCAACCATGCCGAGCAAGAGTTGCAGTCAATTTCAGTGCTGCAGACGAGGGCGATTGTGGCGTTGTAGAATCAGTGTAAGGGTGCAAAACTGTGTTCCAATCTCCTATAAGAATAAGTCGATCTAAAGAAGGAACTGTAGTTGGCAAAAAAATAAAAAATTTCGACCTCTGTCGTGGCTCAACAGGGGCATATATGTTATAAATACCCCATAACTGTCCATCCAATTCGAAAGCAACCCAAATCCATTTTCCTTCATCATCCCAAAAATAGTCTTTAAGCACAAAGGGGAGATTAGGAGAAAAAAGGATAGCTACACCGCCACGCGTTCCGGTAGACAAAGCCCAACCAATTTAGTTTCCTTTAAACAGACAATGACCGCTCCATAATTACGAGCCACAGTTTTGATGAGAGATCGCTTATGTGCTACTTGTCTGGAACCTAATCCCCGTACATTCCAGGACAGGATTTTAATTTTGTCCATCTCCCAACATCAGAGGAGGGAAGGAAAAAGAAACAGTAAAACAAAATGAAATAAAGAAAAAAATAAAAATAATACTAAAAGACATTAGAAACTGTTGATTAGTCCTCCCACTGTTGCATCATGAGACCAGCAAAGCCAGGTTCAAAAATTTTGTACTGTGAAGGCATTATGGCGTTCAATTCATGCAGCAGATTCGCTGTCCACACTCCCCCAATCTGAGTGGAAGTAGTCATTGGCCCTTTTGAATCAGCAAAGAGACGCCATGCAATCCACCTGGCCCGAGGCAGGTTGGCCACTTCCTGTGCACTATCGAGATGACGTGCCTCCAGAAAGAGGAAAAATCACAGAGATTTCTTCCCCTGTCGGAAGTATTTTTGTTATCTTGAGCCATTACACTCGCGGCCATTTCCTCAATCGATAACCAGAACCCATCCATTTTTGTATTTCATAAAGGATATCCGAAAAAGATGGCTCTGTGTGACAGGGCACGTGAGGAATATAGAGAACATTGTCCTCTTGCATGGCTGTCAGTAGTCTCAACTCTCCGTTCCAAGCCAAAATTAAAGGAATAACAAGAAAAGGAGGCGTCTTCAATTTTTCCTGATCAACGAGGCGAGAGCCCACAGGCATTCCAGGAGGTGAGCCATCGTTGACATCTCCCCATGCTCCAACAACCGGTTGAGTGGTACCATCATCGTCATTGAACTGTGACCTCCCCGGCTGATCTCCCCCATCATCATGTTGATGATGCATTGTCCCCCCCACAGAGCCACCCCCACTCCCACCCGACTGTCCATCTCCCCTAGAGGAGCACGCTGATTGACCAGCCGAGGCTTGTTTTTCCTCTTTTCCAGTGATTGAGCACGAATTACACGGCCATAATGGGATTCAATCGCTGCTTGCAGAGAGGAGAGGGCCATGTAAGGTATCTTGAGAACCCTTATCCAGAACCTCCCCTCCTGCGACGCCTGTCTGTCCTTTTGGAGTTCTGTCGGAGTCAACCAAGGTCGAAACCTAACTTTATACTCTCCCCCATGCCACCTAATCCGTCCTTCTCCCAAGTCATTAACAAGCCAGTTTCTCGAACGTTCAGTCGGAGCAAAATAGGAGACTACTGATGCTCCTTCTGGTCGAATGCGACCATGTTGACGCGAAGTGAGAGATTCATCCCATTTGGCCTCAGCTCTGCGCACCCAGTCTTCCTTTTCTTGAAATGTCATATCTGAACCACACTCAACAAAAAGAACCATGACTCCTTGTTTCTTCAAATAATCAATTTGGATCTTCTCATACCGTGGATCAAGATCAATGTCGAGGGATTTGGTGACTGAATTAATTGACGAACAAGTATACTTCTTCGCAAGAGCTGGGTTCTCCTCCCCAGTTAAGAAGCAATTGGAAACCATTTCTTTTATTCCTCTTTCTTCTGCAGGGGAGAGGGTATGGGAATGAACAGCTTCTGATGCCATTTTTGTGACACTGGAAGTCAAAGATGAGAACAGAGAAAGATAAGCGCCAACACACCCAGATATCGACGTTTATGTAACCTAAAAAAGAAAACAGAATTGAAGACAGGCCAGTCTACAAAAAGAATCAACCACAAAGATGCAGCCCTAATGGCATTATGTATGAGAAAAAGAGACAAGGGTATTGTTCTCCTAAACTATATACCAATAAACTCACAAATGCATACTAAGCGAAAGAAAGAAATTGTATATTAAAAAGAATGAAGTTGAAAAGAAAAACAAGTTGAATTCATTTATGCGAGAGAGAAATAAATTCCAAGAGTGTGAGACTTCACTACTACGGGAGAGAAAAAGGGAAATCGGCATCAGGAACGCAAACCGTATGGGTACGTCGAATGCTGACGTGGTGACACCAAAAAATGTCGCCGCAGCAAAGACACTAGCAAAGCCGCAAAACAAATCGAATACTGAGCGTTTCCCTCCCCTCCAGTACTAATCCGGCAATATGGTCGGTCGCGCACAGCCCCCCTTGAGACGAGGCGCAGATTTCCGGCCACTTATCAGCAAACTTTAGCCCTTTGACTTCTGCAAAGCGAACAGTTAACCTTTCAGTTATTCTCACCAGCGAGCGACGTGAAAAGGAGGAGCAGAGGTCCCAACGCATCAAACATCCCGATCCATCCAACGGCCCGACCCATCCGCCATTAATTATAGATCAGTCCACGGTTCTTCCGCCCAATCCAGCATCCAACCAAAGCATCCTTCTCCAAAGAACGAGATCTCAACGAATGTAAGGCTATGTCGATTGCTGACATGATGAGACCAAATCTCTACGAATGCATGGCTACGTGGAATGCTGACGTGGCAGAATGTCGGCGCAGCAAAGTTGCTAATGAAGCCGCAAACAATTCAAACAACGTCCCGACCTAAGCTTCCTCTCCAAAGAACGAGATCTTTACGAAGGTATGGCTACGTGGAATACTGACGTGATCAGAACATAAAATGTCACAACAGCAGAGTCGCTAGCGAAGCCACAAAACGATTCGAATACTGATCGTTTTCCTCCCATCCTATGTTGGCTATCAAAGATAGAAGAGAAAGTCAACAGAAGTGTTTCCAACCAAATCGAGATGTAGCCGATGTTGCTTACGGCGCCACACCTGGAGATCAAACGCGTCGCCAAGGACGCGATGATCAGGTTGTAAATAGCGTGTTTAGGCACGCCGCCCCTGGCCCCAACGCTCAAAGAGAAGGCGCCAGACAGACTCCACCACTGCGAAGCGCAGCGATGGCCGTCGCGTGTGAAAGGGCACCCTGGGCTTGGTGACCTCAGGTTAACACTCTCACCGATGGTTTCGAGCCGCAGCGCTAGACCATCGTGCGACGTGCCAGTTGAATGGTGTACCCACTGAGTTAGGCTCTTGGGTCTGCTTTCCCACTTTGACACTCTTCAATTTTATAAATTGCTGCCTCCTCGCATCACAACTTTTTTTTTTTTTTTTTTTTTTTTTTTTAACTATACTCTTCTCTCAATTTTTCCTCACACTACCTACTTACCACTACTCCTACCTATAGGCATACGGGGAAACCCGTAGCATACCAGAGCCGTGTTTTTACGGCCCCTTGAGCCTGCAGGATACCGGCCAGGGGACAGCCGGTAGCACCAGGGATAAAGCGGACCAATCCCCTGTGCCCCTCAGGCCCCTCCCCTACGAACATAGCAGACTCTGCTTGATGAAAAAACAAAAACAAAAAAAAAAAAAAACTTTTTTTTTTTTTTTTTTTTTTTTTTTTCGCCAGATGGGGGGGAGGCGCGGCGCCACACTTCGCTGCAGGGCAATACGAAGGCAGCGCTGGAGGTGTCGAGTAGGCAAAGCCTACCCCTGCTGTGACCCCTCCACAGCCCAGAAAAAAATAAATAAATAAATAATTAAGTAATATCGTGTCGCCCAATGGACCACGATCAGATATTATATTATATTAAAAAATATTATATATTATATTATATTAAAAAATATTATATTATATTAAAAATATTATATTATATTAAAAATATTATATTATATTAAAATTTAAAAGTTTAAAACTGATCAGAACAGAATCAACAGATACGACACTTGATCTTAGCCGACCCGTTTTCCGACAATGATAAAAAAAAAGAGGGCCGAGAAAGGGATGAAATATTTGGACCATTTGTCGATGTATGTGTGTCATCCTTGCGCAGGGGCCATTTGGTAATCTACCCTTCTCTGCATCGTTCCAATTTTAACGGATGTCCCGAAGGACAGTTTCCTTTTTCCTTCTCTTCAGAATGGAAATGCAGAAGCATATCCACTCCCCTCCTCCACCCCCCCTTCCCCCACTCCCCCGAGGAAAAAAAAAGGGAAAAAAAAAGGGAAAAAAGGGAAAAAAGGGAAAAAAAAGGAAAAAAAAAGGAAAAAAAGGGGAAAAAAAAGGGAAAAAAAAGAAAAAAAAAGGAAAAAAAAACAGAGGCAGAGGCGTATCGTCGTGAATCAACGAGTTGAAACATGCAGGAATGCTCATACTTTTCTGACTGAATGTATCTGATCACAGTTACGTACACATTCAGTCGAAAACGGTTTCTTTTTTTTCTTTGGGCACGCTGGATAAAGCAGGAGAAGTCGTCGTAGGCGTTTTTTTCCCGGAACTTCTCGAAGGATATTGATCGACACAGAGACATGGACCCAAAAAAAAAAAAAAAAAAGCCGAGTTCGAACTTAAGTCCTGTTTATTAACAGTCGCATGTGGGTTCCATTCAGCAACGTGGGCTGAATTTGATGTGATTTATTGACTGAGTTCATTTGGAGTAATCTGTTGAAGAAGGATAAGAAACCCGAATTTATTTTTTGGCTGGTTCATGTCCAAGAAAACAATGGTAATAATCTTATTTTCCCCAGATTCTCCCACCCAATGCTCCTTCTCCTAATTTGAATTTGATGTCTGTCTCTCTGGTTGTCTATCTGTCTGCCTGCCTGCCTGCCTGCTTACCTGCCAGCCTCTCTGTGTCTCTCTGTGTTTCTCTGTGTCTCTCTGTGTCTCTGTGTCTCTCTGTGTCTCTTTGTGTCTCTCTCTGTCTCTGTGTCTCTGTGTCTCTGTGTCTCTGTGTCTCTGTGTCTCTGTGTGTGTGTGTGTGTG
>BFEA01000419.1:505611-552894 GCA_003427395.1 Chara braunii | reverse complement strand
GAGAGAGAGAGAGAGAGAGAGAGAGAGAGAGAGAGAGAGAGAGAGAGAGAGAGAGAGAGAGAGTTGTAAATAGTGGACTGTTTGTGTTGGATTGCTGTTGTTGGTTTGGTGTAAGTTTTTGATTTGGTTTAGGAAATCTGCCACGAATAGGTGAGTGTCGCTCAGCGGGGATTCCATCATGGTGGGCGGCGGGGTCTCTTTGGGAGCCGACACAGATGGGTGGAGTAGTTTAATACCCTGAATTGCGAGGAGGAGGGTGGGTTTGCGGGGTCTTCGACACCTGCCGCGCAGGTGGTGGGGTGTCACTGCTGGTTTATGAAGATATTGGGTTTGGTTACATATTCGGGTCGAGCAATCGTGGGTTTGGTTTCCATCTTTTTGCGACAGGACTTGGTTTCTTTAGTTATCTGAGTCCTCTTTCGCCGTTTGGGTAACAGTTGTCGTAATTAGTTGCGACTCTTGTGTAGCGTTTTGCATGCGATGGAATGAGGGAGAAAGTGCCGCTCTGTAGAAACGCCATTGTGGTGGGCAGTGGGGTTTCCTTGTGAGAAGGTGCAGATTAGTGGAAGTGGTTTTCCCTAAATCGCGAGGAGGCGGGTGGGTTTGCGGTGTCTTTGACCCCTGCCGCGCGGGAGGTAGAGTATTACCGCTGAGATGTTGAATTTGGGTCAGATATTCATTTCATCTTAATAGGCTGCTGTTTGCTGTCATCTGAATTCTTAAGGTGAAGTGGTGAGCATTGCTCCACAGGGGCTTCGTCATGGAGGGAGGCGAAGCATCTGTAGGGGGTGTATGTAGATTGAGGGAGAGGCTTCCCCTAAATCGTGAGGAGGTGGGTGGGTTTTGCGGGGCTTTTTAGCCCCTGCCGCGCGGGAGGTAGGGTAATCCCCTGGTTAGTGAAAACGGCATCGTGGTGGGAGTTGGTGTTTTTGTAAAGAGGAGTGTGAGGAAGTGCTATCCGCTTTAACTTGCGAGGAGGTGGGTGGGTTTGCGGGGTCTCTGTCAGCAGTTTGGGGCCTGTGGGCGCAGACCCCTGCTGCGCGGGTGGTAGGGCGGATTGGCAGGGGTTGGCAATAACTCAGGATGAATGGCCGCTTGTTTCCTTTTTGTGGTTTTGATTCGTTTTTCTTTGGTAGTTCCTTTTTCACATGATTTCTTAATGGTTGGTGGAATTTAGGTCACTGAATTAGGGTTCACATGACTATTGTGATTAGATTTTTTAGTGATGAACTTTTGACCTTGATGATAAATTTCGTTGATATTTCAGTGGTAGGGGCTGTGGATTTGGCTGTGGAGTTGGCTGCAGGGTGAAATCTAGTGGTACCCTCTATGTGTTTGGCCGGTGATGCTTTGCCCGCCCAGGGCCCCACCTAATTTTGTGAGGGACGCTGGGCCCGGTTCCCAGCTTCTATAATAATAATAAAAAACAGCTGATGGGTAATATATATAGATATATATATATATATATGTGACGATATATTATATAAATATATAATATATATATTGACGATATGCACTAAACATGGCCAGGTTCAGGATTTCTATCCTATCCCCTTTGCTGGTGGGACCACGGCCCGGGTCCAGCTGTCCAGCTTCCCTTGACATTAATAAACAGCAGAGTTGCGGATACATATATATGATGATATATATATATATATATCGTCAAATAGAACTGCCCGGTAAACCGTAGGCAGAGAGGGAGAAGAGGACAACAAACGAGGGGCTGTGACAAACTGTTTCGTCGGAGTTTCACCGACTCATCAGGAGGCTGAACCCTCAACAGTCTGTAGAATCCCCTCACTGATTACACTGTAAGTGATAATCCACCTTAACCAAAATCAAAGTAGACTATCACTCACCCACACCAGATGGAAAACTCTACAGACTGTCGGTTCACACCCCATCACAAGCCAGCAAAACACCCACGAAACAAAGAAATATAGGGTAAATTAGCAAATGGCTCCTGCGCAAGGATGACACGCATAAATCGAGAAATGGTCCAAATGTTATCATTTTAAGCAAAGACTATCCTGTTTCGCAAATCTAGTCTCTCTCTCTCTCTCTCTCTCTCTCTCTCTCTCTCTCTCTCTCTCTCTCTCTCTCTCTCTCTCTCTCTCTCTCTCTCTCTCTCTCTCCTGTTCTGTGTATGGTCATCGTCTAGGAGTATCGCAAGCTGTGGATGTATTCCTCTGTTCAGGAGGATTGAAGGTGCAGCAGCGCTTTTCCAGCTCTGGTCGCTCACAGGGTGTGATGGACGGTCTCTTCGTGCTCTGCCACGTCGACCTCCCTCTCGACCATCCAAAAATGGGGGCACCAGAGGGGGTGTCCGCACAGCACTCCCTCTATTCCCCATCGCCGATGTTTAAAAAAAAAAAAAAAAAAAAAAAAAAAAAAGACAAAGAAAGAAAGAAAGAAAGCAGAGACAGTAAACATGGAGGAATGGTAACCACAAGAAATCAGGAACGCTGACGGGAGACTGAAAGATACCGCAAATAACAGCAGGAGGATTTGATTGTCCTTTGATCAGAAAATCCAGCCAATAAGAGAAATGAAGATTGCAAAATGAACGCACTATGTAGGATTTAGGGTCTGACCCCACCACTACACTACAGCCCAGTTACAGTGTAGTTTTCGGATCCCACCACTTTCCGACGTCGTCGCGGCCGCCGAAATATTTTGCCATACTTTCGTTTGGGTGTGTCATGGCAGCACGTCCGCGAAGGGTGCAAGCGAAAAAGAGGGATCAATTTTTCTGTAGACCGTGAGGGCATCTCTGCAGCGAAAAAGAGGGAGCAATTTTTTTTTTTTTTTTTTTTTTYTYTTTCGTCCGTTTGCAGCATCAGGAATGTCCGTGGACCACACTGTTGTGTGGCATTTCGGTTGGCAAAAACGTCCGCCCTCTGCAACAGCCCACCAATAACCGCCGCGGCTCCAGGACAACCACTGAAGAAGTCGCCCTCGTGGGATCCAGTTTCTCTTTTTCGTCCGGCCACGGCCGCTGACATCTTTGTAGTGCTTTTTCACTACTACAGTCGTAGTGTAGTGGTGGGATCAGACCCTTAGTTTTTTTTTTTGAACTCGGAAAATCCAGCAAATAAGACAAATGAAGATTGCAAAATAAATTGACTATGAGTACGCCCAAACCTCCGAGGTCAGGCTTTCAACAATTCCGGTCTTCAATAGAACGCCGGGCCATTATAGCCGTATTTGGTGCACTTTTCAGTCCGATACAGCTATAATGACCCGGGCGTTCTATTCGGGGGAAGACTGTAGCGGACGGGATTGAGTATACAATGTACAGGCTTGACTGAGGGCCTCGCCACACCACACCTCTCAAAATGTGAAAAAGACAAAAATGTTGTGGGTGCATCTGGCCATGTTCTAGCAGGAAGTCCATTCTCATTTTGCACATTTCGAGTTCGACAGTGGTGTGGCTATGCCCTGACCATTAATCTATCTTTTTTTTTTCTTTTTTTTTTTTTCTTATGAACAACCCGATCGAATGCTACGTGCGCTGATAAGAACAGACACATCTAGCACCGTCGGGTAGGCTCCATCTATTGGTGGGGAGCAGCACCTGCTGGAAATCGGGTCCAGCATCTCATGGCAAGCAATCAATGCTGTCAGGATTCTCTGGGCCGTACGTACCACGGGGAACCCTAAAGTGTGTGTTATGAAATGCAAAGTTGGATTGTAAAAAAAAAAAAAAAAAAAAGAAAAAAAGTATGTGTTGTAAGTTGTAACCAATATTTTCTGGGATGCTGGATACGGTGTTAAGAGAAATGAGAAATCAGATCAATTGCTCTTGCAAAGCACGCAGTCAACAGCAATCACACGAAACAAGCTGTGTAGTCAACTCAAAGTATTCAAAAGAAACCATGTCATGTTAACCAATGGCATGTTAACCAATGGAAGTTAACGATGACATGTTAACCAATGGAAGTTAACGATGAACTCGTGAAGCTCAATGAAAACAATGAGATGCTAAGGCGACTCTTCCCCGCTGACCACACTCCAGTCATCATGGACGACTCCCACCTCCTTGCCCCAGTCACACAAGGCGACTCATCCCCATAGACCACACTCCTGTCGTCATAGACGACCCCACTTCCTTGTTGTCACAGTCGCACTAACGCCTCATCGGCGAAAAAGACAGTAGCCATACTATCAAAGTCTTTTATCGTGGGTGCCAACAAACGCTACCTCCACCGTCGGAAAACCACACCACACTTTGGCCCGCAACGGTTCGAGCCCTATAGGTCCTAACGTGTTCTACCGTAGTACAAAGCAAAACCACACTAGGCCCGCCACGGTTCGAGCCCAAGAAAGACAAAACTTCAAAAAGGCACAGTCAAGCACACTGCGGCAGTTCGAAACCGAGTACCTACACTTAGTTCTATAAGGGCAGGCCCTGGTCCTTACATGCCAGATACTCCATGATCCGCAGCCTCTCTGCTAATCTAACCAATCCAGATGACTGTCATCTACCAGCAACATTGCAAACATCTTCCAAATCAGTGGTCTCCCGTGGCTGAAGTTCTTAAGAGCTTTCCCAAACCAGTCACCCGGGTAATCTCTTTTCGTCAAATCCGATCGGAGGAGGAGCAGTGATTCGAGTATTTCGATCCCAATGAATGAGTTCTGCTCGATCCGGTGGAGGGCGCTGATAATTACTGCCATCTTCGATCGCTTACAAGTCCAAGAACTGAAATCCTGGAAGGTTCGAAAAGGAAGTTCGCCACCATTTTTCAGCTGTTCTTCGTTCTTCAGCAACTGTACGGTTCCTACGAAGGGAAACTGTTGGCGAATCCTTAATCTACACCCTAGGAAATTCCATTCCGCTTCCCCTTCATCGGTTCGCTTCAGAGTCAGGGCACTGTCGTATCACCGCTCAAAACGCTCCACAATTCCTTCAGCTCTCTCTTTGTCACCTGCTTTCTTACAATTGTACACTGCAAAAACTGAAACGTCATCTACAAATCGTATTCCTTCGATCATTTTCCTCTGCCCACCAAGCGAGATGAGAAAATCCCATTCGCTCTTAGCACACATGAGGCAGGCTAGGGGAGGGTTGAAGCTCTTTCCCATAGGTATGCCTATAACTTGCTGTATCAGAATACCACAAGCTCTTGTGTAACAGTGCTCCAGATCAAAGGACACGAAGGCCAGCAACTGCTGAAATTTCACAAAATGATACCCTTCCAGTCTCGAACACTTACTAAGCCGTGCACTTCCACCTCTGGTCTGTACAAATACACCATCGAAACCCTTCTCCGAAAACCACCAAACCGCCCATTCAACTGCCCTCAAAATCGTCCCATGTGGTAAACGGCTAAACATATCTTTAATGTCGAACGAAGCCCCTACAATTCCCACGTTCCTTCTACTTTGCCTGAATCTCCTGTTGATTCCCTGCAATTTACCTTTCATACTTGGAATAGCTCTCAAATTAAAATGCCCAGATTCAGGCAAGGAGAACAACAAGCAGTTGATTCCTTTTGCCATTACCTTGCAGACCTTAATTGAAGGTTCATCGAAAGTGGGACAAATTGGCCTATACTTCGAAGTATCCTTGTGTTTTGGAAGCGCGTACGCCTTTCCCACACTGCCTTTCACGTTCCACTTCCCATGAGCTGATAGACCTGCCTTCTCGAAATCCTTCCGGGCTTCCATCAATATCTATGTCTCTTCCTTATCACAAATTCTATAGCCATTACTCAAGAGGAAAGTCTCCTCCATTCCCTTACCGTACGTGCGCGGGCACATGACAAGCGTGTTCCCCGGGTTTCGGTCAAGTGGTGCCATTACCAGGCCTTTTAGCTTCTCCTTAACTTCAATAACCTCCTTCATTCCGTTTTCAGAGTATTGTTCCTCAATGTTTGTGAAACACCCTTCGACCTCTTCCTTGGTAACAACCCAACTCTCCTTGTCAATTTTCATGCTGCTACCCCACGTTCGGAAAGCCTCGGTCATCTCTTTTCCCAACAACACGTCTCTTCGTGCATTCTCGTGCCTAGGTACATTCTTTGCATTCTTAGCAATCGAAGGCATCCAGTCGAGCTCACTAATCCGAAAATGAACGTGCCCATCTTTCTTCGGATAGGCCATACCAGCGCAAGAACAGTTGGACGCGCATGTCGATGCAAATTGCCGATGGTTGTGGAGAATGTCGCCGACACTTGGGCACTTCTTCCAAACAACCCGCGCTCTACGTTTTACCATCTCCTTGAGTGAGGTATCCATCTGCAGACTGCCCACCTTCTTCCGTACCACTCTCATTACCTCGCTCTTTTTTATCCTCTCATCATATTGAGTCTTGACTATGATCCTCGCTCTAACGCTCACACCATACTCCTCTCTAACGGCTCTCGAAATCATACATCTCGCCTTCGCTCTACTCCTCTTCTCGGTGAAAGTCTTGACCACACTATAGAAATGGACTAATTCGGTTAAACTCTTCTTCCTCAGATCCTTCTGCTTCCGCGGATTTTTGAAACAACCTACAATTTTTTGTTTTACAGCGAGAAATGCAGGGGACGCTTCGATCACTCTCTATACCAGGAGGGTACCAGACACCTCGAAGAGCCTCTTACAGCGCTTCAGGGGTCTAGACCCCTTTCCAAACCTCACCCGAGTCTCACCAAATAGTCTCCTCACGACACGCCAACCGTCAGTCCAAATTTTTCCTCCACTACAGTGAATCTTGAATTCACCTTTACGTCTTCTAAAGTTACGAAGTAGATCAACCAGCTTAACTGTAGACTCCCCACCCTTCGCACGAAATTCCAAAATTTTCCCGGTTCTTCCTTCACACCTCGCCTTCGTGCATACCTTCTTCTTGCTCCGTCTTCCTCTCTCCCTCCTTCCTAATCTACGTCTAGCCTTCTTCGGTGCCTTCCGGGACTTAACTGAGCGAATATTCAGAGAAGGAGACCATCGTCTAATGAGCGTACTCTCGACTGCCTCCAGCTCCGAACGGCTTGTGCTTGTAAAAAGAGGAATAGCTGTATACTTGTGCGTTCCGACTTTACCGAGCCAGTTATACAAAGTACGCCGACACGCTTGCTTCCTTTGTCCTTGGCTGCAATGTTCCCGCCAACGTGCCCAAAGGTCGCGTTCTGTCATTCCAATGTAGACTTGCTTAAACCACGGAGATATCAGCAAGTAGACACAACTGCTATGATTCGATAAATCAAAACGACCCTTCTCGAGCTCATCCTTCCAATAGTTCACGAAATTTTCTCCCCATTTTACCTGTCCACTCAAAATTAGGCCTATAGTTGCAGCTCGTAAAGTTCCTTCATCGATCTTCCTACCTCCAGAATAACAAGCTCTACGAGCACTTACTTTCGTCGCTATGCCCCGAAAGTCGTCGCAACGACCGATCCTCACTCCGAGTCGTCCTCAAAAGAGGAAGAAGAAGAATTCGAAACATCCGACTTCTTCTCACTTTTGATGACTACGCCTTTTGCTTGCCTCGTCGTTACGCGTGGTGTCGGCGAGAAAGGAATGACCGACGGGTCATATGCAACAGCATATCTTCTGGTGATAAGTCTCTTGATGGCCAGCTCACGGTTGCCATAAGCCACCTTCTCTCTTCTGCATGCTTCCTTCATTTCTTCGATTATTAGTGCGCCGTAAAAGTCTCTGCACTCTTGCTCGAATCTTTCTTTTCCTCCTAGGCCACATAACGCCATGATGTACTTCAAGGAGAGGTCAATCCTCGAAGGGGTGCTGGTTCCGCCTGTCTCGGTAGTCTTGTCTCCCTTCAATTGCTCGATCCGTAGCTTGGAGTCTTCAGAGAGTCCAGTATGCGTTCGCTTTTCTGGTGTAACCATCGGGGGGCTATTCCCAATGGAAATTTCTAGACCACGTTTCTGTTTCTCAGCTAACTCAATTTTCTCCGCCATCTTTCTCAGTTGCTTCAACTCTTCGTCTTCCGTTTCCTCGGCGGTCGTCTGTTTGGCAACGAATCGCCTCAATCTCTCTTTTTGTTCTTTGGCAGTTTCCCCACGACTATTCACCACGGTCTTCTTCCCTCGGTTCATCGGTTTCTCGAAGTAATCATCTTGATCCTTCTTCAACTCGCTTCTAATAATTCGTAGTAGTCTAGCATCCCGTTCCTGCTTCAGTCGCAGTCTCTCTTCCTGTCTCGCCAATCTTCTTTGCTCACGTGCCAGGCGTACCTCGTTTTCTTTAGGTCTTCTCTCCTCCTCGGCCTCTCTCTTTAGTCGATTCCTTCTCTCTTCAGCCATATTGAGCAGGTATTCCCGCATCAGCTCGTTGGTGTTGTCGGTCACTTCGATCCGCTTGTTGTCGCTGTTAATGGAACGACTTCTCCTTGGAATCGCCGCACCCGTACTCGCTTGGACTTGCCGACCAGTACTTTCTTATTTTGGATGTGCTGACGGAACGAAGGTGCGCCCAAGCGCCTTCGCCTTCCAGTAATCGGCACGGGCGCGAATGAAATGACCTCCTTCACCACATTTGTAACACTTCCTTCCGTCCGGTGGCAATCCATTACCACCGTCCCGGTTTGAGTCTGCTCCATCGCTCATCCTTCCACTTCTGCAAGGCCGTATCACACCGAAATCTATCTCTCCAAGAGATCGGCGTAAAACACCTTCAGACACAGGTAAACTTCCCTCCCGTATGATGCAAGCCGCCACCGTTTTCTAGGTATAATTGCCTAGCAGGTTACAACCCTAGTTCATGAAAAATCAGATCAATTGTTCTTGCAAAGCACGCAGTCAACAGCAATCACACGAAACAAGTTGTGTAGTCAACTCAAAGTATTCAAAAGAAACCATGTCATGTTAACCAATGGCATGTTAACCAATGGAAGTTAACAATGACATGTTAACCAATGGAAGTTAACGATGAACTCGTGAAGCTCAATGAAAACAATGAGATGCTAAGGCGACTCTTCCCCGCCGACCACACTCCAGTCGTCATGGACGACTCCCACCTCCTCGCCCTAGTCACACAAGGCGACTCGTCCCCACAGACCACACTCCGGTCGTCATAGACGACCCCACTTCCTTGTTGTCACAGTCGCACTAACGCCTCATCGGCGAAAAAGACAGTAGCCATACTATCGAAGTCTTTTATCGTGGGCGCATACAAACGCTACTTCCACCGTCGGAAAACCACACCACACTTTGGCCCGGAACGGTTCGAGCCCTATAGGTCCTAACATGTTCTACCGTAGTACAAAGCAAAACCACACTAGGCCCGTCACGGTTCGAGCCCAAGAAAGACAAAACTTCAAAAAGGCACAGTCAAGCACACTGCGGCAGTTCGAAACCGAGTACCTACACTTAGTTCTATAAGGGCAGGCCCTGGTCCTTACATGGTCGAAATGGTGTTAAGCAGGCGTAGTTTTTTTTATTTTTATTTTTTTAGGCGTAAAATATTTCAATGTGATGAGGAATGCAATTAGTGGACAGAAACAACCATTTACTTAAAATGGAGGTTTTATATTTTTTTAACGAAATTGAACCCTACTTACTACTTTGGCCTTAAAACTTTCGCCAAATTTTCTCCTGAGGGTCTGGCGTTTTCACCCCTTGGATGTATCTCGACGAGCTGTAAGTGCAGATACATCCGAGGGTTGGACCCACAAGAGAGAATTCCTTGAAATTTTTAGGACCTCGGGGCCATGGTCCCATTTGCAATTAGCGTCGGATTGAATGCCTGAATTTGGATGTGTTTGAGGACAGGAGCACGAAATCGAGATCGAACTGCTTTTCTATATCTCTGCATAAAACATGGCCAATTTCAGGATTTCTATCCTATCCCCTTTGCTAGTGGGACCACGGCCCGGGAGAGAATTCGGTGAAAATTTTCAGGGCCAAATAAGTAGTAGGGTTCAATTTCGTTATGAAGTAATATAAACATCTAACGTCTCCATTTTAACGAAATCGCTGTTGGGCAGCCAGGGTCACAGGAGGTCTAGAAAGAAAAAAAAAAAAAAAAAAAAAAAAAAAAAAAAAAAAAAAAAAAAAAAAAAAAAAAAAAAAAACGAAATGGCTGTTACAAATTGAGTGCCTGGGGAGTAGTGGAAAGAGGCCCTCCCATACGGGGGGCGCCGGTTCGTGGTGCTAATTTTGCGCATGGTCCCACCTCCACCGGCTTCGGCCGGTGTGGCCACCCTCACGTCAGCTATCGAAGTTGACGATAGGGTTTTGCATGGAGAACGAGGAGACAACTTTGACTGTCACCAAGCTCCATGCAGGCTAGCCTACCACCCAACCATAGCCAACTGCTAAGGAAGAATTGAAAAACTCCATAAAGACTTTGACGAAGAAACTGTAGTAGCCACGAGGCGCTACCAAGCCACGATAAGTCACAAAGATCATTGGAGTCAACGAAGAGGAGAAGGAGAGATAACTCATATAGAGAGTACGAAGGGACGTGCCTACCAAGATGGAAGAGGAAGACACTGCTGCTGCACCAGGAGGGGAACCAAGACCACATGGCGGAGACGTGGGTATGGTGGGAGCGGAAGAGGTTATTCAGCAAGGAGCAACAATGCCACGAGGCCAAGGAGAGGAGGATGGAAAGGAACAGAATCATTCCCCACCTCCTGCCCATACCAATTACTGGTCGGATGAGGATAGAGTCAGAGACATGCTGGCGAGGTGCTACGACGTGGGGATGGTACCGTCCGGATGGGACATCGGAGAGTTGAGAAAAGACGGAAATAAGGCTCACTTTGCCCTTAACCCGTCTTTGGACGAAATTAAGGTAAAGTGGCTGAAGGAGCGGATCGTGACAGTCATCTTTCAAGAAGGCTCGAAGAACCTATCGAAGAAGTTAAAAGAAGAGGTAATTAGAGCCTTTGAAGACATTTGGCTGGGGGAAAACAGATTTGACGAAGCAATCACGAGAGGTCGCGTCTACATCGAATCGAGTAACGCGCTGTCGTACGTGGCCAAGGACAAAGCGGTTACGGATTGGATGTTAGAAGAGCAAGAGATGAGAGTAGCGCTCAGAGGAAGATCGTATTCGATAATTTTTAAGCCATGGATGACAAAGACAAAAAATCAGGATGCTAGGCGCGAAGATGACAGACAATACTGTTGGGTAAGAGCGATTGATGTCCCTCTTGATGCTTACTGTTATTTGGAGGCGGCAGCAGAGTGCGCCATAGGACCAGTCCGGAAGGTATATCCGCCGAAAGCTGATGCACACACTCCAAGGTTAATCAACGTTCGACTGGATATAGCTATCGAAGCCTTGCCAAGATTAAAGGAGACTTTCGAATTTACGACTTTCCAGGTAAAAGTCATCGAAGTGCAGCTCACGAATGCTAAAACACCATGGTGCAGCAAGTGTTGAAGATTCTTTCATCTAGCAGACCAATGCTCGAGGCGTCAATGCAGAAGATCGCCAAGTCCCACATCAAGAGGAAGTCAAGCTTCGTCCTCAAGTATGTCGCGTCATCCTCGTTCACATCACTCTGGCGGCTCATCAAGGGCAAAGTCTTTGAAACCATCGAAGTCGTCAGGTACTTCACCGCGCAAGAGCATATCGTCCAAAGCCTCGTCATCGGCCAGAAGATCTAAAGAGCCGGTCTATTTTGGAATTTTAGCCGGGGCGGGAGGTCCCTCAGGGTCACCACAGCCAGCGGTTATACGGGACAATCCTATGTTTTCACCAGGCCCAAGTGGGGGTGGGGGAAACAGGACATCTTTGGACCGTCGGGGAAGGCCCCTAACTTAGGGAGCTCTCATGGGAGAGGCAAGGAGGGCGGGAGGGAACTGCCCCGGGAAGGAGATGGAGAGAGGGCCAAGGAAAGAAAGTAACGCATCCAGAGAAGGCACGCTGGGAGTCAAGGAACAGAAAGGTGAAACACACTCAAGAATAGTTGTAACACCGACGAAACTGCGACGCAGGCTTAGCGAGGATATGAGTGACCTGCGTTTTCAAGAGGAGGTGGATGGAGAGTCCTCGTCCAACTCAGTAACCGTGGCTCAGGAGACGGGAAGAGCAGGGTCGGAAGCCTCGACTTCGAATCCAATCACGATGAAGAGAAGACGACAAGTGGCGACATCCAAATCAAAGGATGTTGGATGGAAGAAATACCTCCTACCACTCCTCTTCACAGCGGCACAAGAAGGCATCTTCGGACTAGCATGGGTAGTGTCTCCGACAGAAACAATTCTGCCTACCCAACAAATCCTGGGACCTCCGGTGCCTACGGAGATGATCACAATCACACGTCGTCTCTACGGCACAGTGATTGCGGTAAGAACGATTTCGGACATTCCGGTCCCTCGATTCTTTGTGGAGCAGTTAGGAATGAAGATTAAGTTATACACACCCCTCCTTGACGTCCGCTTGTCACAGAAAAACCTCAGTAGATTGATGAGCCACGGTCTAAGTCTTTTCCCGTTAGAATGGCTTGCGAAGATTGATTGTCCAGACTTATCTCGAATCACCATATTGGGAGTTTTAGATGCATCATGGAGCATCAGCGCAGCAGAGAGCATCCGCAGACCCGACCCCATTTCCTTCTGCCAGCATCCAATCACGATCTGGCACACTGCCACATGACGATCAGCACTAAAATAGCCACGTGGAATTTGCGGGGATTGGGGATACAAATGGTAGGAATAAGAGATAGAGGGTCAAATCGTGGATCCACGAAAATCGTATCCAGATCTTATGTATTCACGAAACCAAATTAGATCAGATTAAGATAATGGATGTCGGAACGTTTTGGGACGGTCCCCAGATATGGGCCCGGTCGGAGGAAACGAGGGGAGGAGTGGCAATATTAGTACATAGGAATCTTGCTGCAACGATTGTGGATTACGACTTCGACCAGGGTGGGAGATGGGCTTGGATAAAATTCGAATCAGCTAACGAAGAATGGGCAGTAGTTACTGTTTACGTACCTGCAGAAAAATCAGAGAGAGTCCTCTTCCTCGAAAACCTGAAGAATGTCTTACCTAATGTCGACAATCTTATCCTAATAGGAGATTGGAATGTATCGTTGGATGATGCGAACCCCCTTCTGGCAACTAAAGTGGGTAAAGATGTGGATAGGTTATTGGACGTGGTGATTGAGCTGGACATAGTGGATGTCTTTCGTGCAATGAACTCAGACGACTCAGGATATACCTGGTACTCCAATCAGTCCTCTTCATGCAGAAGAGTTGCAGCAAGAAAATTAGACTATTTTTTGACTAGTCAGAAGATAGGAAGTAATGTCCTAAACGTCACGGTACTTTCGGGATCCCTGTCGGATCACAATCCGGTTGTACTCCACTTAGTAGGGGGAGAGGGGCCCGAGAGAGGAAAGGGACTGTTCAGGCTCAATGAGGCCACAATAAGGGAACCAGGAGTAAGGGCATGGGTGTCCAATCAGTTCGACAATTGGGCACAAAGGAAACAGAAATTTACCTCAGAAGAGGACTGGTGGGACGCTGTGATCCGTTTCATTTCGGGCATGCTGAGTGTGTTTTCAAAAATCCTGGTTTTACAATCGAATAAGGAGGAAGCTGCAGCAAAGAAGGAGGTTGAGGATGCAGGAAGAATGATTGCCCTATTCTCGCCTCGTTTGGTAGGTGCAAAATGGTGGGGACTAGAGAGGAGTCTCAGGATGAGAAAGTGGGACGAGATACAGGAAGCCAAGTCGGACAGATGGAGAGGGATTTTGACGGTGAAGGGAATTGAGTCTGGAGATCGTATGACGGAAACATTATTTTAGAGACTCCAGCCAAGATTCTACCAGAAGGAAATGAAGGCCCTGACCCACCCATTCAACCAACATGCCCCACAAGCAAGAACATTGAAGGAGATGTGTTCCTATGCTGAGATGTACTATTGTGATATTCTTACCTCGCGTAGACCGGCCACAGAAACGGCTACAGGGCAGGAACATCTGACAGACATGTGGGAACTACTGGATGTCCGCCTTTCGGAACATGGACGTTTAAATTTGGACCGCCCGATAGAGGATACTGAGTTATATCAGGCAATGAAATAAATGGTCAGGGAAAAGCGCCGAGTTCGGATGGATTAACAGTAGAGTTCTATGATGAATTATGGTCTAAGATTAGTGGAGCACTTAGGGAAATGTATAACAAGGCCCTATCGGGCTCAGACCTCATCACTAGCATGAGACATGGGGTTACTACTCTACTGTTTAAGAAAGGAAACATGCACGAGAGTCCGAAACTGGAGACCGATCTCCTAACTGAACGTATCCTACAAATTGTTAGCAAAGACCTTAGCAAGGAGACTAGCGAAATATCTACCAAATCTAGTGGCGAAGGATCATGCAACATTTGTACAAGGTCGATCAATCTTCGACAACATAGCAACTGCTATCCAGACGCTAGAGATCGTCGAGAAAGAGGACCATCCGATATCAATCCTACTGCTAGACTTGGAAAAAACTTACGATCGGGTGAACTGGGGTTTTGTCCTCACGACACTACGTAGGATGGGTTTTGGGGAATGTTTCTGCAGATGGGTGACGGTCCTTTATATGCATTCGACTGTTGCGGTCATGGTCAATGGTTTCCTCTCCGAATTTTTCTCCCTCTCTCGGTCGCTGCGTCAGGGTTGTCCACTGGCCCCCTTGATTTTCGTACTGCAATTAGAAGTTATTTTATGTAATATAAGACACAGGCCGGAGATATGCGGACTAGCGCTGCACGGATCAGACTGCAAAGTCAAGGCACTCGCGGATGATTTGCTTGCTGTTTGTGAGAACTCGACCTCGGCATTGGAGGCGTTGAAGCTATTGCTTGACGAATACTGTCAGTTTTTCGAAGCTGCAGTGAACTGGAAAAAGTATGTCTATTTCCTCCCCCATTCTCGAACATTGGAAGTGGATTGGGGAATGAAACAGGTGCTGAAAGGCGAAGCAGAGCGATTCTTGGGGGTTATGGTAGCTCTAGAAGGTTGTCAAGCCACTCAGGAGGAGATCCTCCAGAACAGGATGGTAACCAGGTTGAAATCCTGGGGATCCGCCTCTCATTTATCGGTGTTTGAAACTCCGCCCTGTTTTCCTTGCTGTGGTTCATTGGCTCTGTTAGGCTGATGAGCAAATCCTTGGCAGCACTAATTAGAAGATTAACGACAAGGTTTATTTGGAAACCAAAGGCAGGAGTGGAGGATGGGTTCGTATCCAAAGTTGCCAAGGAGCTGATAGTGCGGTCGAGAGAAGAAGGGGGACTGGGTGTCTGTGATCCAGCTAGAAGGAACTGTTTTCTGTTGCCAAATTGGGTAATCAGAGTGGCCAACAGCGATGGCACAGACCATTGGGTCCGATTGGCGGAGCATATCCTCTTCACGGAGTGGGACCTGTCACTCCCATAGGATATCTGGTTATGTCTACAGTTAGACTCCTTTCTCAACCGTAGGATCCAATCCCCCTTCTGGGCCACAATATTGCGCACGCATGGAAGAAGGTCAAACCTAACGTCTGGGTAGAACCTGTGACCAAAGCAGAGGTACAGGTTCAACCCTTGTTCGATAATCCCAGGATAGTGAATGAATCAGGTAATATGTTCAAAGCGGATAAGGAATTTGGTTCCTTTGGGGATAATTGGACCCGAAGGGGGAGTGCTTCGTATAGGGGATCTGTGGGAGGACCTACTGGGGCAATGGATGCTGTTGGAAGCACTGCGGGGCAAACTGACCAGTCTGCACAAGGTTGAAGTGAAAGCTCGGGCATAAATCAAGGCTATTCCAGAAAACTGGAAGTTGATTCTAGAGCCAGATGGTCGGGACCCACCTGGTACTTGGTACATGCTGAGGGAAAAAGGAGTTTCCTTGTCATGCTGGAAGCTACAAGAATACTCCCTACAAGGCCCCAGAAGGTTCCAAGAATGGAAAAGGCAACAATATACACCGTAGCTGGAAATGGTGGAGGAAAATAAGCAACCACCACTTGGAGCACCACTGGCCCAAATCAGAGTAGAGGAACGGCATATAGGGGAGGAGAAACACACCGCAATCCTCAGACTAGCACAACCTGTGACAGTCAGAAAATTGGACCCAAGTGCCTGGGGATGGATAGGACAGGCCAAGGGAGGAGGCACCCTGTCATTGGACAAACTGCAGGAGATATCACATGTGCTCACCCCAGCGAGGATACCAGTAGCAGTTGCAGTGGACCGTTGGGAGAGAGTCCTGCCACATTCAGGGGAGAAGGTAGCCCGGAGAATGCCCAGATTATGGCAGAAGCTGAAGATACTCCCATCTCAAAAGCATGCAGGCATATTGTGGTTGCTGTCCCTTCTGGTCACACCATCGGCGGTATGGTTGGCGGCAAAAGGTTTGCAGATCTGCTTAACATGTTCAAGGTGTACCTGGCCATTTGAATCTTCGTCTCACTTGTGGTGGGATTGCCCAGCATCGCAAAGAATTTGGAAGTGGTGGGCAACGCATTGGAAAGCCTTCGCAGAATGGGATTGGAACTGGGACAAGGAGTGGGCCTTGTTGGGTCTTATTCTAGAAACACAAGAGTTGACAGAAGGATGCTGCTATGTTGCCCAAGCTTGCAGAGCGGTTATCTGCTCAGTCATCTGGGAAATCGGAAACAGGGCAGTCTTTGAAGGAAAAGGAACAACAGATTATGAGACGAAGACCAAAATGTGCAGCCGGGTCAAACAATACATAAAAGCGGATTGAAATAAGAAATGTAAGAAAGCAGGGAGTAACATGAGGGGTGCTACGGAGGAAGCAATCGCAGGCAAATTAACTTGAGATGGGAAACAGGACCTGGTATGTTAACATGCTATCTAAGGGACGCTGGACCCGGTTTCCAGCAGGTGACGCTTCCCACTAGTAGATGGAGAAGACTTATTTTTTTTCTCTTGGGACGCTGAGCCCGATTCTCAACATAAAATCCTTCAGCATATTGTCATTAGTGGCGCCCTGTGGATAGTTGGTGGATGGCAGGGATTAGGGGACGGAGGGAGACTCCACTGGTGCCCCCCAGTGCCTCATTCCAATACCCGACCCTGCTGCAGGAGAGGCATGGAAGAGTAAAGTTCGATATGGGACGCTGGAACCGGTTTCCAGCACAAGGGTGTCACTTTCAATCTAAGATTAAAAAAAAAAAAAAAAAAAAAAAAAAACATGAGGGGTGCTAGATGGTTTCAGAGAACGTGGGGTCAGGGAAGGACCTCGAAATGGTTGGTAAATGTTGATTCTGAGGGCAATTTTGAGTTTTGCGATTGGTTGAAGATAGATCAGGATGTAGTACCACAACACTCGGTACCTTAGCCACAGGTAGGCAGGCAGTTGGCTGGGAGAGGGCAGAGGCCAGGGCTTTGTGGAGGGAGTGTCAGACTTGGAACAGGAGCTCAGGTCTCCAAAATAAGGTCACTTTAGACTGTGTTAGGGTCTCGTTAGACACTCGTAAAAGAATCCTAAAATTTTTAGGACATTCCTAAAGTTTTTTTATGATTTCGTGCGTCGTGGTTACACGCATTCCTAAAAGACCATCGTTTAGGACCAGTCCTAAAAGGAAGTCGTAATTAAAAAGAAAAAAAATAAAAGAAAAAAAGTCATGCTTCAGGGTTTCAGCCAATAGGGTGCACCAGGAGTCCAAGACAACGGTGTCATGTGCACGTCGCCACGACGCCGTCAAACGCGGGAATCCTAAAAATTTCAGTAGGTCGGGGGATACTGAAAAATTTAGGACGAATTTGCGTGGGGAATCCTAAATTCTTTAGGATTTGTCCTAACACCGTTTTCACATTTTCGATATCGAAATCAGATTTAGGATCGCGTGCAACGACGATGCAATCCTAAAAACATGCATTTTTAGAACTGTCTAACGAGACCCTTAGTGGTAGTGGATTAGCGAATTACGACGGAACAGCAGAGGGCTCGATTTGACAATGGTAAGGTAGACATACCTGAAACTAGATGAAGGTCATAAACTTTCACAAAAAAAAAAAAAAAAAAAAAAAAAAAAAAAAAGAGAAAAAGGAGGAAGAATTTCACAAAAAAAAAAAAAAAAAAAAAAAAGGTGTGAAACAGGGTCAGTGGCTCATGTTTTCAGTGACCCCCAGGTTGTTTGTGAGGATTCCCGGTCTCGATGTTTTGACATTGATAATGGAAATGCTCTACTTGGGGTCCGACCGGAATGTTTCCGCCAGAGCTACGACGCTTGGACCAAGCGTCTTCGAACCGGTAACGGAGGAGTGTCCGGTCGCGCGGCCTACCAACGTGATATGCCCGCGATAGTTTTGGTGCGCTGTCACTTTCTCTATGGAGTTAGGTCATAGCTAGGAAGTAGCTATGGAGGCTGCCCAACCAGACACCCGGAACTTTCGGAAGGACCTAGTTCGCAATCTTGATGGTTCAACTTAGAATCAACTCACAAAGTTACGAGAAGCTCTTGTATTGGCCACTCTCACCTTATTCCCTCCTTCTTCTACTAGACGACAAGTCAACGCCATGGGACAATGGAAGCAGAGAATGGAGTTAGGGAGGCTCGCTCTCCACCCTCGGCCCCGTGGGAAACAAGCGAGGACAACGATAGGTTGCGGGAACTGATCAGGATGTGCTATGATGAAGGGACTATGCCAACGGAGATTGATCCGGGCGAAATGAGGGTAGAAGGTCGTGAGGTGAGGTTTAGAGTGAGTGTAGCTCTGGACCAAGCGAAAATTAGTTGGCTGAAGGAACGGACGGTGACCTTCATCTTTCGCTCAGGCGCAAGATTCCTACCGAGGAACGTCAAAAAAAATATCGTACGGGCATATGAAGATAAAAAGACTGCTGATGGAGGCTTCGAGGCACAGTCGTTTCGGCGAGGAAGAGTAAAAATTGAATCCCCTAACGTGTTATCCTACGTAGCAAAGTCAACGGAAGTGGCGAGATGGTTGGTGGAGAAAGGGAGTGATGAGCTAACAGTTGGCGGCTCTCACTATGCGTTTGAGTTTAAGCCATGGCTTACAAAGGCACAACTCAAGCAGCAACGACTGACCGAGGACGAGGTGAAGTTCTGGGTCGTGGCTGTCCAAGTACCACTGGATGCCTACATCTACCTAGAAGCTCAAGTCAGCAGGGCAATCGCACGTGTGGTTAGATCTTACCCACCAAAACAAGACCGCATGAAGCCTTCATTGGTTAATATCAAGTTCGATATTGATCCGGCGGCCAGAGAGAACATGAAGGATAAGATATGGATTAACACATCGAAAGGTGACGAATTGGAGATCAAGCTGGCGTCATCCGCAACACCACGCTGTCGAAGATGTCGAGCCTTTTTTCATTAGGATGCGGAATGTCGGTGGAATAACAGACAACAGGGAGCAGCCCCGACGACTCCATGAGGTAGCCAGCGTCCAGCAGGAAATCGACCTCAAGGGGAGACGCGAAGCTATCAAGGCCCGCTAGGCCCAGAACCATCGGGAATTCCGAGCGTGAGCGAACCTGTCGGGACTCATTCGTCTCAGGCGCCAACAAAAAGTGGATTCATGCAACACATGAATCCTACTTTCTCACCTGGGCTGCATGCGAACCCGGGACTCGGGCACATGCAAGGAGGTCTTCCGTGGAATGTATCGACAATCGTGCCTTGGAATACATCGGGCTTGCTATATGGCCTACCACCAGGGATGTTTCAACCATCGGTCTTCGTCTCGTATGGACCGAACTACCAATCAATAGGAGGAGCTTACTTCGGGGAAGCAAGACCGGTGGTGAGTGTGATGGGAGGAAACGCAGGCCCCACCCAAGGGAACCAAGGAGGGGACGTAGCATCGAATGTACAACCGACGACATCAAGGCCACCGACAGCTCGTGCTCTCCGATTGGACGCAGAACCAAGCTCCTCTCGCATTCGGAGCAGCACTCCAGGAAAGCAGAGACGGATTGATTCGGATGGCAGTTATATGTCAGAAGGGGGAAACCTCGAAGAAGAACCATCGGCTACTTCGTCGCAAGGCTCAGAGGGAAATTGCAGAATTGTGGGGACACCAGGCATGAAGACTTCAAGACGCAGGAAACCAGTGGCGCTGGCAAAAGGTCAATTGCAAGACATTGAGTACAAGATCCTTCCCTTTTTCTGCGTAGCAATCCGAAACTCATTTTGGATTGTTTCCTTCCTAAGCCAGGATAATTATCCGACAATGGTAAGTCTCCCAGCCCCTGATACCCCCATGCCCTCGGCGGTAGCTACTCGGATCCGGCTGCAATTCGTGACAAATTTGCGTTTCGTTTAATCCCTGATGTGCTAATGGTTCGTATTTTCGTCGACAACCCCGAGGCCGCGGGCAACTGAATCAAATATTTTATTCCGCTTTTAGATGTTAGGTTTCGAGCAGGGCAATTGGAAGCATTGGAGAGTGAGGGTCTCCGTCTCCTCCCGCTAGCATGGTTCGCAGAGAAGCGGAGACAAGAACTGAGCAGGATTTGAATCCCTCCGCTGAGGTCAGCGGAATGCTTACTGGAACCGGAAAGTCGGTTACCCAGTAGCAAAAAACTAAATTCACAGTTCCACCAGACCTTCCTCACGACCGCATGGTCACCTGAGGAGAATGGCCGAATCGACATCCCGAATCTAACAGGATGGCGGTTCGACAATTGGATGAGTAGGTTGAAGGCTATGAGTTGGAACGTGAGAGGTATAGGGGATACTGCCGGTAACTTTAAGAAAGAAAGATTAAAATCTTGGATTCATTCGGAAGGAATACAAATAGCTTGTTTACAAGAAACTAAATTAAATGAGGGAAAACTCAGTAACCTGGGCAAATGATGGGACGGTCCACAGATCTGGTCGCCCGCCAGAGGATCCAAAGGAGGAGTCGGGATCCTGATCCATAGATCACTCGAAGCAGAAATAGTGGACTACTATGCTGATTTATGGGGCCGATGGGCCTGGATTAAGCTTCTAATACAGGATCAGTACTGGTTAGTGGCCACTTTGTATGTTCCCACGGATCCCACGCTCAGACGAATTTTCTTGGAAGACTTGCTGTTTATTATTCCAGAATGCGAAAAAGTATTGCTGGCAGGGGATTGGAACGTGACCCTAGATATCTCAACGACCTCTCACCGATCAGACTGTCCTAGAGACAAATTAGCTCTAACCAACCTGATGAACTCATTCGATTTGATCGACCCCTATCGTAGGGTACATCCAGACTGCGAAGGCTTTACAGGGTTCTCGAACCCTAGGGACTCGGTGGGAGTTATTAGAAGATGATTAAACTTCTTTCTCACCTCAGAAACATTGTGGGACGCGATTATAAATATATCCGACAAACTCCATCCTTTATCCGACCATAAACCGGTTATCTTGAAGTTAACCCTGTCCTCCATGAATAGAGGTCGGGGCTACTTCAGGCTGAACACAAACAACCTGAAAGATGAAGGATTGGTCCAATGGATGAATGAGTTCTGAGGCAGCTGGAAAGCAGCTAGAAGCTCCTACAACACAACAGCTGAGCGGTGGGAGGTTGGCTCCCGTATGTTCTCAAATCTGCTGGCAGTGTTCTTGCGAATGCTGGCGGCAAACAGGAACTACCGGGAATTAACACTTCAGAAGAGAATCAAGTACGCGGAATTAAGAATGGACTCACACCCTGTTTCAAACTTGGTATGGGGAAAAGAAAGAGTCAAACTGATGATGGAGTGGGATGATATGCAGAAACAGAAATCATAAATATGGGCAGAAAGGCTACAGATCAAAGGGATTACAGTATATGATAGAATGACAAAGGAATTCTTTCAGCGCTTACTGCCAAAAAGATCCACAGTCCCCCTGCGAGAGTTGACTCATCCTTTTGACCCGCTGTCGGCGCGAATACCCTTACAAGGGTATCCGCCCTGGTTTTTGCAAATGGCAGAAAATAGCTTTGGTTTAAAAATTAAATATACCGCGCGAGTCGCGGCAGGGTTCGTTGTCTATGCGGTTGATGGTTGACTAGAGTAAAGAGTGTGTGGGCGCGCCTGATTTTTTTTATTGTTGATGATTGGAGAGTCGGCGTGATCGCTGACCAGATTTTTATCTTGTGATTAAAGCAGGGATTAAAAAGATTATGTCTCGTTGACTGATGGGCTTACCTGTGACCTCTGCGTACGTGCGAAGGACGACATCGACAACAATGTGACTTCTGAAAGAGGTTCGATAGGTCGGCGCGTCGCACTGTGTCCGCTTATCTAGATATTGGTCAGATCTAAACCCAGACTTGGGCCTAGCGCTATTGGTTACAGCGTCGGACTTTCATCAAAGAGATTCAGGGATCGAGATCGAGCGGCGACGGCGCGGGGGTATCAGAGCAGTGTGAAGGGGGCCGAGGGGTTGAGGGCCCGACGGGGCTATCCCCCTTTGGTTTTGTCGTCAGCGACGTCGAAACGGTGCTAGCGTTTTTCCTTTTCCTCGTCTGACGTCCTTTGATGATTAAGATTTGTCTAGATAATTTTTTTAATTTTATTATTGTCATCGTCCGCCAACCACGAATTGACCGCGGTGCGACGAGCACCGTGGACTCCAAAATCCTTATTTGAATGGTTGCTACTACCGTAAAGACCCGCGTCAGGCCATTTCACTTGGGCCCGCGCTTGGGCGCCCACAGGACCCACGCCCCGGCTCCGCGGCTTGTTATGGGGGGCCCGAGTGGGGTTACCTGCCGCAAGGCCAAAGGGATGGCGGGCCTTGCTTGGAGGAGAGGGGGTAAGGATGGGCAGGGCAGGCCAGACACTGAGCACAACGGAGGGCGGGGAGTGTAGCGGCACAGCAGAAGTGCAAGGAGTGTAAGGCACCGGGCTAGGGGCACTAGGGCTGCGGCCTCCACAGTACCGTGCCAATCGCATGTCGGACTAGGGCTCAGGAGCAAAACGACTATTGGGCTCACTATTTGCTGGTCCCCTCCGGAGTTCCCTTCAGGATGGTCGGAACTGCTGGACAGCTTGCCGAGTCGCTGGCAGTAGAGACCGGTCACTACCGGGTGCTACGATAGCTCCGGGGTTTGGAAGAAGGACGAGCGAAGCCGGTAGCATTAGGCTGACAGTTGGCCACGAGCGCTCGCACCATGAGGTACAACAGCGGGGGTGAATGTGGGCGCAAGCCGAGGCCAGGTACATGCAGAAACGGAGGGGCTGGCCCGACAGCAGGAAAGCGGAGCGTTAGTCAGCGCAGGGAGTAGAGGCAGGGCGGATGTGCGTAGCGAAAGATAGGACTGTGCCCAAATGCAGACGGGGAGCGGCTGGGTAGCGCTACGTAGCAGCGGGCGGTGAGTTTGGCCCGGTAGTAGCAAGCGGAGCAATAGCGCAGCGAGGAGTATGGTGGCAGTAGGCAGCAGCGGGGGGGGGATGGGAGCGAACCTGGACGCAGGTTGGGCTAGGTGCACGCAAAGGAGCAGCGTTGGTGTGGGACGCAGGCGCTGGCAGAGTGACGAACAGCGGCGGGGTAGTGCGAGGGGGGGGTTAGTAAAATTGATGAATCCGGGCGCGTTTCCGCGCCGGATTCACTTGAAGAGGAAGCTATGGGGGGGGGGGGAAAGGCCGACCGAAGTCGGAGAGGGCATGGCTCTCTCGAATCTGAACGAAAATGAGAGAGGAAAGGGGCGATCCGGGGATTTTGGCCCCGGGCGACTTGCATGGTGAGGTTAGATTTAGTGGTGGGTGAGTGAGTTGGGAGGTTAGTGAAGAACGCGGAGCGTTGAGCTATGGCCGACGTGAAAGAGAACAAGAGGAGGGAATATGGATCTCGTTCGTTTCTTGACGAAAACGAACGAACGAAGGCTCGAATAAGGGGTTTTCGGGGCGGGCGACCCCGAATATGCAGTCAGTTTAGTAGAGTTGGAGTTAGTAGAGAAGGTTAGCTCGCCGAGCTACGGAAGAGAAGGAGATAAAACGATTGAGTTGCCTCGTTTTGAATAGATACAGGCGGGGGAATAGGCTAGTTCGAGGTTTCGAGGTGATGAGAGCATGATAGTAGTGTTAGATTGACCCTTGGATTAGTAGGTTTGGTGGTATGGCAATCTGGAGCTGCGCCCGGGAGGACTGAGTTTTCGGACTGTTAACGTATCTGGCCGCAGTTCAGGGGAAGATTCATTCTCCTAGCACAGCAAGGGGGCGGCGTGCATGACTAAACAAGTGATCTATAGCGAGCGGGAAGAAGAGAGCGAGAGGGAGGGAACGGTGTTGAGATACTTACCTGCACAGATTGGATGGCGGTGTATATTCCCACGTTTCAGCTGCGGATTCGTTCCGGTTCTGTCGATCCTATTAATGACGATCCGCAAACCTGGCCGTGCTGTTGGCCATAGATACCAGGGAAGGAGGGGGGGTCCGGGGTTCCTTTGTATCTGCGCTTTTTGTTGCAGTGCGTTTAGAAGATTGATTGATGTCGTTTTGGCATCGACAGGCTTCTACTGTGGTGCTAGGGAAGTGATTGTGGTGAAGTGGGAGGCCTTTATCTGAACGGTGATTGAGTGGGCTCGACCTAGGGGCGGGTTCGCACTAAATATATAGGGAGAGGTGGTTTGTCTGGTTGACCTCATTAACGAACGAGGCTTCAGCGTGCAGGGAACATCCTAGTGGCCAGCTTCGCAGAGGGAATGATTGGTCACCTACTGTGTACCTCGCTAAAACAATAGAAGCGGCAGACCAGCTAAGTGAGAGGACACACGAGGCCGCTGACTACTATACTGTGCACTCTACCGTACGAAGTGAGTGGGGAGGTCCCATAGGCTTGAGAGTTTACCGGTGATCATTACACTGGTGGTCCGGGCGACGGTACACAGTGCTGCAACTAGTTCGCTTGACTGTGGACAGATCATTGCAGGTTGTTGGGGCGTCGTCATTTTTTCTGCAGTATGCTTTGCGTATTGCTATGGGAGATAGCACGAAGGGGAGTCGGGGGATAGCGTACTTACCTATGAATGCTAGTTACGACTTGCGACTGCATACTGCGGGCGTGCGGTAGATGGCTGTTGCACACTGCTGCCCGTGACTGCACGCTACGTTACAATACTGCATACCACCGCGACTGTTTGATGATTATTGCGATCTGCTGTGCGGTGGCGGTTGGACTTAGAAGGGAGACTGAGTCGGGGGAGGAAGGTGGGTATTGCAAATTGAGGGGTCAGCAAAAGGGTGACCTTGGCAGTTTGACGTTGGAAGTTTGACCGAGCTGTTGTGAGTTGACCGCCATTGCGGGGCCCTCAGGCGAAAGAAGATTACAGGGCCCTCTCCCGCGAGTCTGAGAGCACCCTTCTTGTATCTGAGCGACTCAAACTTTCTTCATCTGCCCTTCTCACACTAAGTCTAGTCTATTGGTTCTGAGAGGAAGGCGGCAGGCGGGATTGCAACCCGTAATCCGCGCCAAGACCTCTGTGGGAGGTTCACCCCACCGATTGTGGGAGCTCTGCCGGAACTCAGGAGGAGTTCTGAAGGCAGGGAACTGACAGGTAACCATTGCCTTCCCCTCTATAAACCCAGTTATAACCCATATCTATACTTCTCTCTATGCATTGGCTGAGCGTATTGCGTGCACCCCTACTTTGACTTTTGACTGACTTTCAGGACTTAAACCAGATTAAGTAAAGGAATGTTTGTGCAATTTCAGCTTTAGCTTTGTTGATTGTGTGAAAGCAGACTGTTAAAAGAGATCGCATCTGTGGAAGGCAGGATGGAGGGTTGATTGCATGAGGTTTGACTGGGCTGGGAAGTCCCTATAAAGTTTGGGGAAACCCAGTGCTTTGTTTCGTTTTGGTTTCGCATGGATTAGTTAGACCCTTCTATAAGTTTAGGGGGTCTGATTACTCTGGAGGCTGGGAAGTCCCCATAAGTTTGGGGAGACCCGGTGCTGTAGTTTTCATGGAGGGTTGGGCCGCTCTATAAGTTTAGGTTGTCTGACTGCTCTGACTTGTGAGGGCTTGATTGTGGTTGATTTTCAGGGGATCAGAGCATTCAATAAGTTTTGGTGCTTTGAGTTGCCTTGTTTCCTTTTTGGGTTTTCTCAGTTTCTTTGGTTTCACAACGAGGAGGTTGAGTTGTTCTATAAGTTTAGGTGGCTAAGTCTCTTCCTGCATTTATTTGAGAAAACGAACTTGGAAAAGGGTAGACTGTTCTGTAAGTTCAGGTGGTCTAGCCCAATGCCACGCACATGATGGTTCAGAGAAATGATGGCTCAGAGAGAAAGGAATCAGGTGGAGAGGCAGACCCTTCCATAAGTTCAGGGGGTTTTACTCAAAGCCCGCACATGCTGGAACCTAAGGTTATAATTTGTCTATACTTTACTATTATTATTTTATTTAAAAACAGGCTAGTCAGACACGGGTTCCATAAGATTGGATGGTCTGACTATAGCTTATCGTTAATTGAAGAGAGTATAACTAAGAGTACAACTGAAGGTAACATGGGCCGATTGAGCATTGTTTCTAAGATGAATGGTTCAATTTTACGCCCACCTTGAAGATTAAGTGCAGAGAAATATATACAACTTGGCTATCTAAGCAGTTCAGGGCGACTGGAATGGTCTAGTCATATGCCCAAAGAAGAGAAAAGTTGTTGTGCGCTGTGTTTGTGTATACTTTGGCTAAGCTGGGCTCATTCCATAAGTTTGGGTGTCCCAACCTTATGCCTTATGTAATCTGGGTATAAAAGGGTAAATCATTGAAAGATCATGAACTATTGTTTGTTCAGGTTGACTTAGGATGGTGAGAGTACTTACCTTTGTGGCTTGGCCTGCATGAGACTGAGTGAGGCTACTACTTAGTCTGAGTTTCAGCTTGACAGGTAGTTGTTTTAGAGGCTCGCCACGTGCTAGAGCGATAGGACTTAGTCTCAACTCCTGTATTTTCTGGGCTAACTTTATTTTACTTAGATCAATTCTCGCATTTTCTGGGATCTTTTGTTGTACTTGGTCTTGTATAAATTTTGACAAGCTACTTTCTTTACGGGAAGCGCTGCCGAAATTTCTACAAATCAAGGGAGTTAGTTAATCTTTGGCTTTCCAAAGTTCAACTTGTCTAAAGTTCATATATGGGTTAGTAAAAATCTGGAAGGTCTCCTTTTCTAAAGGGAGTGCTGTCCAAATTTCTGCTAATTCA
This sequence comes from Chara braunii, assembly GCA_003427395.1. Classification (NCBI taxonomy): domain Eukaryota; kingdom Viridiplantae; phylum Streptophyta; class Charophyceae; order Charales; family Characeae; genus Chara; species Chara braunii. The sequence goes on along the minus strand of BFEA01000419.1, from coordinate 525,850 downwards.
GGGAGTTAGACAAAATTGGACTTCTGTTTTCATATTTGGGCTGGTATAAATTTTGAAAAAACATTTTTCCTACGGGAAGCGCTACCGAAATTTTCTTGATTTAGAGGAGATAGATTATATTTTGACAGGTGGCGATTCTGGCGATCCACCCTGAATGGGGGAGATTCTGCCATTACTCTACCTTTGCTTTGGGCACTAGCGTAGAGATAGGTTTAGACTTAGTTGGCAGATAACTTTGAGTGAGAATGTGCTATGGAGGTTCATCCCCTATATGCTGATGATTTAGCTTAGGCGTTGACCTGTCTTATGGTACATGTCTTTCTTGGACACTCGATTCAGGACCTGGGTTAGTTCAGCTTGATCCTATAAGGATCATCTTCTGTTATCACTGATAACAGGTCGGTTGCCGATTCGTGGTTTAAGCCACTCAACCTAAAGGCTTTAGCCTTGTGATTTGAACTGTTTTGTTGTGTTTTCACCGGGGCTTTATTTTGAATGGTCATGTAAGGAAAAATACTGAGTATTTTATTTTGAGGAGTTGTACAAGAGTGAGGCTTGTATGGCTAAAAGCAAGGGGTGTGAGCACAGAGAATGGTTGAAGCTGACCCCGTGTAGTGCGTGGACTTTTGTTGGATCTTTGATGTGATTGCAGATATGGTTGTGGTTCAGACTCCGGATGTGACTGCATGCGATTACACATGTATATGGCTGAGAGGAGTCCCACTGTGACTGTGAGAAGTGTTCGTCCTACATAAATAAGCCTTATGTATATACTGATATGTGCCTTGGGTATGCGCACGGCTTACTGTGATCGTGCGCAAGGGTTGACCAGATTATGGCTTGAGAGAAAAGGAAGACCCTCTGTTATCCTTTGCTTTTTAGAGAATTTTATAGTCGGACGTTGGTCCTGGGCCGGGATTCAAGGTCCTTGTCCAGAACATCCCAAACCCTAGACTCTGCAGGGAAGGAATCTACCCCCGTGCAAAGCCTATTTGCCTTGCTTACCGAGATGCTCAGACCAAAGGCCGGAGGTCTCGCGGCGGCTGCACGACTATTCCTTCAGCCGTGCAATATCGTGAGGGATTAAACCCTCACGACACTTCGAGTCTGACACTTGAGTGTCATAAGCGGTACTCGGATCCACGAGGGACCGCTTGATTATGGGCACTACATAGTACGCCATCATTACGACTGCTTGCGTACGCTTGCACTGCGAGTCGGTATGAGTTAGCCCTGTGTTCGCGCAGTTTTCTATTAAGTCTCGCGCGCGACGCCTATCCGATTTCCGCGTCGGAAAGTTATGGGATGGCTACTGAAGGGACTAGGAGTGTTGCCTCGTGGTTCGATTTGTGTGCGCGTGTGTGTTTTATTTTTGTGTTCGTAAAGTGGTGTGCGCGTGGTGTGTGGGATGCGTCCTAGTCGACCGACGACGAGTCGTGCTTGGGACCTAAGCCTTCCCAAGATGTCGGTTCGCGTGCGGGTCCGATAGGCGTATTACCGCGCGTACCCCCTATGCTACAGCGAACGAGAAACGCCCTCGGCTGGTCCACCTCTGCGGTCGCAACAGAGTAGCTTTCGTACTGTGGATTGGTAGCTCGGCGGGGATACGCCCACCGAAGGGAGGTGACAACTCCCGTAAGGTGGAGGTAAGTTGTGCCTCGCGTAGGCCCTATCCTGTCGTAGGGGCTCGCGAGAGGTATGGCTNCCACCGAAGGGAGGTGACAACTCCCGTAAGGTGGAGGTAAGTTGTGCCTCGCGTAGGCCCTATCCTGTCGTAGGGGCTCGCGAGAGGTATGGCTGGCGCACTCGGTCGGAGCGGCTTGCGGAAGCTCCATGTATATTTGCGACGAAGGATTTAAAACGGACTCCTGCGTGACGTGGCCGAGAGGGTCCCGCGCTGCCTCGTGTGGTGCCGGACCGATGCGCTCGACACCGGCATGCCCAAGAGCCAAGGAACCGATGGTAATATGTGATTATGCAGCCACCTACTACAAAGACATACTAACACCGCGCCTCCAAGGAGTGGCAGTGGTTAACAATCTGCATCAAACGAGTAATCATTGGTTAAATGTCAAGGTGAGAATTTATAATTCTGGTAAACTGGACTTGGATCGCCCGATCACAACGATAGAGGCCTGGTATGCACTGAAAGCTATGGCAGCAGGGAAATCCCCGGGGAACGATGGTCTCCCGGTGGAATTGTACCTATCCATCTGGAACGAAGTAGGAGACGCCCTGGTAGAGATCTACAATGAGGTCCTAATTGGAGGTACACTATCCACAAGCATGTGCAGGGGCATCATCTCCATCTTATTTAAAAAAGGAGATAGATCGGAGATCAGGAACTGGAGACCAGTCTTTGTACTGAATGTATGCTATAAGATCCTGGCCAAGATTTTAGCGAGGAGATTAGGGAAGTACCTCCCAGATTTTGTACAGCCAGATCAAGCAGCCTTTATAAAAGGGAGATCAATATTTACTAATATTATGACAGCTGTCGAGACTTTGGAGATTGTCCACAACGAGAATCGGAATACATCAGTTCTGTTATTGGACCTGGAGAAAGCATACGACCGATTAAATTGGTCGTATGTGATGGCGACTCTAAATGTGATGGGATTTGGTAGCTCCTTTTGTCAATGGGTGGTCACTATGTATTCAATGTCGACGGCAACAATATTAGTTAATGGGAGATTGTCTCAGGAATTCTCACTCACTCGATCGTTGAGACAAGGGTGTCCCTTGGCTCCATTACTGTTCGCAATCCAGATGGAAACGTTGCTGAGTAACATTAGAGCGTCCCCTCTGATCTATGGCCTGAAAGTGGGTTCAATGGAATGTAAAGTAAAAGCGTTAGCATATGATCTTTTTGTGGTCTCAGAGAATTCAACATCCTCCCTGTCGGCAGTGAAAGGGTGTTTGGATAAATACTCACACTTATCAGAAGCTGCAGTAAATTGGCATAAATCAACCTTCTTTCTCCCCCCCACCTTTGCGATGTCTGTACAATGGGGTATGCGCTGGATAATGAGAATCAATCAGAGCGATTTTTAGGAGTTTAGATATCACTCCTTGCGTGTAATGGAGACCAGGATGATCTACTTCTGCAGAAATCTCTACATAGGCTGGTGACATGGGGGAAAGCCCCCCACCTGTCGTTGTTCGGAAGAGGCATGGTGTTAAACGGGGCACTGTTCTCACTGCTATGGTTTGTCGGCACAGTCAGAAGTTTTGGCCAGGCAATCTCAGCAGATTGGAGAAGGAAAGTCCAGCACACGGGTAATAGACACAGGGTTAGGTTGGTTCAAGAACACATGGTGCCTGAGAGGAACGTTGGCACAGGTTACAGAGGATAACAAATTGGCTATTGAAGGTTGGTTATTCCAATGTGAGTAGGAACTATAGAGAAACAGTGGGTGCAGGAAAGAGGAATAGTCATACCTGGCCCAACCTGAACACTCGGTTGTATGGGGTCGCAGTAGACAGGCAGTGGGATTAGATAGTGGAAGGAGTGGTCCAACTTGAGAATGTCTCGATGGGAGACATACTGTCGCATTAGACAGGACAGTAGTTTTTGCATTCTAAACAGGCAAGGTAGAATCTTCCTGTGTTGGAGCATATAGGTAGGACAACGAGAGGCTTCAGTAGGGCTTAGAGAAGTTAGGTTGACGATAACCATGGTTTCGACTGGGTGGCTATAGGTTTTGTAGTTTTTGTTTTGTTCTGGTCTCTAATTTTTAATTTTGGTTTATGTGGCTTTTTGGGCCCTGGTGGCTTAGGTTTTTTTTTGGGGTGTTGCAGGATTGCGGAATTACAGGGCAGCGGTCTGATGTTGGCCGTATCTGTCCCTAGAGATATTCCCAATGTCTGTGGTTTTGGTGCCTAGGGAGGACCAATTTGTGAACTGTGTCAAACATATGTTTTCCGGGTTGGCATGTGTGAGGGATTCCCGGCCTCAACTTGGTTATCCTATAATGAAAGCCCACTGGGCCCCTTTGCATTGTTAAAAAAAAAAAAAAAAAAAAAAAAAAACCCAACTTTTTCCCAAAAAAAAAAAAAAAAAAAAAAAAAAGCCCTACTTTTTCCCAAAAAAAAACAAAAAAAAAACAAAAAAAAAAAGAAAAAGGGCCTGGCAACACCACTGTCCAAATGTGAAAAAGACAAAAATGTGGCGGGTGCACCTGGCCATCTTCTAGCGGTAAGTTCATTCTCATTTTGCACATTTCGAAAGTGGTGTGGCGATGCCCAGAGATAGGGTCTGGCTGCACTACTCTCCACATGCACAACAGACAAAAAGTACGGCGGTGCATTTTTACATGTTCTAGGGGAAGATTCATTCTCATTTTGCACATTTGGAGAGTAGTGCAGGGAGGCCCATAGTGTGTCCTTTTACCCCCAGTCCCGCACAGCTCCACATGCAGCCTTCATAGTTCAGGCCCAGGAGTGGCAGGAAGCTTGGGTCCAAGAAATTGCCCAGGGACTAGGTCCCACCTGCGCGAATTAAGAGATACTGACCGTAGATAGCGAAGATCAACGGCCGAAATCTACTAATTTGAGCAAGTGGGACCTTGCCCCAGGTGCTGGAGCAGGAAGAGCCACAGTCTGGGCTGCTCACCCTTACAGTGCTGTGCTGCTTGAGGAGAGGCTCCTCCTGAAATTGTTGCCGGTGCGCCAACCCTCACCCCTCTCAGGGCGTACTCACACTAGCACGATCTTAAATGGATGTGACGTATATACGGCCGCACCTGGATGCATGTGGCCGCAATTCCATCCCGAAATAAGTAAAAAAGTCCTAGTGTGAGTATGCCCTCAGACAGGAGACCGAAGAGATCAACCCGCAGACTGACTCCTCAGAGTCAGAGCTACCGGCTTAACCCACCCGAATAGAACGCCCAGTCATTATCGCTGCATCTGGACTGAAAGTTGTGCCAAATACAGCTATAATGATCGGGCGTTCTATTCGGGTGGCTGAAGACGGTAGACTAGCATCATGCTGATGTGGCAACATCCGTATGTTTTTTTTTTTTCTTTTTTTTAATTTAGACCGTTTCTCAATTTATGCCTGTCATCCTTGCGCAGGGGCCATTTGCTAATTTACCCTTCTCTGTATCGTTCCAATTTAACGGATGTCCCGACAGACCCTCCGCATATTTTGAGACGACCCATCTCACCTCTGAGTCTGATTCTGAATCCGAGGGGCGCTCAGCAGATGACCAACAAAATAAAACTGTATGCAGAAGAAAGATTTTTTTTTTTTTTTTTTTTTTTAACACCATCTCTCATAAATTTCATGAAATAATTTGAGGCCGGGGTCCTCACAATTCAACCCGGTGTACTGAGAGCATTACTCAGCTTAGCTTATCCTGGAGAGAACCAGGGGCATAGATCTCAGGTAAAACTTCAGTCAAAATAATAAAGGTAGCCCGTGAGAGGGAGATGTCTACTGTAGTTTCTGAAACTTAAGGCAATTGCCTCCACCTAAAACGGTCCAGTTGAGTCTCCCTATCCGGAAAGAATGAGCTCTCTCAGTCCATCAAGTGCAGCCGAGAGCAGAAACTACAATGGCCAAATGACTCTACTGTGTTCAGTTTGTCAAGCCAATTCCTGCTGAGTGAAGTTCTCCAGAATATCTGAGGTATCTTTTTGGGGTTGAGTCTCTTGCTAAGAATGTTCCTACTGGCAAATGGTGTGTTACTAAAGGGATGAGAGTATCGTTGTTCTGCAACTCATGCTCCCCGAAGGCTATTGAAGACATCAATCATATTTGGTGGCAATGCCCCGTTGCTCGGGCCTTCTGGGAATGGTCGAAGAAGATATGGTCCAGGGCATACCAAGGAGAGGAAGGAGAGACTCTATGGAACCGACAAGCACTCATCAAAGGGGATAGGCACAAAGACTGTGTAGCTCCATATCCAGCATGGATAGCCAGAGCACTGGGTCTGTGGATCCTCTGGTGTGCTAGGAACTCTCAGAGGTTTGGCTCATCTTCCACTCGAGGTCCAAAACTGCAATTTCTAATGCTTCAGGGTCTCAGAGAAATTATACTGGCAGATTGGCGTAGAATCTGCAATTCTAAGGCTAGTTTAGCGTATAAGGTTCGCAATTTCAAATCTAAATGGAGTCTCCCATTCTGCTGGGCCATTCCTACCCAGACAAAACTCGCTAGTCTTCTCTGTTCTCTTGGAGGAAAGAAGAAGCAACCTGATTATTTAGAAGGCTTGCGTGTTTGACAGCCGGAAGTGCTCTGAGGGATTTACCAAAGTTGCAGCAGAGCTCAAAATGTTGAGACGTCATTCCTTCTGCTGCTGCGAAATTGTCCCAGTTCGCCTTGACAGTGTAGAGTAACCTGCTTGCTTTGGACTGTATCCTGTACCCCACTTATACTTGGTACTCAATCAGTGGGACATCCTTCCTTTCTCTTGAAGCAGATTTCCACCCAATGGCTAAGGGATGAACCTTGGTCTGCAATAGGGCAGTGCCTTCCAAGCAGAGAGTCAGGACCAACTGTTGCCTGCCGTTAAATATTCGCGTTTCTTCTTTGACCAGAACTTGGGTGTACTCTTCTCTGTAGATTTCTGATGGATTGTCCTCTCCCTTCGATAGCTTCCCTCTGTAATCCATTTTTCAGAACACCGTTTTGCATTTGTCAATCGGCAGCACCTCGATGACTTGATGAATGTCGGCTTCTTTTTCCCTTGCAGCGATCCATGTACCTTTGGCCAGTCCATTGGAAGACAGAAGTGACTTCCATGACTGTGGTATGGCCTCTATGATTAGGCTCCAGTTAGCTTGCATATTAGGAAGTTGGCCCAATTTCCTCTGAATCTCAGATACTTGTTTCCACTCTCTATTCTCCGTATCCCAAATATGTCTTATCTGAAAGATGCCCCTACATACCCAAGTCTTGCCAAATGAGTTAGCTGTGATTATAATACTATTGCCTGAGGTACCTCTAATTGCCGAGTTATCAAACAGATTCTGACACAGAACTTCTTCAGCGATCGTAGGCCAGTGAATGACAGAAGGGAGCAGATTACACCATGCCTTCAGAATTGGAGCCCACGTCCGAGATTTCACCCTCATTCTCAAAAAACCTTTCATGAACAAACATGCCCATACACTTTCTCGCTCCGACAACCCCCATTCTTCCATGAGAATCTGCTGGGCTAGTCTGATCCAGGGGCGGTTAGTATCCAAAACCAAGAGTCTGACAATCCACTTTATCAGCAGAGCCTTGTTCTGAGAGAGTCTAGCAGACCTAGACCTCCCTCGTTCCTTTTCTGAGTGATCTTCCACCAGGCGACTTTCGGTAAGGCTCTACCGTTGTCTATCATACCTTTCCAGAGGTAAGTAGCAGTCCGCTGTCTGAGTAGTTGTTCGGTGTTCGTAGGGATAGGTTTGATAGACAATATGTACCAGATCGTAGAGAGGACCATAGTGTTTATTACTATGGCTCGGCCGAACAGGGAGACAAACCATACTTTGGACCACGTCGTGAGTCTGTTCACCACGCGGTCTTCAATGATCCTACCCTGCTTTCTCTCATTATTCCCATACGAAACTTCTATTCCCAGGAATCGTTCTGAGTGATCCCTGTCCTTGATCTGCATACCCAGATCTACTGCTAACGGTGTGTTGTCTCTAGTGAGTGCGACAGATTTTACCCAGCTCACCTTTGCCTTTGAGGCTTTGCTAAACAACTCCAGTGATTCTTTAACCGCCTCTAGCGAATGCGTAGAGTTTTCTGATACTACTGCCAAATCCTTAGCCAGGGCCGATGACTTTAGCTGATAGTCGGGTGTGATCTGTAGGCCATTGGCTCGAGAATTGCGGATCAGGTCCAGTAGAACCTCTTGTTGTAGTACATAGAGGAGTGGTGCCAGCGGACACCCTTGTCTGAGAGACCTTGATAAAACGAAAGGAGATGATTTCTTACCATTGACCACTACTGATGCAATCGAGTCGTGGTATAGCTTCCTTACCCAATTGCAGAAAACCGGTCCAAATCCCCTATGTTCCAGTACCTGAATCACAAAATCCCAGTTGACCCTATCATAGGCCTTCTCAAAATCTATTAGTAAAATGACTTCTGTAGATTTCCTGCTTTCTATAATCTCCATGGCCTGTGTTATGGTCATGACATTGTCTAGTACTAGGCGGCCTTTAATGAAACCAAACTGGTATGAGTGAACTAATTCAGGTAATAGCTCTGAGATGCGACGAGATAGAACTTTTGCAAGTATCTTCCCGCCAACGTTGAGTAATGTGATGGGCCGGTAGTTCCTTATATCTCGTTTCTCATTCTTTTTATAGATGAAGGTGATTGCTCCCTCCATCATCTCCTTACCCAAGGTATGTCCCTCGATGACCTTATTGAAAATCTCCAATAGTATTGGGCCAAAAATACCCCAAGACTTTTTGAAGAATTCCACARRAAGACCATCAGGGYCTGGGCATTTCCCCAGTGYCATGCTGTTCATAGCCCCAGTGAGTTCTTCTAGTGTGATCTTTTCGTCCAGTCGGTCTCTTTGGGGTGAGYTGATCTTCTTCATGTTYGGGTCCCACARCTTCTCCTCCTCCTCAGGTGGAACCAAGGGTTMCYCGGGAGTTTTCTCCGTTGATAGTAGTCTTTCATAAAAGAGCCTAACGTAGGAGCATATCTCCTCTGTGTCTTTGGCTGGTGGTAGGGAAGAATCAAAGGGGTGGAAGATTTCTRTCATCTGAGTACTACCTTTACARRMTGTGGCTTTATGAAAAAACTGYGTCGACATTCTGTCGTTGTGCAGGATCTTCTTGACTGCAGAGTATTTAAGCCATTCTTCTTCCCGTTTGATCTGATGATCTTCCCAGCGRCTCATACATCGGTCTCTTACTTCTGTCCAATACGATAAGTTGAAAGATTCCTGTGTCATTCTCTGTTCTGCTTTCTCCACTTTCTTTCTTAGCTCGGCTTCCTTGGCGTTTCTTTCCCTAGCCTTAGCTAAACTGAAGAATTCCAACATCTTCGTGGTCTGTCTAATACCAGCGTCATACCACTCTGCCTGTGAGTCAAACACAGACTTCTCCTCTTCCCAATCCTTCCAGAATTCTTGGACCCAGGTTTTGACGCCCGGATCATCCAGGACCTGTGCATGTATCCTTGGAAGGTCCCTTGCTGTGGCCACTTTGGCTCCTAGGGATACTTCCATTGTTACTGGTGTGTGGTCTGATAAAGGATCCGAGTGGATTGTGACATCCATAACGAGATCCCAATTGTGCTCCCTGATAAGCCAGTAATCTAACCTCTTCCTAGCTACCGGATTGGTGTCCGAAGAGGATGCTRAGACCCAAGTATATTCCTTTGCATCGAGGTATATACTTMTGAATGCGTCTTTGAAGTCCTGGTCGAGAATGAAGTCCTTAAACCTTCTGGAGTCTTGCCAATTTCCTTCTCCACTAGAGGAGKCTAGCGTGGGGTCTATCGTGGAATTCCAATCCCCTCCTATAATTRAATTACTTACGTCAGGGATAAACCCTTGGATTTGTGAAAAAAAATCCCRCCTTTCTTTGCGATCTACCGGTGCGTRAATCGACATGAAGGCYCACTCTTCCTCATTAATAAGCACTTTAACCCAAACCCATCTCCCTAATGAATCATAGAAGGAATCTAAAACTATAYAGTCGAAATTCCTATGAAATAGGATTGCTACCCCKCCCTTTGTTCCGTSCGCAGGAGCCCACCATTGTTTGCCTCCCCACCAATTACCTAACTCACTAATTTTYCTTTCATTCAACTTTGTCTCTTGAAGTAAGGCAACCTGGATATTCTTTTGGTGGAACCATGTTTTCAGTCWTGCTTTCTTATGTCTCCCGTTGTCATCTCCAAGTCCTYTAACATTCCATGTGACTAACYGCGTTTTGTTAATGGGCATTTACGCCCTCGGATTGYGCCCTTGCCTGGATTGGCGCTTGACCATGGCCTGTAGCGTCAACTCCTYCTTCCATCATGAGGTCTGAGTCCCACGGTTTCCTGAGGGAGTCCAACAGGAAATTGGAGAATAAGTTCTTATTCCCTGTTAGCTGCGTATTCAACTGAGCCAGAGTATMTCCCCTGATCTCGTCAGAGATCATGATSATATGCAAATCTTTGATATTCGCAGATTTGAATACAYCGGTAGAGAGCCAATRGAGACCCCCGTCAAAATCTGCCACAGTCGGGGCCCTTAGGGGCCGRGCATTAATAAGATAGACAAAAACAAATGTCATCTTAGCCGAGTGTCCGGAAAACGGACCCAGTCGTGACATGCTATAGCCGCTTATCAATTTGGTTTCATACCTATCAGCGAGGTATTCATCAACCAACTGGGAGGCTACAGATGGGGAGGGGATGTCTTCCAATTCCCAAACAGGTAGTCTGAGGGGTCCCTGCTGGTTGGGGAGAGTTAGCCACTCAGCAGAGATGGCGTTGTCTCTTAGGATAATAGGGCAAAAGAGATTGGTGAAGGTTACCTCCTTTGAATGCTGCTCTTTGGAGATGGACGTCATTGGAGTGGGTGCAGCTTGACCTCCATCTGTATGTAGTGGATGATGATGTTTTCCCAGTCCCTGCGCCAGGGACACCTCTTGCTGAATCCCTTGTTCGAGTGATTGGACCATGGAGGATACCCTTGTCTCCTGATGCAGCTGTCCATCCGCAGGTGTCGTAGGAGGTAGCTCTCTTCTGCTGAATTTTGTCGGTGAGACTTGCAAATTGTTTTCCACTAAGGTCGCTCCTATCCCTGGAGATCTGGGGGATTCAGGAATGGTAATGTTAATTTTAGCATTAACCTTCCTTCTCATGTTTCCCCCTCTCCCTCCAGCGTTCCCTCTACCTCTCGAGGAGAGGGGAGAGGGAACTATTGGAGAAGAGGTAGATGCTGCCTGGCTTGCCATCCGCTTTTCCAGGAGTGTAGAACCAAAGTCTCTGCCTCGGCCTGCTAATGAGGAAGCTGATACATTGTAGGCGGTGTTGTTAGCGTGCTTTCCTCTGTTAGAGTCTGTCCCCTTGCGAGGTGTGGTATCTGTATTCTAGTGTTGATTGACAGTAGCGGAGTGCGGATTTCTTCTCCCGCACATGACAGGATTCGATGTTGGAGGCACCTGTTGCCCCTCCCTATCCCCATATGAGACCCTCCCTCTTGCTTCTCCAAGTGGGTTTGGGTCAGATGGGGTTAGTCGTAGCAACGGCACAGGGAACTGCCCCTGAGTCGCGTGATTCGCTGTCGTCGTAGGATGACCTTGAGCTACTGGTGGACTTGTGCGTGTCTCTCCTGGTGCCGAGGGTCGGTTCCCGTTCTCTCCCCTTGTTGCCTGGCCTGGTTGTGGGATGGGGTTAACTCCAGCACGAAGATCCCCACCCGAAACTTCTGAAACTGGTCCGCTTGGTCTCCAGCTTGAACCCTCCTCTTGGCGGAACCTCGTTGAGCGATCGGATCGCCTTGGGGCATGATCCTTCGACTCTTCTTCTTTGTCTGGACACTCCGTGGTGTAGTGACCGTACCATCTGCAAGTCCTGCACCAAGGTGTGATATTGGCCACCAGGTCTGCAGACAGTGTGTCGAGGCCTACTCTTAGTGTGAGGACCGGTTTAAATCTGGACTCGTGCGATCTATCGATACCGAATTTAGCATTAACCAAATGAGGCATCGATTCGTCCTCCACCGGTTCAAACTCCTTAACGATGGGTCCTATCGCCTTTTTCACCATGGTGCGAATGAAGGAAAGAGAGTATAGAGGAAACCTTACCGCCATTACCCAGTAATTTTTCACCCTCTCCCTCTCTCTTTCCGTTTCCCATTCGTTTTTAGGAAGCCACAATCGAATAATTACCTTGTATTTCTGTCTGTCCAAAGTGAAGTTGATCTCCGGCTTCCTACCCATCATTGACTCTTTCGCCTCTATCGACCTAGCAATGTACGTAATCATTGATCTACCCTCCACGTGAGTGGAGCCCCTTCCCAACGCTTTGAATTCCGGCCTCAATCGTCCATCCTCTAAATTTCGTACAAATTGTAACTTCTCCTTGTTTCCCAAGTTCTTGGCTTTTCCTCCGAAAATGAACACCACCGTATGATCCTTTAGCCATTGAATCTGGATCTTGTTGAAATCTTCATGAACCACGCCGTTGATGCTGTCCTCTTCCGTGTCCACTTCCAGGTACTGGTCCAGATCCGGAATATTGCCCTGAATAAAACACTGCTGGAGCAGTGTTTGGATACGTTGTTCCTCTGCCCCATCGATGCTCGACGCCTGGTCCTGTTCACCCCCTTCTGCGTCCTGGTCCATTGTATCTGCTCTCAGGAGAAAGGAAAGGGAATACCAAGATGTTCGCCGCTCGATGGACCTTGGCCTTCAAGTAGGGAGAGTAACGATTGTACGGTTCTTGTTTAGCGAGAGAGAGTAGATCTCGTCATCGTATTGGTTAGGGGGAGAGTGCAGGAGGAGAGGAGCTATTAGGAATGATGAAAGGAATTTAGGGATAATGATTACGGGAAGAAATCCGGGGTCGATCGTGTCGCTTTCCTGGGAAGGTGAAAGTGGGACAGAAAGAACCTTTCCTTGTTTACGTTCCCTAGATTCCTCAGTAGGGAAAGGAATGAAGTATCGAACCGCGACAACGGGGTGGTATTATTGATGTCTACTTGGTTAAAGATAGGAAAGAACAAGAGAGGTTGTGATGGAAAGGAAAAATTTCCAGAATGGGCTGCGATCCAGAAAACCTATTGCGGTAATCCTGATCGTGGTAAGCGAAATCATAATAGAGCGGAGTATCTGGCGACTTTTCTGTGAAGGTCTGGAGACAGGGCGAGAAGAGCTCGCCTTGTCTACGTAGCATCTGGTAATTTCTGTTTTGGGACTTTGCCCCGGTAAGCCGCGCATCCTACTCCACTTCTAGCAAACGAAATGGAGCTACCATGAGAGGTTGATGCTCCCCTTAACTCGCCATCGCTGATAGTAAGTTAGGGTTAGCCAAGTTACCCTAGCACGGTAACTCGCGCTGGCGCAAGCGTAGACAACGCAGCTGAAAGCGCGTTCCGGTCGCCCCCATCCAGAAGAAAGATTTTTTCCATGGACTGGGAAAGGACGAAAGGCTCTTGACAATGTTTGTGTGGAAAAAAGTACGTTGAAGACCTGCTACTATTAGGTTTCTACGAAGATTTTTTTTTTTTTTTTTTTTTTTTTTTTCTTTGGATCGTGGGTTTTTTTTTTTGCCTACGGTTGGTGTGTGCACTTGAGGGTTCGCCAAAGATTGTTTTTTTTTTTTTTTTTTTTTTTTTGTGGAGTTTCTACGAAGATGGGAACCTACAAGATAAGCAAAAAAAAAAAAAACTGAACGGGTGATGGAGAAGCGATCACACACATCCATAGAGTGTGATGTAAAAACAAACAAACAAACAAACAAATAGATGAAGGGACGCTGGCCCCGTTTCCAGCAGGCGAAGCTCCCCACCAATAGACTGGAGCATGTCCTTTTTTTTTTTTTTTTAATTAGTCCTTTTTTTTTTTTAAACCACCAGTACAAGCCCCAGCTATCAGCCGTAGAAAGAAAGAAGCAAATCAGATTGGTCCTTCTGAAAACTTGGAACAGTTTAAAAAAAAGAAAAAAAAAAAAACTTGGAACAGTGTGACAGGTCTGCTCTTCCCACCCAACCCATTTTTATTTTTTATTTTTTCCCAAATAAAAGCCGGTGTTGTGTTAGTAATGATTTTCCACAAAAAAAAAAGAAAAAAAAAGAAATGATTTTCCCCAACAAAGCAAAAAGTAATGACTGGAAATGGGCGGCTGAAACCACCCCCCCCAAAAAAAAAAAAAAAAAAAAGAAAAAGTAATGACTGGAAATGGGCGGCTCCACACACCCCTGCGACAGCAGCATTAAATACTTTCTATAACAGGAAATATGCACCTCCTCTCCAGAGTCTCCACCAAACGTTTTTTTCCCTTGGCGGGTATACCACTGAGCCCATGTTTACACGTCCACCAAACATTTTTCTGTTTTTTTTTTTTTGTTGTTGTTTTTGTTTTTCCTGGGATTTTTTTGAGGGAAAAAATTTAAAAGATCCTTAGTATGTGGTGTGAGTTTTCCCTCGATGAACAAATTGAGGGCGTACTCACCGTCGGACTTTTTTGCCAGGTTTCTGGACGTAAATGCAGTCAGGAACATCCGTGTCTGGCTGTGGTAAATGCAGGTCGGATGCATCTGGAAAAGTCCCACTGTGAGTATGCTCTGAGAGTTCAAATGGTTCCCAAGGCTACTACAGTTTTTTGTACTCCCTTCTTCTCCCGAATAGCTGTATTTGGGGTGTCTTTCAGTCCAGATACAGTACTGCTATCATGACCGCACGTTGTATTGGGGGGAAGAAGGTTGGTGGTAAACCAAAAAAAAGGTTCATCTTCTTTTATTTTTGTTGCGATCTTCCCAGATAATCCAAATAATAATGGTGCGGATCATTTGGGCAACATAGCCTCTTCCAGTTCGCTGGAACCAGGTACTGGGGATGCATCCATGGAGAACCCAGGCCTTGTCCCATTGGAGCAGATTCCCCACGAAGTTGAGCCAGTGTCGTTCCCACCACTGCCAGATGCGTTTGGAGGCAGGGCACTCCCAGAAAAGGTGTTCAAGGGACTCTTCCTGCCTGCCCCCACACGGCCTGCACTGTGTGTCTACCTCCATTCCCCTCTCGATGAGAGGAGCCATGCCAACCCTGCAAGCTTCTGTGAGGGCAGCATTGGTAATTGTGCCCACAATGCTTTGAGGCCCTGCTCTGTGACTGGTTGCACATCTGGAATCTTCCGATTGAAAGTTGAGGCTGCCGCTTCTGGCAAGGCTTTGACTTGGCTAAGTGGTCTTCTTCCAAGCTTCGTGGTATAGCGAGCCAGGGGGATAGGAGGGCCCTGACGCATTGCCCAGGACTGAGCCAATGGGTCGATCCTCGCCTCCATGAGGGGCTGTCCCTTGAGCAGGAGATTATATGTTGTTCTCCCGTTGATCTGGCTGGAGTCGACTCGGATTAGCTGTGGTAACTGGTCGCTGCAGATTGCCGCTTCTCCCTGGCGTTGCAGTCTGTCTTGTTGGGAGGTTCCCTCTGCTCGGCTCCAGTGCTGGGCTTGCCACGTGTCCTCGTCCAACTGTTGGATGGTACGGAAGACTGGCTTGGGTTCCTGGTCCTGCGGCAGCGCATACCATTCGCCTGCTACGAGATCCTTTGACTGCAGTAGCTGGTGCCAGTGAGGGGGGATTGCCTGCTGGATCTGTGCACATCTCTCTGCAACGTGCTGAAGGCGTTTGAGCTTTACCTTTAGCTGGTCCCCTGTGTACCACTGTGCCTCATCTTCGTTCCACAAGTCTCGGATTGTTGCGACTCCCCTTTCACACCATTTCCTCCCGAAGTTACCTGGTGCAGCTGTGGCTTGAAAGGGAGTGCCCTGCCTGCTGATGATCATATCGTTATCAAAGATGCTTTGCCGAAGGACTTCTTCCTTGGTTACCGGTACCTTCCTTTGTGTAGGCATCAGGAGTCTCCATGCAGACCAACAGGCTTTCGCCATCGGGGATCTCAACTGCCTATTTGCATAGGTGGTCATAAAAACACATGTCCAAATGTCCTCCTTGCGTGTCAGCGAAAGTTCTTGCTGCAGCATGTACTCCAGGATCACTAGCCAAGATCTTCGTTCAGTTTGGGTTGTGACCTTTAGCAGCCACTTCATCATGAGGGCCAAGTTCTGGCTTCTAGGATCCACTATGCTCAAGCCTCCCTCCCGCTTGGTTGTGCAGACTTTGGACCAGGCACATTTAGAGATGAACCCCTGGTCCTCTTCCGCTCCTGGTTTCCAGAGATAGCGTGCAGCGTCCCTGGCCAGCGCTCTTGTGGTTGGCTTGGCTATAAGGCAGACCGCCGCTATGTACACAGCTGCGCAAAGACGGCTGATGTGATCAAGATTGCTCGCCCTAATAGTGAGATCCCGACTGCTGCTCTGCATTTCTGAAGACAAGCTCTGGTGCGAGCACGAAGGATTGATTGTTGGTTGGGTCTGGCGTCCGATAGGGAGACCTGAACGCCTAGATACCGTTCCGAGACGTCTGAAGGGATTCTACGCATACCCCAGTCCTGGCCAGAGAGTTCATAATCTGCGGGGAGAAAGTAGACAGATTTCTCCCAATTGACCTGTGCCTCGGACAAGGTTGCGTAGCTGTCCAACAGCGTCTTGACTTCTTGTGTTGACTCCGGGACCGCCTCGACTACAAGTAGTAGGTCATCTGCGATGGCACCTGTCTTCATCTGCTCTCCATTCCCCAAGTCCAGGCCTTGTATCCGCGGCGACGCCCTCAGCGAGTTAAGGAGAACCTCCATCTGCAGTGTGAAAAGAAGAGAGGCAAGCGGACAGCCTTGGCGAAGAGATCTTGACAGTGTAAAGGAGGCGGACTGGAAGCCGTTGACATTAACTGTTGCTGTCGCATCGATGTAGAGCTCTCGAACGATCTGCTGGAATCTTGGACCAAACCCCATATGCTCCAGGGTCGCTAGCACAAAAGACCAATTGACTCGGTCATACGCCTTCTTGAGATCCAGCATTGCAATCAAAACCTGTCTATTCTCACTTTGAATGACCTCCAGCGCGCCCACAGCCATCATGATGTTCTCAGCGTCTGTATGGACTAAAAGTGGCAAATAGGGGCTGAGTCGTCTGGCAAGCAATTTGGCCAGGATCTTGTACGAGACGTTCAGCCTGGATATGGGTCTCCAATTCCGTATGTTGCATTTATCTCCCTTCTTGTAGATCAGAGTGGTGATGCCCTTCTTCATATCGTGTGTTAGGCTACCTCCAGCCAGGATTCTATTGAATAGGGACAGCAGCTCCGGGCCCAAAAATTCCCATGTGGCTTCGTAGAACTCCACAGGGAGTCCATCTGATCTTGGGCTCTTACCGTGCGCCATACTCTTGACCGCAGACCACAGTTCGTCAAGCGTGAACGGTTCCTCCAACTTTAGGCAGCCTTCCGGCGGGAGTCTCACCGCCGTGTGTTGCCACAAATCACGCTCCTCCTTAAGTTGCTGCGGGGATAGGTCTGGTTCTCGTATTGAGGTGAGGATGTCTTGGAAGTAGCACAGTGCATACTCTCCAATTGAGTCGGAGTCCTTTGCAGGTGGCGCCTCGGCGTAGAAAGGATGGTGGAGCTCCCTTATCAGCGCGTTCTGCCTTGGGGGCCATATGCGCTGAAAGGTTTCTTTGGACATGCGGTCCGCTGTTATAAGGCCCTTCTCCTGCGCTCTTTGGGCCCATATCACGTGTTGTTCCACCTGCATATCCTCTAGTTTCTGGAGCCAGCGGTCCCTTCTGTGCTGCCAGTAAAGTTCCGCCAATGGTTGCATCTCTAATTCTGCCTCCGCTTCTGCAATCATCTCCCTGCATTTCTGTTCCTGCTGCCTTCTTCCTCTGGCCTGGATTCTTGAAAAGACATCGAGGGCTCTGGTGGTGACCCTGAAACCCATTTGCAGCCACTGTTCCTCCGTTTCAAAATCCCCCTTGGTTTGCTGCCAGTCCCGCCAGTGTGCTGTTGTCCAGTCCAGGATCCCTTGTTGGTTGAGTAGTTCCGTGTTCAGGCGGAAGGTGCCTGGCCCCCTCTGCAGTTGGTTTGCAAGTTCAAAGGCAGCCACCAGGGGACGATGGTCTGACAGCGTTTCGATCACGCAGTTGACCGAGGCCAGGGCGTCCCATGCAGCTCCCTTGGTCAGCATTAGGTCAAGCCTCCGCTTGGGCGGAGGGCTGTCCCTCGTCCTCTGCGCCGAGAACCAGGTGAAGCCTGGATCTGTGGGATGAGTAACTCGGAAGGAATCAACCAAGCTTCGTTCCGTCATTCAGGTCGGTTCAAGATCACTGCTTCCTCTATGTGTTAACTGCAACCAGCAAATGCTCAGGAGCTGTTTTTTTTTTTTTTTTTTTTTTTTTGCCCCAATAAAAGCTCCCATCTATTTCGTGGGGAGCAGCACGTGCTGGGAACCGGGGGCCAAGTCCCACTAGCAGCGTTGAGCTACCTCAACGCCTGAATCTGGGCGTGTTTGTGGAGACGTGCAGTTCAGGAAACTCAACACCATTTCTGCACATCTCCGCAAAAGCGTCCAGATTCAGGCGTTGAGGTAGCTCAACGCTGCTAGTGGGACTTGGCCCCGGGCCCAGCGTCCCTCATGAAACTACAATCTGAAGATTCAAGATTTTGATGATGGCTTTTTTTTTTCTTTTTTTTTTTTTTTCCTTTTTTTTTCCCGTATGGAATGCTCCAATCTATTGGTGGGGAGCAGCGCCTGCTGGAAACTGGGTCCAGAGTCCCAATCAAAACATTCCAGGGGCGAGGTCCCATTAACAGTAGGATAGGAGCGTGGCCGATCCAGTGTGACACTGAGTGGCAGCGGGCTGACAGGTTCATTACGAATTTCTGGGCTGAGAAAACAGAAGAAAGGCCAAAAAAAAAAAGAGAAACAGAGACCTCACACCGGGGGGGGAAAAAATAAAAATAAAAAATCACGGCAGAGTGCTTCCGAGCCATCAGATCACAAATGATATGATGGTGGTGGTTGCAACAACAGTAACCGCCACATTTTCTGGAATAAACTTGAATTGTGTCAGCAGTGATCCTGATACCCTCCATATATATATACTCCGTGATTGAAGGAGGGCTCCACCGACCCAATGAGATAATTGCACAACAGCAAGCAAGCAAAATACTGAAAATCTTCTATCCAGTGGGCCTAAGGCCAACCCCACCCTCCTTTGGGGTTGGCCACACCGCCAACCGATTGAAAAGATTCTGGCGGGAAGCTTTCTTTGCACGGGCATGCCCAGTGTCAAGGAGAGGAGGAGGGGAACCAAGATCTCCTTGCTTTTTCGGGTAATGCATGTAAAATACTGACCGTGGGATCACGAGTACCGCACGGCACGATTTGGGTTATTCAACTGCCCCACAAACTCGTTTCTATCCTATCCCGTTGCTAGGGGACCTCGCCCCAGGACACACTTTCAACTTCCACGATTGTATCTTTTTTTTTCTTTTTTTTTCAGGAAAAAGAAGAGGATCCTTTATTCAAATTTCAAACCAGAAAGTAACTCTGAGGCCGGGAATCCTCAACAAACAACCCGGAGGGTAGGTAGGGTAACCATGGCACCGGACCTGATCCAGCTTCAGTTCATCAAATCAAGGTCAGTGCTGTCTGTTTGCTGTTATGGCAACAGTTGCTGTAAACCATTCTTATCTATAAAAAAATATTAAAAATTGAAAAAAAGATTGTAACTTTGCAACCTTGAACGTTCCGCTTTAAAAAAAAAAAAAAAAAAAAAAAAAAAAAAAAAAAAAAAAAAAAAAAAAAAAAAAGAAAGAAACTACTGATAATAGGGATGAAGATGAAGATGAAGATGAAGATGATCTGTGAAAAGAATGAGGTACATGAGCAAAACGCCGGCCTCACATTTCATGAGCAACTCCTAGCCTCCCCTCCGGCAAACACAACATTCAATAGGCAAAATATGAGCCTAACCAATACCAGCCAACAGCTGTTAGTGTTCCCACTGGCAAGACAAATGCTCAGGAACTAGCACTGAACGACGTAGAAGAAGAGGCGGCAAGACCTAGCGGTACAGGCGATGAACTATCAGGAACCAGCAAATGAGAGGGAGCTATCGGGAAGAAAAGCTGAGGCTTACGCCGGCGGCTTTTGGGGGGCGGGTGAATCCATCCATGCAGAAACGTCGTGGCTTCCTCGCTATCGCTATAGCTGGGAAACGTACCGGTGGTTTAAATCACCAGTGCCTTTCCCAGCTATTTTTCAGATATGCGCCTCGTTAATGGCCGCAACTTCTGTGGCTGGGCCGCCGTCGATAAATTTCACCGTAGGCAGTTGTTGCCATGGTTACCGTCCGGACGTCTGGATCCCATTCCGGACCATCCACATCTGGATGTCCGGGCGGACGTCCTGTCCGGTAGGTCCGGAATTTATGTATTTTTACTTATATTTTTCTTTTGGTTCGTTCATGGGCCACCCCCCAAAAAAAATGTTTTGGGATTTTTTCGATTTTTTTGACTATTTTCCGGCCCTTTCAGAAAGCCAGAGAGGACCGGGCTGAGACTGATTTGAGAGAGAGAGAGAGAGAGAGAGAGAGAGAGAGAGAGAGAGAGAGAGAGAGAGAGAGAGAGAGAGAGAGAGAGAGGGACGTGCACAGGCTGGATACTGC
>BFEA01000419.1:487915-502259 GCA_003427395.1 Chara braunii | reverse complement strand
GTGTGTGTGTGTGTGTGTGTGAGAGAGAGAGAGAGAGAGAGAGAGAGAGAGAGAGAGAGAGAGAGAGAGAGAGAGAGAGAGATGAAGTGGCCGCCATATGCGTAGCCATAGAGGTGTGCTGAAAACATCCACCCTACCGGTTGCGGCATATGGAAAGTTTTGGTGTTGGTACCCGACGGCTATCCAGTAGGGGCATACTGAAAACTTGGAGCGGGTACCAGTAGGGGCATAATAAAAATATTTCAGGCCCTGCCGACGCCAGGGTTTAATGGGAAATTTGAATCGTGGTCAGAGGGGCACGACAGGGTAAGCGGGTCATCGGGGGGCGCGACACAAAATAATGGAAATTACAGGGGCGCCGGACAAATTTCCTCTTCTTTCACTTTCTTTTGTCCAGATTTCTCTAGACGTCAGTCGACCGGACCTCATGGTCTGTCCGGGTCCGGGTTCGGGGTAGCCATAGTTGTCGCATTTCGGGCTTCCAAAAGTCGCGGTGAGGGGCCCGCGACGGATGTGTGGACGAGGTGATGGTGGTTTGAGTGGACCTTTCATCACATTGAATCCGTTTGTGGAAATACAGCATGTGTTTCCAGTTATCACACCAAGGTTGTGAATCCTCACACCTGCACTGCTCTGGGTTACGTACCAGCCAACAACAATAAATGATAATGGAGTCACCTGGGGCCTGGCCGTTCCTAGGCATATACTGAGGTCATTGCCTTGGAAGATCAGTACGGAGGGGAAGGGGGGAAAGGGAGATTGTAACCTCGCTTGGGTATGTACAGGGCGAAGGTGGCAAGGTAGGTGGGGGAGGGCGTGATGGGAGGATGGAGGAGGGCAGTGTTGGGCAAGGGGGGGGGAGCGGGGCGCTCTGGGGGAGGATTAGTAGGGAGGGGAGGCGGGGGGGGGGGGGTTGTACGCGGTTCTGCTTCAGATTGGTGAGGGGGTGATTTTTTGTCGTCGGTTCTGAGTAGGTTGAAGTTTAATGATCTGAGTCTGATATTAGTTCAGTAGATTTCACGTCTGAGCGGCACTGCGCAGGTGCTGGGTTCTGATCCCATCGCTGTCACTTTTTGTGGCCTTAGGAGGATGGCCAGACATAGTCAACACTGGTAGCTCGCTGGGGTGAGTTGTGCTGCTTGTAAACCGTGGCAATGCAGGAGCGTAAGGCCAGGGGGAAGTGGCTTCTCAGGTCCTGTTGCAGCCAGTGGGGACACCCCAAGAAAGAATGTTCAGGTTGAATTCTCAGTCAGAATCATCACATCTGACATTCATGACTCGATTACGATGCCTATAACGGTTGATACCCTCAATTGCTGAATTTCACGATACTTCAAGAGACGCAAACTCTCAATATACCTATCAGAACAAAAACGTGATAACCACTCATCATGACATATAATCTACAGTGACTTCCACAATAATATCGGATTACCTGGGGCCGATCACCTGTTGGGGCCGATCACCTGTTGGGGCCGATCACCTATGGATATGTCTCAAGACTGCCACCCTTTCAAAAATTTAAACAAGACGGATTGCTCCAGTCACCACCAATGATTATGTTATAGCAGATTATGTTGCTAAATACTACAATGACTTGTTCACATCTCAAACCCCTAACAAGAGCTCAGTTCACGTCTGCCAAGCTAGGGATGAGATGCTTCAAGCCGTTCAATCACACCTTACACTGGCACAAAGGACTGACCTAGACAGGGCACTCTCCCCATAGGAAATTTCGGCAGCCTTGGATGAGAAGGCGCCCGAAATTGATTCCTTCTTGGATATGTGTCTAGCTAGAATGAATTTTGGTCCCGGTTTCTGCCATTGGGTGTGACTCTTTCATAGATCGGCCACTACAAACATAATGCTCAACGACCATCTTTCTCCGCTGATAACGCTGCAAAGGTCGGTGCATCAAGGGGACCCCATCGCACCTCTTCTCTTCGTAATAGTTATGGAGACCCTTGCAACTTTGGCTAGAGCCCACTCAGAAATTCGTGAAGTGCCCATCCCAAATATCTCGGACCACCTCATCCCGGTGACATCTTTGTTCACTGGCGATCTCACGGTCCTCGTATGTGTAGATGCCGACAACCTTCACGCCCTGACCCAAACCATACACCTCTTCTCACTCACGACAAATACGAAAGTGAACTGGGGCTCCAAAACGGAGGGCTGGTTGCTCCACCCTCAAGACTTGCCCCCCCGCCGGAGCCGATTGTGACATGGGCGAGAAAAGATGATGCTATCAGGATCTTGGGTGTGAGGCTGACGACAATGAGACCCTCGCCGGACCATGGGGACATTTTGGTGAACATGGCCCTCGACCACTTGGCAAGATAGGAAGGACTGCACACATCGCTGGCGTCGGGCGCTTGCAATCAATAATGTTATTCTTGCATCCATATGGTACAAACTAGCGGTCTAGCCACTGAAACCACAACAATACACCAGACTGAGAAAGGCGTTCACAACGTACCTCTGGAAAAATAGCATGAAATCTGAGGCCTACATGAACAAGGTCAGTTGGGATGTCCTCACACAACCGAGAGCCAAAGGGGGTTGGGAATACTGGTCCTTGAAAGAGGGAGCGATGCCATGATCTTCAAGGTGTTAATCAGGCTCTTCATAAGGAATGACATTTCATGGGTCTCGCTGGCCTGCGTGCAGATAGCTAGTTTGACACCTAAGTCCGTGCCACAAAACCAGGTACACCCCTTTCAATGGTTGACCAACTGCCACTGGACAATCTCGGGCCCCCATTGACACAGGCATGGGACAGGTGCAGCGCAAGCCGCTAGGCAGGCCATCCCCCATGACCCCCTCTGGTCATACATGTTGAAATTGTGGAGGAAACGAGGCCCTAAACAAAAGTGTCCGCCCAACAGATGGCACTCCATATGGAGACAACCGTTGTTCAGGAACCCTTACATCCTAGACGATGTTGGCAACTCATTTCTGCTCGCCACTAACTCACCATGACTCACGTGGGCAGAGAACGGAATCTACACGGTCGAAGATCTCTAGGACCCGGTCGAACAGAGTTGGGCCACACTGGGGCAGTTGCGGGCTAAGATGAAGCATGTAAGGAACATACACGAGAAGGCCCGCCAGTTGATAGATGCCCTCCCTTCGGCCTAGCAGCAAACCCTCAAGACGGGCCCCTTGATTTGACCGTAGGACTGGCCGATTAGGTACGTTGACCTGCCCGGACCAACGACCATTGGAAGCCTTTACCCTGCACATTCCAGGAGCAAGGTTCTCCAAACTAGGCCGGAATGAAGACTTGCATACCACAGAACCATGGGCGGGGCTAATGAATATTAGGGTGGTTGGTGACCCCGATAACTGCTACCATGTATACGAGTCTACCACGCCCATTGCCTGACCTCCCTTTGACGTGGACGAGTGGGAATGGACTGGTCAGCAAACCATGCACATATGGGATTACACTGTCAAAGGAGGGTACAAAGCGTCTCGCCCACAGTTACAGACGGGACATACGATATCACGAAGATGGGAGCGAGACTCGCCGGTGAATCCACAGCTTTTAGACAGCCTGTCTTGGGCCAAGTACACCAAGATGATGCCCACCAACCTTAGGTCCCTGCAATGGAAAATTTTGCACCGCTGTCTCCCCACCCCTCATCCCAAGAACAAATCTTGAGCAGAAAGGCCTGCTATCCCCCATATGCACCTACTGCAGCAGGGCGTCGCAGCCGGCCAGGGAAACACTCGAGCACTGCCTGTGGCATGCCCGATGACTGCCCAAATATGGAGGTGGTGGGATGCGGCATTCCACTCGCTCACATGCATCTATATCCCGTGGGACCTGGGCCTCATTCTGCTGGGCAAAAATCAGCATCTGCTAGCACAATGGTCTCCATTTGCCACTAATCTTTTCTCATATATGAGGTTGCACGTTCTCATGTAAGCCTGTAGAGCACTGTGCTCCTTTGAGCAGAAAGATCATCAGTTCGGTCTACAACAAGCACAACAGGCGATAGAAGAAGAGATCAGGTCCACACACAACATGCCTGGAAAACCATGAAGCAGAACTATCACGACCTAAGAGACCACACACTCAGGGAGGCTTTGCGGGAATCCTACCGCCAGATTTGGCAGGATCCTCACGAACCGTTCTTTTTTTTTTTTTTTTTTTTTTTTTTTATATATATATTTAAAACGTCACCTCATGGCTACCAATAGGAGTGATGATAAGTGCATACACTGCTACCGACTCCATGGGGAACTCCATTCTATTGGTGGGGAGCTGCACCTGCTGGAAAACGGGTCCAGCGTCCCTTGACATACAATGCTCAGACACTGCGACTGAAAATGCTGGGAAACAGGCCCAGCGTCCCTCGTACCTCTTCACCCTCACCTGAGTGGCACCAAATTTTCCAGATAAGCCCTGGTACCAAAATGGAAAAATGATATTGATGAATTGTGATGACTCGAATGAGAGTTGAGCTTTCAAACTACTACTTTGTTGTAACCATCTGCAAGAGGACTCAGTAGACATCATGTCAGAATCAAGCAGAAAGACTCTTCCCCCATCAACCATCCCCTTTTCAATCATAGTCGTACCAACTCAAGGGGACGAGAGATAAATGGGGGGGGGGGGAAGGGATATGGGAACTCTGGAGGAGGGCGCAGAGGGACTGATGAGTCCACACTACTCCAATCATGAAATGACAGATGAAAATCCCTTGGTACTTCCTCATCTTGTCTTACCCTGATACCTCTCTTACCCCCCCCCATCTCTGATCTGTCCAATCTTCCCTCCTTGGGGTCCCCCTAGCGAAGTGCCAGTGAACTGTTCAATGTGCTGTTGGATTTCTTTTTTAGATGATAGGAAATAAATTCTCTCTTTCACTTTTTTGCATTGGATTGTGATGCATGTATGCACTTGTAGTTTGATTGCTTCTGTTATTTCATGGCCATCAATCCTTGCTCCTTCCATCTCGAAAGTACAGCGACGGTTCCAGAGGGCCCAAAGAATGACCTTCTTCCAATTCTAAATAAGTTGTGGGAAAAATCATCTAGCGGGGTCGGAGACCATGTCTCACAGACCAGGGCTCTCCAGTCCCATGGCCAAGGCAGCTGAGTATTGAGGGAAGTCCAAATCCTATCCCACCAGCGCCATAACCACACCGCGCCTTGACATTGCAGGAAGATGTGTTCTATAGTCTCTGGAATTCTCCTACTTAGGAATGATGAGATACATAACTTGCACTACGGATGAGCAAGGCCTTTTTCTTCCAGTGATGTTCTGTCCATAAGCCAGTCATTCGTGGGAAGGCAACGATGGTCGATTTCCCATTGAAGAGAGGCGATCTTTGTTGGTCTGATCTTGATTGTTTTGAACCATTTGATATTCCTGATATCTTCCCTGCTCACATTCACGTGCTTCATCCATCTGCTTTCAACCCGATCTCTCAAATTTAATTTAGGTCTCAGCAATCTATAGGTTGATTTGACTGTTAGTGAGTGTAAAGTACGCGTACATTTTCTGCTACTCCTTCCTGGTACCGTCCATGTCCAGTAGGTTGGATCAAAAGCCAGTTTATTAATTGGACATGCATGTTTGAAGGCAATTCAATGATCCTTTTGTTTCAGAACTCTGATTCTGAATACTTGTTCTCTTTCTACCCATCTGGTTTCGTTCGTAAAATATTGTTTTATCTGGTAGCTCTGGTTGATTGAAAAGATTGAGAGTAAAACTGCTCCTCCATTGTTCACCAATATCACATTTCCTATTTGTTGAGGGTTCCCCTGGATACCCACCCAATCGCCTTCTTTAAGTCGGGGACCCTTCCTGAGAATTCTTAACCATGCTATCGGGATGGCTTCAGTAATTGTTTCAAATACACTTGTTGTTCCCCTGCAATATCTTAGCCTTGGCAAGAGGCTGGAGAGCTAGTGCCAGTCCTTCGTTTTTGGGCACCAGATGTCCCCTACCCTTAGTAAATCGTTCTTTACCCAACCTTTCCAGGGGGAATCTAAGCAGTGAAACATCCTGCCCTGTGTATCAGTGATCCACCTGTTATTGAACAAGGGTTGTTGGCAGACTTCCTCCCATCTGTTTGGAGCAATTTTGTCCGGTAAGGGCAGTTTACGCCACGTTCTGAGGAGATCTATCCAAAAAGTGTCATTTCTTATGTCCATCCTTGTGGCTTGACGATGAGAATCCACTAGCTGATCAGCATGCTGTGCTCTGCCCCTAGGGATGGACCAATAACGATTCTCTAACCATGTCAGTGGATCAGTCTCACTAAGTACTTCGGGGGCTAATCTCGCGATCTGTTCTTCTGCTAGAGCTATCCAGGGAGTCTCCGGATTAAAAAGTAGCATTTTAATCCATTGAATAGAGAGGGTCATGACTTGAGTAGAGGGGTCCAATAAACCAAGTCCTCCTTTTGCTTTGGGTTGGATCACTACATGTCATGCCACTCTGGTTTATACGTTCTTATAATCGTGATTTCCTCTCTATAGGTATGCTGTTATTTGTCTTTGAAGAGGCTTAAGTGCAGATTTATGTAATGCACATACTGCTGATTTGTACGAAATTGAAGCCAAAATGACATTGTTTATGACCAACGACCGCCCTATAATAGAGGTTCGTTTGTCCTTCCATAGTTCCAGTTTAGCAAGAGCTGATTTACCTATACATTCATCATTCTCAATTGGTTTACCCATTGCAGAAAGTGAAATGCCCAAGACCCTGATTGGATTCTCTGCTGGGACCCAATTAATCCTTGGGTGTTCTTGCGGTCTCACTCCCTGATGGTGTATCCATCATCCTTGTGTTTTTGTACCCCAATTAATTCTCATGTCTGAGAGGGCGCAAAATTTATCCATAAGTTTCTTAATTTCACTTAGATTTTCATGGGAGGCTTTGACCATCAGGGAGAGGTCGTCTGCAAACAGAGAGCAAATTGGTATGGCTTCTTCTGGAATGTAGCTGACCTGAATTTTTTTGATGTCCTTGTTATATCTCAAGTTTGCTGCTAGGGCCTCCATCATAATGACAAAGAGGAAGGGGGCAATTGGATCTCCTTATCTTACTGATCGTTCCAACTCAATCAGTGGGGCTAGGTTACCGTTTATCATTACCCTCGTTGTAGCATTAGAGTGCAGGATCTTAATCCATTTTCGAAAATTAGGTCCAAAGTTAAACTTTTCTAGGCATTTTTCTAAAAAAAACAGTCTACATGTTCATATGTTTTTTCAAAATCTATGAAGATGAAAGTTGCATTGTGATTGGATTGCCTAGAAAGTTTGACTAGTTCATTTACTAATAGGATATTATCTTGGATGTTCCTCCTGTCAATAAAACCAGTTTGTGTTCGGTGAATAATGTCCTTGATGACTTTCAACATACAGTTTGCGAGTGCTTTTGTTGCCAACTTATAAACTACTGTGAGAAGGGTAATTGGCATGTAATTACGGATATTTGCTTTATCTCCCTTTTTGTATAATAGGGTGAGAATCCCTTGTCCAACTATTTCCCCCATAGCACCAGTGGCCCAGACTGCGTGGTAGAAGTCCATCAGGTCTTGGGCTAAAAAATCCCACATAATTTCCCAAAATTCTTTTGGTAGGCCGTCAATCCCAGGGGGTTTTTCTTCTTCCATCATCATCAAGGCCGACCAAATTTCTTCCTTTGTGAGGGGGGTGTCTAACGTTTCTTTCAGTTGATTACTTAGGGCTTTAGTTAGTGGTTTCAGGAATTCTTTTATTTCTTTAGCCCTTTGCTCTCTCAGCTGTTTGCATTCCGATGTGAAGAGGGATTTGTAGAAGTCCCTTGCTACTTTTGTGCATTCCGCCGTAGAAGTGACTAGAGAGAATTGGTCACCTTGAGGGTCCAAAAAAGCCTCGATGATTGTGCGCCCCGTCCTTGCTTTTGCTGTGGCAAAAAATCTCGCATCCATGATTCCTTCTATGTTATGGCCCTTTAGCTTACCTCTGATTCTGATCCCTTGCCAACGATGTTCCATAAAAGATAGTAATTCTACATGCGATGGAAAAACTGGAGGACGAACGAGCCCTCGTGGCAAAGGAGACCCCTGGATGACTTTGTGGTTCTGTGCCTTCCAACCAACTTCATGCTCATCCCCCAGAGCCCCCACCACGTAACAGCCCTGGCCCCACCCTGCGGCAACACCTTCCGCCACCCCCGGCAGCGTCTCCTCGTCGCCCTCCTTCCACCCCCTGATCCTCTACCATCCCGCCTTCTCTACCATTGCTGCAGATGATGGGGCAACTTGACATCCTGAGGCCGGTGAAGTGAACAACTGGACTGCTGGAAGGAGCGACAACAAACTTGGGACATTGAACAGACGACATCAACAATGAAGGGCATCAGGGTGACGAATCCCGAAAAAGCCGACAGCAGAAATACAGGGAGGAACTCAGTGACTTCCTCCTGCCGGATCAGCCCGGGGAGCACTGCTCGGGCTGATCACCGGAGAAATATGGGGACTGGGGACCTGCTCCATAAGGGGGCTCACCTGATGCGGATGTAGAAGATGTGCAAAATCTGTCCATTCTGTATACGGGACGCTGGATGACCTAATTTCCCGCAGGTGCAGCTCCCCACCAATGGCATGGAGCCATCATCAGCAACACCTCAATCCAGCTGGTGCTCTTATCCCAAGCTGGACTGAAGGGTTGAACCTCAATGTCATTAAGAAAAAAGAAAAAAAAAAGGTTGATAGCATAAAAGGGTTGAGGTCTTCACCTGCTTCTGGGTGAAATCAGATGCAACTGTGCACTGCCTGTACCCCCTGGTTTTCCCCAGTGGGACCAGCACATGCTGGAAACCGGGTCCAGCGTTCCCTGAAACAAAATGAATGTCCATGATGGAGTGAATACTCACGCACTAGCACTTTCCGAAATGTATGTGGCCTCAATTACAGCCAGACCTAGATGCATCTGACAGTAATCGTGTCCAGGGCTAAGTCAAAAAGTCCCAGTGTGAGTATGTGCCCCCTTGTTCGCTGCTGGGACGACGTTGGCCGGAGCTGGGGCGAGTTGTGTTGCCCTGTAACCCAGCAGGGTGGGGGTGTGAGGCCTGGAAGAGCTCAGCAGGGAGTAAGACTGTGTTGGAAAGTCTTAGAAGGGCTTGTAAGGATCCTGAGGGTTGTGAGCATTCGTAGGACCTCTGTGGCAGCCTATTGCATGAGTAGTTCCTTAATAGGTTATTAGATATTCACAAACTGATCTCAGCCGAAGCCGGGTAATGGCTCCGGTATCTCAAATGATCTCAAATTTTCTCAATGATCTGTACAATTCGATATGGGATGCTGGGCCCGGTTCCCAGCACGTGCTGCTCCCCATGAATAGACTGGAGCATTTGTTTGGGGAAAAAAAAAAAAAAAGAAGTATGTGCCCCCTTGGTGTAGAGCAGGACAGCCATGATTACTTGGGAGAACCAGAGGATTGATGTAGGGAACAGAACAGCATTTGATTGCTGGACCGTGGGCATCGTTCGACACTCCTCGGGG
Organism: Chara braunii; assembly: GCA_003427395.1. Taxonomy (NCBI): domain Eukaryota; kingdom Viridiplantae; phylum Streptophyta; class Charophyceae; order Charales; family Characeae; genus Chara; species Chara braunii. Next base: position 492,747 of record BFEA01000419.1, on the reverse strand, counting down.
GCATCCTCGGTCTCCGAGGATGAATCCTCGGAAAAGTTTAGGGTTTTTGTCGTCTTCGTTCCACTCATCCTCGGAGCATCGGTTTTAGGACTCATCCTCGGAGCAATGTCAGAAAAATAAAAGTAAAAAAAAAGAAAAAAAGTTGTGCTTCAGGCTTTCAGCCAATAGGGTGCCGCCACGATCAGAATTCTCGGTTGTAACATCACTCTACGTGCATGCCCTCTCCTCTCCGTGAAACACGGATCCTCGGGCTCCAAGGGACCTCGCGAGGACGATTTGGCTGGGAAATCCTCGGAGCCCAAGGATTTGTCCTCGGAGTGTTTTCACATTTTCATTTCCGATTTCATCTCCGAGGACAGGTGGAACGAAGACGAAATCCTCGGAATCGCGTCCCCGAGGAGTGTCGAACGACGCCCCCTGTCTTTTTTATGCAGATGACCACAAGATTGATGTAGGGACCACAAGATTGATGCTCTGGGGCAGACCAGAGGATTAATTGCCTACTTTCTTGCCAGTGTCCTTAAATCTAGGCACTGTTTAATATATATATATATATATATCGTCGCATATATATATATATATAGAGAGAGAGAGAGAGAGAGAGAGAGAGAGAGAGAGAGAGAGAGAGAGAGAGAGAGAGAGAGAGGCACTGCGCTGCACTGCCTGTCCCCAGTGAAGCAGTAGGAGGTAGGTAATCAATCATTGGGGAAAGGACAATAGTTTCGCATGGTGAAGAAGAATTAGTGATAAGCAAAGGGGGTACCATTGTTGGCATTCGTGTTGGGAGATGAAGGACCAGGTGAGGAGAGTAATTACGCAACAAGGATAAGCAAGAACGTAACTACTTCAGTCCACTTGGAAGACAGGCTGCATCAATCCAGAAGGGTAGAAAAGGACAAATTCAAAATTGCCCCTGTTCACAAACAAACGAGCATAAGGCACTTTGACATTTGATCTACTTTTGCTGGTGGGCCCCATAGAGCAGGCTGCCAGGGAAAATTAGGGGTGGGAAAACTGGTGCCCTTGCCGTGGGCCTTGCAGTTCCAGAGGAATGGGGTCTGGGGTTGCTGTTTCCTTTCATTAAATCATTCTGATCTTTGTTGCTTTTTTTATGGTTTGTTTTGCAGCAGCCGTTTCAGAGGAGTGAAGTCTGGTGTCATGTTGTCTAATTTAATCGTTTTTGTCCCTTTCAAGGAAACATCTCAGTAGTCTTTGGGCCTAGTTGCACTACCGCCATAGGCCAAGTTGGGCGAGTAGGCGCCTGGTTGCACTTACTCGCCAAACTTGGCGAATGCAAAATGTGTCAGACGGCTCGCCACACCGTCGACACAACTTGTGGAGAGTGAATTCAGTTTCCCCGCCTGTGCACGGCGGTTTGTGGAGGGTGGTCTTCGGACCTCGCCACAAAACAGCTTTCTGGAGAGTGCAGGGCTTCACGAGTCAACATGGGGGAGACAATTTTTTTTAACGTTTCTGTAGAAGAAATCTCGTGGCGAGTAGGTGCAACCAGACCTCGAGTTCGACACGATTCTCATATTTTTCACTCTCCACGGATCCGCCACGAAATGTGACGGATGGTGAGTAGTGCAACTAGGCCCTTTGTGAAAAGGACAGGAACATTGCCTGGCAAATAGAAAATTCAGAAAGGAGACAAGTAGAATTAGGGCCTCGCCAAACTCTCAATTTTTTTCAAAACCCTATGTAATTTTCTATATGGGACGCTGGGCCCGGTTCCCAGCACGTGCTGCTCCCCACGAATAGATTAGAGCTTTGTTCCCATGGAAAAAAAAAAAAAAAAAAAAAAAAAGGAGTTAGGGCCTCGCCACACCAATGTAGAAACTGGAGTTTTCGACATTTTTTATCTGCCACACAGACTGTCGAAGAAAAAATGTCAAAAACACTTTGACATTTGTCAGAGAAATGTTTTCGACATGGGTGTCGAGACCCCAGCCTGCAGCGCCCTCAAAGTTGGCCCCTCTTTTCCGAGGTGGTGAAAAGTGGCCCCCTCTCACACTTCTGTGGCCTGGATATCCCTGTCTTCTTCTTCTTCTTCTTCTTCTTTTCACTCTTCTACAACGAAGCTTTGATTACCCAGCGCCTTTGACACTCGGTGTGGCGAAGGCTGCTTTTTAATCCAACACACCAATGTCGAAAAACGCCTGACACATGTCAAAAATAAGGCGGTTTCGACGTTGGTGTGGCGAGACCCTCAGTCTGTGCTCTCACTCTTTGAGAGTGGTGTGAGCAGAGAAGGAAGGTCTTTCCTCTGCATGCTGTGGGATGTAGCGGAACGAGCGAGAGGTTTAAACCACCAGTCTCTCCTAGGCTCAGCTACATTCACATGAGTATATGCTGAGGCTGTGGTCTCAATGTACCAGCTTACCTGCAGCTGGTTGGATGCGCACTCGATCAGGAAATTGGACTCCAAGGTACTGGTGGTTTCTTTCTCAGCTATAGATGCCGAGCCTAAAATCGCCCTGCGCGCCTGAAAAAAAAAGAACCGCTGCGCGGGACTCATTTTGGCTGGCGCCGCCAGCCATTTCGGTTCGGTAGCACCGAAACCCGCGGTCTTCCCGCGTTACCCCCGGCGCGTCTCGGCAAAATAGCTGGGAAAGGTACTGGTGGTTTAAACCACCAGTACTTCCCTTTTTTGTTTGTTTGTTTTCCTTTTTCTTAGACAGTGGGCCTCACTACACTACTCTACACTGTACATTTTGTCCAGTTGGGTGATGCTCCTATCGATTTCTTCTCGGAAAACTTCTTTATGTAGTTGTCAGAAAACAGGAAGGAGGAGCACTCTACACCATTGTGTAGCCCCCAGCCAGCAAACGCTGTTCCTTGTAGAGTCCTCGTAGGTCTACTACGATGCACGCCCGAACGTGGAGAGTGAACCTGGAGTCTGGGCGGACAAACGGGAGTTTCGGCTGTCTTTTTTTTTTTTTTAAGCTATATTCTTCTCTCAAATTTCGGCTGTCTTTTTGTGGTCTTTTTGTGGTCTTTTTGCGGACAAACGGGAGAGCTGGAGAGTGCAGCTTTTTAGAATAAAGTGGAGCAATGACGCAATTTCCTCCTCTTTTTTTTTTTTTTAATTTCCTACATTTTCTACGGTCTGACAGCCATGCACAAAGCTATACAAACTTTTGTACAGTGTAGAGTAGTGTAGCGAGGCCCAGTACTTTTCCGCGGCTACAACGACCTCTGACATTAGGGGAGCGCCAGCATGGCGCGTAATTCATTTTTTCGATTCAATAAATTTGCGGGTTCTGCTGGCATGCATTTTATCTGCCCAACCACCAGTACATCCGAAAAAGGAGATTGAGCCTCTTCCAAAAATTGGGAGGCCCCAAAAAAAGAAAAAAACTTTGGAGGCCGTGGACCGTCGATAAAATGAATCGGCGGTTCCTCCTATTTTTTAGGAGAGGCTCAATCTGCTTTTTTGCATGTATTGACATTACGGTCATGAACTAGTTTGTCCTCGGGTGGCAGCCCTGTACATCCCGGCACCTGAGCGTGTGCACCTCTCGGAAGTACTGGCGGAGAAGAGGTGGCTAGGTCATCTCTCATCATTCCACCATGCTGGAATAGGAGAGTTTAAGTCTAAAACGTCTTAAACTTGTCTGTCTTTCTTTCTTTGTTTTTTTTTTTTTGTTTTTTTTTTTTGGAAAGCTTGCAACGTTATTCTAATAGTAAAAAATTGAATGAGGCCGGGGACCTCACAATTCAACCCGGAGTTATCCTGGCAGCTTCAACCAGTTTAGCTTACGAGCCAAGCTCGAAGACCAAACCTTGCTCTGTTAAATCTCTAAGCTGCTGAGAACCGGGCCCAAGATGGACTAAAGCTTCCCAAAAGTAAAACTTGAAGCTCTGAGTAAAAAAAAAGGGCGGGGGGGAGGGGGGGGTGGGCTCTGTTTGAGCCTTGTGGCCAATAGATTCGAGGAGACGTCGTTGGTTACGAAAATTATGTTGTTCTTCGACCAGGAGGTATGAAAACTTTGGGAGGCCCTGCCTTGTCTGTGCTTGGACAGTCTCCAGTCTGCACGAATAGCCAGTCTGATTTGCTCCTTTACCAGAATAATCTGTTGAAGTATGTGGAGCGTTTCACCTCTGAAGACTCTTGCATTCCTGGCTTTCCATATGACGCTCATCACTGCTCCTCTGCACACAAATGCGATGTAGCCCCAACCAGTGTTGAAATTTGACCCTTTGGGATGGAGAGCATGGAGGATCCAGTCATCTGTCCATTCCCATTCATCTCCCACCATATTCTGCCAGTGATGCTTCCACCAGCGCCACAGTTCATTAGCCAGTGGGCACTGAAGCCAAAGGTGGGTGCTTTTTTCCCAGCCTCAATTGCACCTCTGGCACTCCTTTGGAGTCTAGCCAAACTGCTGTTGTTGTAGCCTGCATAGCCTGTAGCCATTGAATACCAGCTTGCTTCTGAGACGGGATTGTTTTCAAAACCCTCCATATGGCCTTGAAGTCCGGAGGGGCACGCAGACCCACAACTTGATTTTGAAACCTTGCCAGGGCCTGATCCCCTGGTTTCTTTTTACTAGACTGCTGCTGGGCTCTTACCACTGTCTTGGGTTTATATCATACTTGCGGCGCCCTGATGCGGTGCGCTGAGCGGGGCGGTGCGCTGTGCGCGGGGCGCACATTTTGCAGCGAGCGCACTGTGCGCCGTGAGGTGTGCGCTGTGCGCTCGGTGCGCTGGGCTTCGCGGCCTGTGCGCTCGGTGCGCCAAATGAAAATATGCCCTGCATTTATCTTGCACAGGGAGATATAGAGGAAGAAGAGGAGGAGGAAGGAGAAGAAGAGGAGGGGGAGGAGGA
>BFEA01000419.1:452508-470804 GCA_003427395.1 Chara braunii | reverse complement strand
GAATTAAGAGATACTGACCGTAGATAGCAAAGATCAACGGCCGAAATCTCCTAATTTGCGCAAGTGGGACCTTGCCCCCGGCAACAGCAGCACATACACATGAATCGGCGACAATGTCATATTCTTATAAACATAGCCTTCACATGTCACACGTTTGGAACTGAAGTTGATTAGACACACCGGTACGTTTCCCATCCAAAGAATAAAATATGCGCCTTGCATGCAGGGGCTCAGCCTCCGGAGCAAAATGGGTGGGGCCACTCTTGTGGAACCTGACATTGCTGCAATGAAATCTGACATTGCTGCAATGATCAGTGAGACACAGAAGTGGCTTGGGTCAGGCGATCGTATTCGCAAATGGCCTCATGTTCAGTGGGTGAAAGTCCCGAAAACATTGGAAACCGGGGAGGAAATATCACCTATATTTTTGTTCCTCGATGCAAGACAAACGCAGAATGCTTGTGAAGTGGAAAACATGCCGCAGGCCAGATGGATACCCTGGAGGCTGTTTGCCAATTGACAGGGACCGATGGCTCAGGCAACCCAGTTGCCACGGCGGTATCTGGACTGCTGCGATCCTGCACGAGGTTAATCTTTGTATGCCACTGCAGTGCAAACTCTTAGACCCCGACTTTGCTGGCCTCATGATGCAGAAGTGGGCCGAATGATCACAGCCTTGACAATGTGTTACGTCAAGATTTGTTATTAAAACTTCGTTATACAACAGCCTGGCGGCTGCCTCGATTATGTAAAATCATAGTAGTTCCTTTCGGTTTCGGAAAAAATGGAATGGTACTTATACATTCTGTTACGAACCCTTTTTCCTCTTTCTACAGTCGTTTATCTTCTCCGTTGTGAGGAATATTTGCTCACAACCTCACCCCACCATCTCTTCTGCTTTTTTTTTTTTTTTTTTTTTTTAACATCAGTTGGTCCTGCTAGGGATAGTGATACGAGCACCCACCCCTAGCAGGCCACCTGTTGACTCCATTCTAGTCCAGTGTCCCTTATACATAGTTTTCCAGAAAGGTATGATGAATACTTGAGTATGATGGGAGTTAGAAGCTGAGGATTGGCTGCAACATGTCCCGTTCACATGAGAGGACCTCCGTTGAAGCCGGTTCACACGTGCCTACTGAGTCTATGGGATGGGTGGAATCTGTGCATGTGAACACGCGTGCGCAGACAATAAAAATATGGAAAGTAGGGAAAAAAAATGGCCAGACTGCATGTGAAAAAATCTATTGAAAAAAAAAAAAAGGGGGCAACTTCAGTAGAGTCACAAAAACCAGGTTTTTTTTTTTTTTTTTTTTTTTAAATTTTTAATCAAGCAGGGAGCTCCAGTCTATTAGTGCGGAGCTACACTTGCTGGAAAGCGGGTCCCGCGTCCCCAAACATACATTTGTAGATCTGGTGACACCTCACCTGCCGCTGCCGAGGAACGGGCACAGCGTCCCTCGTGAAATGGTTGTCAAACAGTGACTCACAGACTCCTCAAGTGCCTCTTCTGACTCTTCACCCAGTAATAGGCGCCAGAACAGCGTGGAATCCTAACACTATTCTATAACTCCACCACCGTCTGATCTTTCACACAATCACCCTGAGCGCCATATATCTCGCTTTATGAAAACCTTTCTCATTCATACCCATACCAAGCCCAGGGTACCACACCAAACTGAGAGGAAGGGAAGGGGTCAGGAAATTTTGAAAGAGGCTTTAGGGGAATAGCAGGATTGTTCGGTTCGATTTCTCTGGGTAGACTGTGAGGACCCCGGCCTCAATCTTCTTATCGGTAATATCAGCCTTGGGCACTGGGCCCGCTCTGTAATTAAAAAAAAAAAAAAAAAAAGGATCAACATTAGTCCTGTCGTTGAAAATTAAGCAATGATTATTTTTCAACTCTTCTTGGTCCGTTGACGCGATGGATATGATGCAGAATCTCATATTTGGATGAAAGGTAAATAATCTTTTCTCTGACCTTTTCCCTGTTAGTGACAATTACTATTTGTATCTGTTGTTTTAACTTGTTTAATAGAATCAATGAATGCAGGCCCATCCAAATGTGCTCCCTCCATCTCACAAGTACACCTCCTCACACCCAAATTGCTCACGTTAGTGCTTTTTTTTTTTTTTTTTTTTGTTACATTAATGCTATTCTAGTATTCTCCCTATTACAAACAAGTTCATGGTAAACTCGTCCACCCCACCTGGTTATGGAGGTAATACAAAGGTGGAACAATCATGGCAATGAACAGGTCATCACACATGTTCACACCACGCAAGTTGACAAGAAGCGTACAGCAATCGATAACCATCCATCATTACACCAACCCTGTAATCCGCCAAACACAGCCGCAAACTCCACGGTCGCTCTGGCAGAGCCAAAGGACCGGGACCGAAAGAGGGATTTCCAGTTCCAAGGCCAGGGCTGGGATATTTCCAGTTGGTCCCAGATCCTGTCCCACCAGCACCATAGCCATACTGCACCCTGGCATTGAAGAAAGGTGTGCTCAATGGTTTCCGCAACGAGTTTTTCTGCGGGAAAGCCGACTTGCAGAATTTACACCGAAGGAAAAGCTAGACCTCTCTGCTCTAATGTGGATCTATCTATAAGCCAGTCATTTGTAGGGGACATCTATGGGCAATTTGCCATTCCAAGGAAGCAACTTTAGTTCGTTTGGCTCTAATGGATTGAAACTACTTGACGGAGCGTAATGTTTTTTTTTTTTTTTTTTGTGGGGAGCAGCACGTGCTGGGAACCGGGCCCGGCGTCCCATATAGAAATTTACATAGAATTTTGAGTGTAATGTTACCTTACTCACATTCAACTGTTTCATCCATCTTGTTTCAATTATATCCTTAAGATTGACTCTCGGTCTCAACATCCGATAGGCCGATTTAACCTTTAGGCTTCGGCCGATTTAACCTTTAGGCTTCGGCCGATTTAACCGTTAGGCTTTAACGCATGTAGAGACCTGGAATATGACCTCCCATTGCCCATAGGACTGGGCCAGGTCCACGCCAACGGATCAATTGACATATTTTGTATTGGTGTGTCCGGCTTGAAGGCCAGCCATTTGTCTTGTGCTCTCAAAACTCTGATACAAAATATTTGAATCTCCCCTGACCCACTTGATTTCCTCTTGTTGTCTAGGCCTTAGGGAATTATCACTTTCTACATCGAAAATAGTTAAAAGAATGGACTTCGTATAAAATGTCTCCATGATATTACCTACTAATGCTGGCTGATCTCTGATTGCGACCCAGTCGTTTGTCTGGAGCTTGGGAGCATTCCTCGAAATCCAGACCCAATCCAAAGGTATCATATCCACTGCGTCCTCTAGTGCCTTGTGCAAATGGTGACAATAATACAAACGGGCCTGCAAATCAGTGGGGGAGACCCAATCTTTGGTAGTCTGATTCCAAATTTCCTTAATACGTATTACCCCTTTTTTAATCCATCCTTTCGACGGAGAGTCCATACAATGAAGCACACAACCTTGAGAATCTCTGAGGAAGGTATTCTTAAAAAATTAGTTGTTGACACACTTTGTCCCATCGCTCAGGAATAATTTTGTCGGGCAATGAAAGTTTCCTCCATGTTCTTATTAGTGATCCGAAAGGGATCATTACTCTTATCCTTCTAGCGGCTTGTCGGTTTAAAATCTCTTGCAAATGTGATTGTTTGAAGGAGTTTCTGCGGATTGTCCATGATCTATTTTCTAACCATATGTCATTGAGTGGATCCACACTATCTGGTGTAACTGGCGCAAGTCTCCTGATTTGTTCACAGGCCAGCATGCTCCAAGGACTGACAGGCATTAACATGAGGCGTTTGAGCCACTGAATGGAAAGGGTCATCGCTCCAGGGGCTGGATCGATAATACCCAACCTCCCCTTGACTTAGGTTGAATCACTGATAACCAAGCCACTCTACTGATTACCTTTTCACGCACATGGTTACCTCGCCGGGGAAATGTCCCCAATTGTCTTTGAAGAGTATTAAGTGTTACTTTATCCATTGCCCATATTGCTGATTTATACCATATTGTGGCCGATACCAGATTATTGATGACTAAAGATCTACCCAAAAGATCTAACCCAAAATAGATGTATGTTTGCTCTTCCACAGTTCCAATTTTGATTGAGCTTGTTGTAGAAACACTTCATTATTGATTATAGGTTTTCTCACAAAAAGGAGTTACAATTGAACAATGGGGCAAGATACAGTTTCTAGTTGCACTTTGGGCACCCTAGCTGGCCAGAAAACTGGGTTGTATGTATTGCCCGAACTGCAATTCGAAACTGTATCTTGGTCCATAGTGCCATTATAACTCATTTTTGTGACTCCCACGTAGTCCCCCCCCAAAAAAAACTGCACTCAAAGTCTTAAACTGGTGCATGCACAACAGAGGGCACCCACAAAGGGAGGGAGGGAGGGAGTGGGGGGGGGGAAGGATGGGCGATGCTTGAAGGTCGGTGCGGATGGGCCGCCGCGTTTGGGGGAGAGGGCATACACGAACACACACGTTCGCGCGTATGCACGCACACCGTGACACATGCAGGATGATGACAAGGATGGTGATGCCAACACAACAATGAAGACTACCAATCTACCACTACTTCGTATAACTACTACCACTACAGTAATTGTGTAAAACCGGAAAGAGCACCAAGTTGTTATAGGTGTAGTTGGGGCAGCTTGCAGTCCAAATGCAAAGGATAATGGATGGGTGATAGAGTGCCTACTCATGATGAGACACGAGCTACGGTTGCAGGGTTACCATGATCGTATGTTCAAACAAGTACTCAGCTCGTTTTGTCAAACGAAAGCCCTGGGGTGGACAGATGCGGTAGCCTATGTTTTAAGGGACTGAGTAGTCCTGACGAGTTCAGGGAGGTACGGTTGAAATTCTTGTTGGTTTGTTAAACTTGTTACGTAGTTAAGGGTCCTGCTGTTAATCGTTTTTTCCTGGGCCAGTGGTGTACCTTAGAACTACCGGAGACCAGGGGCATTGGCAATGTTTTCCTCGGTTTGTGGTGTAACCTGGAACTACTGGATGCCAGAGAGTAAAAACAATGACGTACTAGATCTAGGGAGACGACTAAGACAGACCGAGGAAATGATTGTATATATTTGTGTTGACAAACAGGTCAATACCCCTCCACTTCTGTCAATGCCCTAAGGGCCTAGGGCTAGACCTGTAGAAATGCGCTAGGGCGCACCAGCGTACTCCAACGACATTGTGCTGAGTTTTCTTCTTGCTCGGAGAAGAGTGCTTCAACGTTGTTTTTCTATATCTTTTTCTATGGTGCATCCTCAATTGGAGTGACATGGTATCTGAACTTCGACATGTTGGACGTGTTTTCCATGTACACATGGATTGTTGTTGCATTGTCTTCGGCCATATTGCAGTACTGAGGACATGCTATTCGGGTGAAGACTAGAACACCTGGGCATCACCATCGTCATCCTCATCACCATCACTGAAGTATCATCATGGTTCTGCACCACCCATTGCCTCCCCTACATCGTTCCCTTCCCTCTCTCCATAGCCGCCTCCTGATGGGCTACCTCACGCCCACCTAAACTTTTTGATCGGAGTAGAAGTACAGTGTTACCCAGAAAATGCGAAGATTAAAAAAATGGAGTGGGGGGCAAGAGTATCAAGTTCAAGTTAGAACGAGGATCTCTAGTGTCGGCTCCAGCAGGGTAATTAAGGATTGATTGGGTTTGTGAAGCAATCAAGAACAAGGGAGGGCTACGGGTGTAAGTTGCGGTTGTTCGAGGGGTATAAAGGAACCTTGCACCAAAGGGGAGGCAAGGGACTGCAAAATTAGTATTTGGCTACGACTGATTTCATCTTTATCTTTTTCCACAGACCGACGGGTTCTGGTGTATTACACGGGATTGACTACTACCACCACAAGTTGCTTCCGCAGTCTGTGACGGTCAACCTCACGCCTGGTGCCTGATCAGAGTGGGAGTGGGCCTGGAAGTGCGAGAAGGGGGTGTGCCAAGGATTTTAGGAAAGTGGGGGGTGGAGTCCCAGGTCGGAACTGAGATCTCTTGTGGCAAGTTTCAGGGATATGAGTGCAAAAGAGAGTAGGTGCGGGTCGGAGTCCGGGTTTATGTTTCGGAGGGCGGGGCTACCTCCTTTGCTGGCTCCGTCGTCTGGGTCGGACTCGTATTTGGTGTATCGTTGGGACGCTATGGCCGTCTCGCTGGCTGATCACCTGCCGGAAGGAGAAGGAGGTAAGGGACGAAGATAGGACACATGTCGAATGATCGGTCGAGCTGATCGACTTCCTGAGACCTGCTGTGGAGGCCGCACCGTGTTCACTCCGCTAGGACCAAGCTCGACTACGTGGAATCGCGCAAAGAATCGTGACGCTAACTTGCCCTGGTGAGCACATTTCCTTACCTGCACTATGTCCTCTAATTTATACTGGGGCCGAGGTCCAGCGTTCCCATCCCGAGCCTCATAGCTCCGGACCTGTCGTCCGTGGGCCATTTCGGTCATCCACTGTCTTTTTCGGGCTAACCGGGGAAGGGTCTTTTCCATCAATTCTAAGTGGCTTTGGGCCTTGTCCTTGACCATCGCCCTCGTGGCTTGTCACGCAAGAGTCGTCTCATCATTCAGGCTCTGCAAAACTACGCAAGCCAAAATATTAGTCCGTAACTGAAAAGGGGCCAGGCCGGTGGGCTCATGGGGTGTTCCTTGGTGGATAGCTAGGACGTGGTCTACAATATCGGGCCAAGGCCTCGTGTCCCTAACCGCGATATTTCGTCGCAAAGTTGTCTTAATCACTCGGTTTGTATTCTGTACTAGTCCGTTCGACTGCAACATATGGGGAGCCGTATTGCGAATGGAGACGCCATGTACGACTAGGCTCCTCAAGACTTCTCCTCGGAATTCTGCCCCGTTGTCCATTAGGATTTCCTCGGTGTCTTGATGCATTCCGAGGAAGTGGTTGACATACCGCATAATCTCCGCTGTCTGTCGCGTTTTGCATGGGTAGGCCTCGATCCATTTCGAGAAATGATCCACGAATACCAGAATAACTGAATATTCACAGCTATTTGGTCCAGGGGGCACGACAATATCTGTCGTATCCATGCTAACCCTTTGGAACGACCGTTTGACTACAGTGGGCACTATCGACCTAGGCGGCTGAACTGACGCCTTGTCTACCGCGCAGACCGAACAAATTTTAATGATGAATTTAACATCGTTTCGGATATTGGAACAATACCATTCATTTTTGTCAATTGCTGACTCCGTGATCCTGACAGCAAAGTGGGTGGCGGTTTCCTCCTGTGCCGACTTAACCCAGTCGTACCTCATGAACGGATGAGGCACCGACATCCAATCCCACTACCGTCAGTCTTTCGTTTTTCTAACCATCCGTCGTTCCATCGGTAATCCCGTGCCCTCTCGTTGGCCCGCCTCTGATCTTCCTTGGTGAATTCTCAGGGGGAGTTCCCGACCATCGTAGCTATCAGAACGACGTTTGTCCACACCTCGGCACGTCGGAATCTGCGTGTCTTTTCCAACCCTTCGGACGTGGCTTCGAGGAATCAAGCCTCCGTCGGAATTTTGTCGGTTCTACACAAAGGACATAACCAGGCTTTATCTGTGTTCATGTATTGGATACAGGAGCCGTGGGCCCGAGAGACACACCGTTCACAGTCTACCCACTCGACATACCCTTCCCCACTAGGATGTATAGGAACCGAATAGACTCGCAATATTCCTTCACAAAAATAACAAAATTTGTCAGGCAAGGAGAGAAAAGAAGAAGATGAGAGGAGAGAAAGAGGGAGAATGATCACTTCTCTGTTACATTCTCCACCCGTTACCATCGTATCCACATGTCACTTTTTGGAGGTTCGGGGGAGAATGATCACTTCTCTGTACGATGGTCCTTTGGTCGGCTTCGACTTCTTCCACGGAGTGATCTCTTCACCTTTGGCCACCTTACTAGCCCGATGCAGTCGTGTCAATCCGTCGACATTCCCGTGCTTCTCTATCTTCCAATGGATGATGCCAAAGTCATATTCCTGTAGCCACACAACCTATCGTACAATCATGCCCCATATAGTTAGTGAGCCTCTTGAGAGCCAACAGGGGCTCATAATCCGTGACGAGGAGAAACTTTTGTCCGTACAGATACGGATGAAAGTGCCGAATTTCCCAAACGACTGTGTAGCATTCTCCCTGACGGGCCGAATCGTTCCTTCGCTCGTCGGGTACAGTTCGCAAGGCGTACTCGATGACATGTTCGCGGACGTCCTTCCCCTTCTGGGCCAAAATAGCGGAGATCGCCTCGGGCTGCCAGTCCGCAATGAGGATGAATTGCTTCTCGGGATTGGACCGAATCAAAATAGGCGTGGAGGTCAGGGCCTCCTTCAAGGTGGCAAAGATTTGTTCGCACTTCGCGTCCCACTTCAGCGGCTGCTCCTTCTATAGAAGGTTTGTCAGAGGTCGAACGATTGCCGCAAACCCCTTGATAAATTATCAGTAATACGAGGCCAGCCCCAAAAAGGCTTGAACCTGCGTCAGTGACGTAGGAGTGAGAGCTTCTCGAACCGCCTCGACTTTTCTCGAATCTTGCCTCAACCCCCCTCGGGTCACTACGTACCCTAGGAACGAGATCTCTGAGAGGAAGAACTCGCTTTTCTCCAGTGCGATCTTGAATCCAGCATACTGTAGCGCCCCAAGTGTCCATTCAATGTGTTGAGCGTGTCCGTGAAATGACTTACAATACACCAGGATATTGTCCATATACACAATGATGCAAAAATTGATCATTCCCTGGATTAGCCTGGTCTTGTTGACGAAGTTAATAAATGTGACGTTCATTGCTCTTTGGAAAGTAGCAGGTGCATTGCATATTCCCATAGGGCAACGAATCCACTGCCAAGTGCCTTCGAACAATACGAACGCCGTTTTCGATCGATTCTCCTCCTTAACCAGGATCTGATGAAACATGTGTCGAATATCAAACTTACTGAAATAATTAGCACATCCCATCGCATCCAGCAAATCATCAATTCGGCGAAGGGGGTATGCATCTTTAATCGTGATGTCATTCAATTTCCTATAATCGATGCATACGCGAATCGACTCGTTTTTCTTCGAAACTAGAACTACGGGTAATGGCGACGGGTATGGTTTGCAGTCGATTAGTGAGTGCGTTCCGGTTTAGATTTCATGCTGAATAACTATGACAGTCCGATATCTGCGTCCTTGACGCTAATCGCCCCATAATATTCGGTCAGGAATCAGGATGTCCGCAATCAGTCGATGAATTTCATCGGACACATACTGGAGCACACGTAGTTCATAAAGTTGTCTGTGTATGTTAACCGCTACTTGTTTTATGCCTACTTTACTATCGTTCGTTGGTGGGGAAGCTGAAATAAATGAGTTGTCCGGTCGCTAGGAGAACACCGTGAAAACCATTTGGGCGTCTTCTTCCCAGATTGCCACGTGTTCTTCCGGTGTTACGCTGTCGTTGATGTTCCGCAAGCTTAAGGGTTTCTCGACGATCTTGATCCCGAGTTCGTTAGGGTTGTCATGCCAAGGGGGTTCCAAAGCTTCGTTCTTGGCGCCCTGTCGCAACAATCAGACGTTCTTCCCTATAGAGAGTGAGGAACGGGGTAATTCCGTAATATCACAAAATACTTTCTTGTCATTGTATCTTGAGAGAAGCGCGGTGGTGGTCTCATATAAGGTCTGAGGGGGTTCCAAACAATTGATCATTCGGGATACTTGCACTAGCGGTTCTCCTAGAATTAGAGCCCGCGCCCGCGCCCGCTGGAGTTTTTTTTCCGTAAGGACGAAGGTTTTCGTTGCTTTCTGCCGGACCGGGTAGTGAATCAATTGATGCGTCATGTCCCAGATTACTGGATCCACTTCGTCCTCGCTATCTGAGGAACTAATTGACAACTCAGGTCCCTTTCTCCTTTGGTCCGTTTCTTTGAGGGGTTCCTTCCAGGTGATCACAAAGAGTGGTTCCCCGGTCCCGAGGAGAGTTTTATGGGTCGTAGATAGCGTAGTTCGGAGGGTTATACGCATCGGGATAATGTACGGTTTTCCTCCCGTATTCAGAAGGATGATTGACCACTTCTCGAAATCTGGATTGACTCTCAGTGTGGTAAAAACGGACAAATTGAATCCCAAAAGGATGTCGTAAGTATTTACGTCCAATACTACGATATCCCCCAAGGCGTCAACGTTTCCTAATCGAAACGGGACATTTGTCATCCTTCCCACTACCTTGATCTTTTCTTCGTCAGCGAAGACAAGGTGATCTTCTTTCGCATACGGGATCATATATTTTCGTCTCCCTGCCCGTTCTATAACCCTCAAAGAGATGGCCAAAACTGCGGCCCTTCAGTTGATAAT
The DNA here is from genome assembly GCA_003427395.1 of Chara braunii. Taxonomy (NCBI): domain Eukaryota; kingdom Viridiplantae; phylum Streptophyta; class Charophyceae; order Charales; family Characeae; genus Chara; species Chara braunii. The sequence goes on along the minus strand of BFEA01000419.1, from coordinate 460,389 downwards.
AGCATTGTACGAAATTCCCCAAACTTCTATATCACATTCCGCGGATTTCCATAGAATGACCTTAATGCGCAAAAAATGATCGCCTTTTTGGATTAGTCCTAAGGTACTGGGGACATCGGGTTTGTCTTCACAGGCAGGGGCTTTCCCTTTGATGGCTGCTTGCTTAGCAAGGGCAAACCGTTTCTGATTCGCCTTGCAATGCTGCAACATCCGTTCATTCGCCTGTTCCGATATGGACAACAGGTGTCCAATGGGCAAGGGAATTCGATGGTCTAGGGCTCGGATGATGTTCATGACATCAATTTCTCCCGTAACAAAGGCAGGGCCGCCTGATTCCATTTCTCCGAGAGACAGTCTCCATTCCGTTATTTCACGTTGTTCGTTCGCTGGGCGGATGATTCCAATCATTCTCAATCCTGGGTAACCCACTGAGATGTATTGATCGAGTGGGATAAGTTCTGCAACTTCCTCGGTGGTAACTATCGCACTCCTCCCTCCTTCTATCTCCTCCACCATCGTGCCCACCTTTCCTAGTCCGTTGGCCACAGGTGCTGCTGCCACAGGGGATGCTCCCACCCGGACTTGTGTCAGATGGTTGGGGCAGTATCGGGCTATGTGGTCGGGCTGGTGACACGTGTAACAGACACCTAGATTAGCCGTCGCACCGCCCACAACTTGAGCGGGGGCTGCTCCTTGTGCTATAGGCGCAACTCGGACAACAATGGGGCGCATCGATCTCATCAAAGATTCTATCCGAGCATTGTGCTCACGTTGTTCCTTCTTACTTTCTTTCATCAGGCTAACTAGCATTCGAGTTAGTTTCAGAATTGCGTTTGATTTGTTTGGCTTCGCAGATGTATCTGGGGGAGGCGTAGGTGTGACCATCACAGGCAGTCCCGTGGTTGTGTCCGGTAAGTGACGGGGCCGGAGACGAAGCCCACGTTCTCAAATTTGTTCTGGAGTGCGGCTAACTCGGTTTTCGGTCTGGCCAATTCTGAAGAATCCCCTTCCTTAGCGTGGTCTTCCCCTTCTAGGAAGCTAGCGGCAAACCTTCGCTCCATTTCCTCCACAGCATACATGATCTGCTGCATGGTTTGATTGATTGGGGATAATTGCTTCCTCAATTTCGCCCTCATTGTCTGACTACGAAGCCCATCGATAAACAAATCCCTCCCAACCTCCCCGCCTCGTTCTGACTTAACAACCAACCTATAAATTTAAACCTACTATGATATTCAGTGATGGATTCGAGGGGCTTCTGAACCCGATCTTTAATCATGAAGAAGGCCTGTTCAGGGTGGATATAGTCAAATTGGTTTAAGAAGTCCCTCTCGAGGCTTTCGAAGATCGGGAGATCTACCCAAGTGTAAGTGATGAACCAGTGGTGTGCATCCCCTCCCAACCTGGCAGAATGTTGATCCTAGCTTTGTCATTCTCGTATTGCTGCGCACGCAGTATAGCTAGCCATGCTCCGGCCAGATGATGGGTAGGATCGAAAAGGTACAGATCGGGCGGGGTCGCTAGTGCGCGAGCTCGAGGATTAGGACCTTCCCCTTGGAGTGCATTGGCGTTTTGTGCTGGATTGGGGTTCATGTTGGCGGCCCGTTGACCTGCCAATCTGCTCCTAGTTACTATAGGGTCGCGTCATGGCGGGTTCCTCTGTCTAGGACGCCCCCTATTCGCCAGATCGTTCCTTGTATCCTACGTGATTGACAATCCTTGGGCCTGTCACGTGTCGGCTCCGATACCAACCTCACGCCCAACACGACTTCTTCATCGGAGTGGGAGTGTGGGCCTGGAACTGTGAGAAGGGGGTGTGCCAAGGATTTTAGGAAAGTGGGGGGTGGAGTCCCAGGTTGGAACTGAGATGTCCTGTGGCAAGTTTCAGGGATATGAGTGCAAAAGAGAGTAAGAGCGGTTTGAAGTCCGGGTTTATGTTTCGGAGGTCGGGCTACCGAACGTCGCAGGTCTCGGAATCCAACGCTGCCGGTCTCAATCAAAGGTTGTGTGCCCGTCGTTCTTCCTCCAAGCAAGTTCGCCGGATGAAGCCGGAGGCTCGGTAATCGCGTTCCTGCAGACACTCCGAGCACGGGGCTTGGGGCCAGTAGGGAGCGATTGCGCGCCAGGGGACAATGGTTAGGGAGTGAAAGGGTAGGATGCGGTGATAGGGAGGCAATTCGGCCTCCAAGATAAGGATTCCTGGTTCCGCAACGATGTGACACGTGTATGAGCTAGGACAACTGGGGAGATGGGGGATACGTCCCAAGGCCTGATCAATATCCCACTCACAAATACGCTCGTTCCCGGTTAAGTAGGGAAATTCCGAAGGTTCCGCCCTTGATCGTGCAGACAAACAAAAGTGTTCCCAATACTCTCGGAATTCCCGATCCCTAAGACACTCGCGGTCAGTGATACGAAAGGGGATTTCGATATTCATACTATAGGATGGGCAGAAGTTCAGACATTCGGGAGGTAGGCCGAGTACAGGTTTTGTAGACACGTGTGTAAGTAATGGCCTTCCTCGATCGGGCTTACACGTGCATGCACAAGACCTGTTCGTCGGTCGGGTGGGTAAAGGCCAACAACTCTTAACCAATATACACGGGCTCGTTAACCCAAAGGTGGGCAGTCCTATCGTGAGACAAACATCTAATTGTCTAGCATGCCCATCTAGTCATACTTAGACAAAACGATATCAAACATTTATGCATACAACTTCAAACACGCACACTCAAAAAGAAATCGATCAATTGAGGATCACACAACATTTGATCACAGGTGACCAACCAATCAGATTTGCTGACTCCAATAGAAAGAGAAAGCAAGTGGGGGAGGCAACCACACATTAGTCTCTGAGAGGAAACAAAGGAAAAGTCCGAGATGTCGATAAAAAAAGGACAAAGGCGACTTGCGCTAAATCCCAAAATTGCTCAGAAGAATAGAAGAGAAACACCACCACAACACATCCCGTCTCTCTCTCTCTCTCTCTCTCTCTCTCTCTCTCTCTCTCTCTCTCTCCCTCTCCCCCCCTCTCTCTCTCTCTCTCTCTCTCTCTCTCTCTCTCTCTCTCTCTCTCTCTCTCTCTCTCTCTCTCTCTCTCTCTCTTCACACCATCCCAATGCGGGCAGTCCGTCACCTCACACCCACACAGAGTTGTCATACCGCTTAGTCCGAGCATGCAAGCCAAGTTCGCCCGTGCGCCACAGTTTGTTGCGGCCCCACGTCAACCCCGCATGCCCAGCACCAGCTCGTCGGATCGCCCAACTCTCTCCTCACCTTCCAACTCTTGCTCGTTAGCCGATACTCTCGACTGCGCTAACTCCAAAATTCATAGAGAGCGAGTTAATCACGCTTGCAAATTTATAGCATGCATGCTTGCGCGCGATACCCGGGGTTGTGCCTGAGTGGGAAGGAAGGAGGAGGAAGGAAGTGCCTATGACTGCATGGCCAGGCCGCGGCGTGGGGGATGTAACCTCACTCCACACATAAATCCGGTCATGCAAGCGTTCAGGCCAATTAGACAGGGGGAGAAGTACACGCGTGCAGGGGCGCCACAAAACATATCAAGAACGAGAGGATTACGGTTGCAATCACACCCGCTTAAACAAATATTACAGTTACATGCAAGATTAAGGCGCGGAAAAGTCAGAGCACAGATCCTAACGCGGCAAGGTGTGCGCAAGCAAGAAGCGCCGTGCAGCAGAAATTGTGATGCAGCCAAATTCCTAATCTTAATCCTAATTGCAAAAAGAAATTTCGAACGAAGCAAATTCCGAGAGCCCATGGGGGCTCGACATAAGTTGAAAATTCAAAAAGATTTTCCTGCGCGATGACCGTGGCAAAATTCTCATTCCCACAGCAGAACAAGAAAGAAGCTATGGCAATAGTTATCTTTCGCGCTCGCTAAGGCGCGATCAGCTACCAACCGTCATAGGACTATCCCGGCCTCGATTCCGAAAAAAAAGAAAAGCACGGGCACCCATGCAATCCAACGGCCCCTCCCGATTCAACCCCCAAAGTCACGAAGTGGCCTTGCGCAGAAAATCGCGCAGTTGCAGAAAACAGTTTGTCACAAGTCCGCAAAGCTCGGAGTCCAAGGTGAACACTCTCAGTCGAGTGCTTTGAACCTGGTCATCGACGTCATTGTGTTCCTGATAAGCGAAGCCAAGGCGCCTGTAACGATCTTCGGTTCTGCACTCGGAGCACACGATCTGTGGCTATAAGTGGGTGATGGTTGGCCAAGGGGTCACAACCAGCTCCAGTTATTGGTAAGACAAAAATACGGACGAACCGGACACTGACGAAGGCTGCGCAATAAGTTTCATCGGGAAAAAATATGGTTGGTGAATCCATGCTGCTGCTTCTTGTACGTCCCACAACAATTCCCTTGGCCTTTGCTCGTGATACGGGAACGGCAGAGGGGTGGCGCTGATTGAAGGGGAATACTAGTAGTAGGGCAGAGGCGACTCGGTTGTGGGAAAATGTCGCGGGAACTCCTGGACCGACGTCTTCATAAAAAAGCAAGAAAAAGAACGAAGGAGGAAACCATTCAACCATTGTCATCTTCCAATCACAACTCATTAGTTTCTTCAGTAATTTACATAATAATAACATCAACACATAGTGCCACATACACACATCGCAAACCATACTCCGTCCACTCATGCAACCATCATTAAGAACATGCCCACACAAGGCCCTCAAACTCGCAAAATCACAAAACCAGCGGCCAGATTGAGTCCCTGTAAAGGAAGGACCAGATCTGGCCGCTCATTTTGGGATTTTACGATTTTGAGGTCTTGGTGTGAATATGCCCTAACTTTTTGTCTTTTTTTAAATTTTTATCAATTGTTTGTTTATTTCAGGCTCACCAAAGTTTGAAAGGTGATGAAAGATTTGAGAGAGGAATATAGCATAGTTAAAAGAAAAAAAAAAGTATCCCACGGTTGAAGGAGCTCAACTAAGCAGGTGTAGGTGGGACATGGGGCCTGGCTCTACTACTCTCCACATGCACACAAGACAAAAAGTATGGCTGCGGCAAAGCGTTAGCGCTGCGGTAACATAGCGCCAACGTGACGCCCCTGGTCGCGTCTGGGCATTGGGGGCTCGTGTTAGTTAGGGTTGACGATAACAGTTGACCTTCGTCACCAAAACTTGATGTCGGGCAGGCTAGGGCGTCGCGGGAAAGAGCGCTGGGGCGCTAGTGGGAGCATGCTGCTGGGACCCTGACCAGTCCCTGACCATCACTGGTTTCGGTTGACTATCTGTCAGCAATCCAGTTTGGTTGTGGAGGGAATGGCGTTGATGTGTGGGCGTCGGGGCGATTGACTGTCAAAATCCAGGCGCGGCAACATACCTGATGAAATCATGAAGCCGATCGGGGGCATTGCCCCTCGTCTTCGATACGGAGGCGCTGTGGGATTATGCTGCTTTTGGTTATCAGGGGCAGTCTGCAGCAAACTTGGGAGAAGCAGATGGGATGGAGCTCTGTAGGGATGATGTGTTGGAGATGGAGGAGGATAGGGCATCGATAAAACGCCGACTTCCGGGAGAGACAACGAACCTTTCGTTGCGACTGGTATCGCCTGCCGTGGATGACAACGGGCGTCAAGATGCGAATGGGATTGTCCACTGTCGCTGACGCTCCTACTTCGGGCGTGATATCAATTTCGTTTTTCGGATCTTGGGTGTTTTGACGGATTATTCATTGTGCCCTCTCATTAGCTCAATGTTTTGTCGGAAGAAGAGAGAGAGAGAGAGAGAGAGAGAGAGAGAGCATACGGAGTTAGGGCAAATAGTCTCCTGATAGTTTTTCTCTTTATTTCTTTTGCCGCGAGCAGTAGGATCGGAAGACAAAACACGCGCGCGCGCGCAGGAGAGAGAGACAGAAAAAGAGAGAGAGAGAGAGAGAGAGAGAGAGAGAGAGAGAGAGAGAGAGAGAGAGAGAGAGAGAGAGTGAGAGTACACCGGGTTAAGGAAAATAGTCTCTGTCAAGTTTTTGTTTTTTAGGTTTACTATTGGTTGAATTGCTTTGCTACAGTGTGGTTAGGGTTCTGCTTGGCCGGACGTTTCTGTTTCTTCGGTAGTTTCTTTTTCGGCAGGGGAGTCGTGGTGTGCACGGGTCCAGTTTTTGGACTTGACCGGTGATGTCTCGCCCTAAAACAGGACCGTGGAACTTTTGTAAGGGACGCCCTATTCCTGGCACTGAAATATAAGGGACATCGGGTCCGGCCGGCTGTCTTGTGTTAAAAAAAAGTGAAAATTATGGCGCAGGCAGGGTTTGAGTTTGAAAATGCACTTGAGGCAAAAGGGCTGGTAATGGTGAATGTATATAAGCTAGGTTTCGGGTCCGGTGGGGTCGCGTGGGGGTGTGTTGTGTTCGCGGCATTGCCAGAAGTGCATTTCCAAACTGTTTTCGTGACAGCGCAGATTACCCCTAAAAAACAAGAAAAAAGTATGGTGGTGTATCTTCCCATGTTTTTGTGGAATATTCCTTCTCATTTTGCCCATTTGGTGAGTAGTGGAGCGAGACCCTTGGCCTCAGCTATGACTCTATGCTGGGGAGGACTGGTATTTCCAAGAGGTTCATTTGCACCAGGTTCCCAGCAGGTGCTGCTCTCCTCCAATAGATAGGACTCAAAGGAGCCATCACAACGGGGGCCGTCCTGCTCTGGAAGGACACTCTTATCACCTTCCATAGCAGGACCCTCTCCTATGGTTCCGGAGAAAAAAAAACAACAAAGAAGAAGAAGAAGCGATTTTCTAGATTGTCCGGTGGCCTTTGGAATAAGCTAAGGATTTTTAAGAATCACCGGTTGGAAATGCGCATTCTGTATGAGGTTGTGGGTTCAAAACTCCGCAGCCTTGCGCCTGGACACCAGTAGGGCGTTAGAATGACGCACGGCTGGACACACACTCCCTAAGGCTGATGCATGGTACTATTACAGACACTGCCTGCGCACCACCCCGGGGGTCAGTCCATGGGTGTTGTATGCTGGTCTAGTCTTCACGTTGGTTGCTGGTTGTTGTTGACTTCGGTCGCTCTGATGATCTCCCCCAGTCCAGACATTACACACATTATGTTCACTTCCCACGGTAGTACAAGTGGTAGAACCCTCCAGTTTCAGACTGTAGGTCACAGGTTCGAGTCCGGTTCCGGACTTTGGGGGGGGTCCTGTCCAGATAGACCTGTCTCTACCACATACACACACACATGAGATACTACCCTAGATAGCACAATCCATACTCTCTCTCTCTCTCTCTCTCTCTCTCTCTCTCTCTTTCTCTCTCTCTCGCTCAAGGTACACACACACATATATGTACGAGTGGAGGTGGTAAGAGCACCTCTCACGAGTACTCAGTCCTCACTTCACAAAGGCTCCATGGTGGGGAACAGCATACAACCATACATATAGCTCACGGGCACACATCTATGACACAGAGTACATACACACATACACAACCATAGGGTTGGGAGAAGGTTACGATCAACTGATAATGATGATAAGCGTCTCGATGATAAGTACCCCGCTTTAAAAATACAGCTAGGGTCTGTGGTTGGAGAGTAGAGGGTGTGAGTGACTGGTTGGTCTGGTGGGTTCTAACTGGTGATGATGATAGGCGTCTCGATGATAAGTACCCCGCATTAAATATACAGCTAGGCCTGTGGTGGGAGAGTAGAGGGCGTGCGTTACTGGTTGGTCAACTTAGGGGGCGTACACACACACACACACACACTGCAGCGGGCCTTCATCTGCCCTGGCCCACATCCAGGGCCTATTTGGCTATTTGCCAGTCCGGCCTGTGGGACCAGGTCGTGGCCTGACCCCACAGGCCGTGCGGTTATTCAGTCCAGTCCAGTCCTGCCCGGTACCACTGTCG
>BFEA01000419.1:389268-409042 GCA_003427395.1 Chara braunii | reverse complement strand
AGAGAGAGAGAGAGAGAGAGAGAGAGAGAGAGAGAGAGAGAGAGAGAGTTCTTCTTCCTCTTCTTCTAAGTCCACCATCTCTTCTTCCCCTCTCACCACCTGATTTCTCAGTATCAGCGGACTACTACAGAGAGAGAGAGAGTTGTGACATGAGGCTTGACGACATTGGATCCAGACTCAACATTGGGATTCAGATATGTTGACGAGGGACTATTTGGGCCTGTGCTGAACACTTGGTGTTGACGACATTCCCATCTTCCCTTCTTCTTCGTCTAACCCCCACCTCCTTCGTCTGTGTATGGTTGGGGCTGGCGCAGTCTTCTTGTGTGAAGCGCCAGACCCCTTCACACCATGATGATGATGATGTATGTTCGGGGCTGCATTGCAATATTGATTGTTCGGATCATTGGTATCTAAGTCTTCCGCTGTGCTATCTTATACTTTGTATTGAAGGGTCGGTTCTTGTTCTGGTCTGCACCTATACGGTATGCAACAGGTAACTACCGATATTCCGGAATGTCGGTAGCGGAGGAGCCGGAAGTGGGTTGAACAAGATTGGCAATGAACGAGGGTGAAGGAGGCCGAGACCCCCCGAGGATGGCAACGTGGCGGTTGCCGAGAGACTGCGTCGGGGACGCCGACCTGAATGGTTTATGATTGAACCTGTGTTTAAGTCTTTCTGTTAATTGAAACGATCAATCACTGTCCACTTTAGGTCGTCACGACTTGGTCGTTCCAACGGGCCTCCATCTGCCCTGGCCTACAGTCACGACCTGTTCGGCTATTTGCCAGTTCGGCCTGTGCAACCAGGCCGTGGCCTGACCCCACGGGCCGTGTACTATTCCAGTCCAGTCCAATCCTGCCCGGTACCACTGTCGGTACCAGGCCAGTCCAGTCCAGTCCAGTCAGTCCGCTGGGTTTATACCCTAGATGTTGTCTGTTTTCCATCATTCTTCACTTTTGCACACCTTGGAGTACGTGCGTGTTGAATCTGCGTCGGAGCTGCGCTGTCCCTTCCAGCTCCATCTCTACCTCCTCCTTCGTCAACCCTTCTTCTCCATCCTGACGGACCGCTATCCCGGCGGGTCCGGCACACTGGTATCAGAGCGGGAACGGTCCCCGCTCCAACCCGCCCACCCTCCCGTAACAAGGAGAAATCGGTGTAATCCCGATAGCGGGATTTTCAGCGTTTTGCAGGGCGGGAACAACGAAAAAGTGGGAAAAAAAAAACGTTGGCGTGCAGAGGCGGACACGTGGCGAAAAAGGGAGCCGCCGTCACGACGCATGCGGCAAGGCCAAGGCCGTCGCACGCGCGCCACGCGCCTACGCTGCCCTGCCGCGCCCCGCTCCTGGATGGTTATTACCATGCTACAACAGCTGCCAGGGTTTGAACATGGGCACCTGCTGCTTATGCTCGTGTGTGGTGTGTGGCCAGTGCCTTAACACACTGGCCGAAGCCACAATATAAGTTGACATTGTGGCTTGCTGCTGTTGGAGAGGTGGCAGAACAGCTATTTGCCCCCCCCCTTTCCCCCCCCCCTGTTGGTGAGCGGCGAGCAGCGTGCTGGAAGGCAACTATTTGCCCCCACCCCTCCCCCCCGCGCCGGGTGGTGGGTGCTGCCTCCTGCGCACGTTGTCGACCGGTAGAAGTGCTCTGCCGGCACACCGCCCAAACCCTATTTCCTCGCGCCGCGTCTGTCACCCACGGGAGGGTTGGTCGGGGCTCCTGTAACCTGCACACATCAAGGTTAATACTGACAAACCAAAGTAAAGAGTCAAGCAGCGATAAAATATGAGACAATTTGAACGCGACCGTTGAGACTATAATTCTATTACCACCAATTCCATCATACTGAAGTTTGTCCGATCATGCACAATTTATGTCTGAACTATGACTAGTTTTGTCCCAGCAAGCGACCAACTTCCCCTCTCGGTTTTTCAGTTTCTTCTCCTTCTCATCCTTTTGCTCCTGTATCAGGTTTCCGTCTTCAGGAAAAATCCGCTGATACTAACAAGCCGAGCCTTGAACTAGCTGTTTCTGTTACTTGTAAATATCCGTTCGCCACTCCGGTTTCTGCTGGCTAAAGCTTATGGAGATCCGTAGATATCCGGGTCTGCCAACATTTGCTTTTGAGAGTCTAGGCCAGCAGACGTTGCCCGTTTCCGGAGTCGAACCCAGAGATGATGCCTAGGTTCCACCAAGCTTGTACCCTTGCCGTTTTTGAGTCTTGCTGGGTCTGTTTCCCGAATCTTTGTTTGCTGGTCTGTGTCGTCCGATTTGTACCTTCTGATCCGTATCTGCTGACTTACAAATCCATGTTTTCTGATCTGCCTAATTCACAATTCTGTGGAGGCCCTGCTCAGTTTGCAGCGGTAGATGATCAGTTGAGACTCTTCGGAATCTGGATATCCTGCCTAGATTCTTCTGAGCCCTTAGCAGTTCGCTGCTGACTCAACCCCTTGGTTTGGAATTCGCAGTTGTTTAGTGTTCTGAGTCCGGTTCCCATTGCTAGCCAGCTGACTGTGTGTCCTATTGCCACCGAACCCCGTCCCTGAACTGCCGTTGAGAGCTGCTCCCTTCCAGAGTTTATAGACTCTCACGATTCTGTATGAGTCTTGGTCCCTGCTGAGTCTTGGTTGAGGACGAGTCCTCTGTCGAGTATAAACGTCCCGGTCTGAATCTGCAGTTTGAATCCTCCCTCTCAGTCCCGAGTCTGCTGAAACTTGCAGCGATCCCGCTGCTGCAGGTCCGGTAACCTCACCCAGGCCTATCTGTTCAAGTTCCGCAGGGGCTGATGGCTCTGTTTAATAAAACTGCAGCGTCAAAGCATTGGTTGAGGACCTTGAGGCATCTATTATGCTTTATATATTGTGCTTCCATTGTACCTTGTTTCTGAATTTCAATACCAGGGGCGGTTTTCTTGAAATCAAGACAAGAAGGCAATTAACTAAATAAAAAAAGAGAGGGAAGCAAGGGAGAAACTTTCCCTAAATCATACTTTCAACCCTATGCACAACCAGTCCCCACCAGCCCATTGAATTTGTTTTTTCAGACTTCAACAGGCTCGCACAGTCTTCTGATATCTCGCGAGGGCATTTTTGGGATTCGAGTAAAGCTCAATGGCGCACGCGGAATTTCATGCTTTCTATGGCCACATTCTTGAATCTCGAATCTGAATGGTGAACAGGCTTGTCGTGATCTTTCCTCCCATTCCAACAGAGGAAGGACGACCCCTCTCCCATCCAGTCCTCCTCTGTGCCATTCCTCTCTCTCTCTCTCTCTCTCTCTCTCTCTCTCTCTCTCTCTCTCTCTCTCTCTCTCTCTCTCTCTCTCTCTCTCTGTGTGTCCAGCCAAGTTTCTTTGGGCTCGACGGCCTTAGACTTAGTGTATCCATGTGTATCTCTTTTGGATGGATCTGGCGGGCAGGACAGGCCAGATTCATTCAGTTTCTTTGCAGCCTCTCTCGCTGTAGGTCCCGTGATTTGAAGGCAACAACTTTGGCGATTTTTCGCGCTCTGAAGAATTTACAAACAATTCTGAATTTTTGAGGATCTGTAGATTAGGTCGTGCTCTTTCCAGGAAAAATAACAGAAAATTAAGGAAAAATCGTTTCGACCATGAAACAGTTGCCGCGCCGATTCCTTGCATACTCCAGTTTCACCACAGTACCGTTCGTAGGCTGTCGGGAAAAGTCCTCTATCTGTCGTGATCAGGAAAATAACACAAAAAAGAGGAAAAATCGTTTTGACCGTGAAACGTTCGCCGCGCCAATTCCTTGCATATTCCAGTTTTACCAGCGTCACGGTGTCGTTTTCGTAGGGCAACGGGAAAGTACTCCCACGTCTGCGTTCCACGGCCGCTTCATGCATTTCATTAACCGTGTGTCCTGGATTTCTCCCCACTTCCGCGCATGATCAGAAGACTGATTAGTCTCCCCATGTGCCGATTAGGTAGGTAAATATCCCCCTTCGGTGCGCCTCTTCATGGGTGATTGAGGAACTTACCCCCGCAGGTAAATATCCCCCTTCGGTGCGCCTCTTCATGGGTGATTGAGGAACTTACCCCTGTTGTCGTGCGTAGGTCACCGTGCACTATTGTACCAGTTCGCTGGTGAGTACGCATCAGCAGGTACGTCCTGAATGCCCCAAGGGAGCACCAGCACACTCCCGTGTGCCGGCACCAGTCCTCCTTGAGCCCGCCCTCATGCGCCAGCCCAGTGCTCCCTTCTTGTGCGCATCCAAGAAGTGTCGCCTTCTAGGCCCAGTTCAGCTTATAAAGATTTTCCGGCTCACCACAACAAGGCTCCAGCAGCCTAGTGTGCCGCCGGGGTCGAGAACTTTGCAGCGCCCTGGTACCGCGGCCCCCCCGAACCTAGGCCCTGGCCTATTTGGGCCCAGAAAGGTTTCCAACGAGGGGAGCCTTTTTGTCGGGTACCGGGCTTTTTGCAGCACCTCGGTACCGAAGCTCCTTCCGAACCTAAGCCTGGGCCTGCCCAGGCTCTAGCGGTCCCCACGTGGAAAATATCAAGGCCTCACCAATTTCCGCGGGCCCGGCCTTGAAAATAAACTCACGGCCTGAGGGCCCTTTTCCCATCTCGCCGGGTTCCCGCCGTCGGTCTCGTCTCCTATTTGACCCACATCGACTGAACGCTTGGCGCGAGCCTGTAAGACGCCGTTCTCCGGTAACTATATTCCAACGGCCGCGGTGATTTCAGCCACCTGATCGGCACGTCGCTGTCTCGTACTAGAATTCCCTGTTTTCAATTAAATTAATAATTCATTTGACAACCGTTGATTCCAGGGAAAATCCCACCCCGGTCGGTCCGCATTCCGCCACGGTCCAGTCTGGGCCTGGTTTTCCCATATCGCCCAACCTCCACTCGTCAGTCGTCTTTGTGGGCTCGGGTTGCAAGACAAAATACACCGGAAAAGACCGTCGCGCGAAATTCGACCTTCGGTGGTAGTCTCTTTGAAGGAAGTAAAGGGCGGCGTAAGGCTTGGGCCGCCCGACAGCGTGGCTGGCACGTGCTGCCTCTCTGCAGTGCTACGTGGCATGGGCTGCACTACAGTGATATCTGGGTGGCTGATCAAGATCTCAGCCCACCCCAGATTTTTTTTTTATTGCAGTGGCATCAGGCCAGCAACATCTTGAAGGCCAATCTTGGTAGTGCTCTGTTCTTGGCCACCCAAGAGCTTGGTATCACCATCCTACCACTAACCTACTCTCCCCCAACCTCTTTTCTCTCCCCCCCTCCATTATCTAATCATCTTTTCTAACCCTACCACTACTCTCTCCTCCTAACTCCCTCTTCACTCATCTTCCACAACCTTTTTCTCTCCTCCCCTGTCCACTCACCATCTTCTACTAATCTTTTCTACCCCTCCTCACCTTTCCCATCCCTATCTCTCCCACTCTCTCACCCTCCTCTACCCCCTTCTCTCCCCTAACTACAACCCCATTATTTCCCCCATCTCCCCCTTCACTCTTTTTCTCTTTCTCACCTATTTCTCTCTTTTCTCCTTCACTTTTTCATCCCCCTCCCCCCCAACTTTGAATTTTTTTTGTTTTTCTTCTTTTTATCTTTCTTTTGATTTATATTTTCTCCTTTTTCCAAAAAATCGAATTAGCTTATTCCTCAGAATCCCCACCTTCTTTTTTCATTTTCTAATTTATTTCATTTTATTTATTTTTTTATTCTGAAAATTCGAATTTCTTTGCGGCACCGTCAAATCTGATTAGGAGTTAGTCATTCTTGCTTTCGGCACACATTTTGACCCCGTGGGGATAATGAAGTGCTGCCGAAATTTTCAGGTTTTTTTTATACTTGGTCTCTTCAACACATTTTAACCCTTTGGGAGTAGCGAAGTGCTGACAAAAGTTTTCAATTTTACTTGGTCTTTCTTCTTAACGGCACACTTCGACCCCATCAGGGTAACGAAATGCTGTTAAAATTTTTGAAAAAACCCAACACTTAGTTTCTCTTCACCTCCTCATCTACTTATTTATTTATTTATTATTTATTATTATTTTTTTTTGAAATTTATAATTTGCGACATTTTGAACTTTAGTGTGCTCATTTTGGTCTCTCCGTCCTCTTGGCACATTCTTGATCCCATGGGGGGTAAGGAAATGCTGCCAAAAATTCCACAAAAATAAATATCACCTTTTTTCACATTTTATTTATTTATTTAATTAATTATTTTTATTATTTTTATCTTGAAATTTCACTGTTTATTTTATTTTCTTTCCCCCTCCCCTCACTGGTTATAATGGTTATTAACTTATTATTTTCTTTTCTTGATTAGGTTGCCGCTACCCTCCCCTAACCATCCAAGTCCCGGTTAGAGTTTTCTTAGGTTTGTTATAGGGTTTAAGGTTCTCCTAACCCCCTTACTCCCCCGCCTCCTCCCGTCGGGCACCCAAGACCCAAACGACTTCTCTCCCCTCGACCGGATTCGCGCCACCATCTCACGCGTGACCCGCTGGTCACGGGGCGAACCGACCCTCGACTACCCACTCCGCTCTCGCGGTCCTCTCCCTCTCACTGGTGGTCCCCTGTTCCCATACCATAACTCATCTCTCTCCCCACCTCCCACCATGTCTACCTCTCTTCCTCCACCGCCCACGAACAGGGCTACAACTGAGGAGATTGTCGCGGCGCCGTCCACCTCTCAGTCGTCCACCCACTCGACGGTCCAGGGTCAACATGTTCTGGACCCCACGGACCTTCGCGCTCTTCTTGCGTCTCTCCTTGCACCTCTGCAAGCGCGACTCGATGCGCTTGCACCCTTGGAGAGGAAAGTCAATGTGCGCGCCCTTGAAGTTCACCGCCTCAAGGGTTCTCCTCATCGCTCTCCCCACCGCTCTCAGACCCCATCCCCTAGCGGCTTGGAGTCCGGCTCTCCACGACTCCAGGGACGGAGACGTGGCGGTTAATCCTCCTTCACTGACCAGGTCCAGCACTCCCCCTCCGCAGCGGTGAGTGTTGCTGCCGCCCAGACCACACCGTCTGTTGCGGTACAGGCATCGGTTGCCGCCGCCGCCCCCGTCGCCCCTGCCGCTTCGGCCACTGCCGCATATGCTGTCACCCAAATACCGGTATCTGGCCAAGCAGTTTCATCTACCCACACCGGTGCTGCTTTCCAACTTCTTGCATCGGTCGCGGCACTACGACCCGGAGTTCTTCCGCCTCCCGCTAGGGTATTCTCTCCGCCCCCTCCACCTCCGATCCCCACCAAAGGTTAACAGGGACCCCCACTATTCAGCCCCATGTGACGCTCAAGATCAGCTGGTGCGGAGAACTCGCGCCACTGGGTCTGGGTGACCCGATCTAAGGCGTCGGTCGCATCGTGGAGAGTGTCGTAGCGGTCATGAAGGAATGCGGTGAAATCCGTGAGAGTGGGATCCTCACCTGAGCGAGTACGATGGGTATAATAGCTCTCCCATGCGGAGAACATCCTTTCTCGCAATTTAGTTGCGAGCGACGAGCACCACAACTCCTTACGAGTGTCAGTTTTGGTGTCCACTTTATGGACTGGTGACAGGTCTGGCGTAAAAGGTATGGGACATTTGTTGTAATGACCCTGAAAAAATCCTGAAAATTTAGGGCTTTGTTAACCTTTTCTCCCAACACCGCGCACCCAACGGGTGACTACCCTACATGCCACCTGCCACCGTGGCGCAGCTCCAGGCGGAAATCCTATCCCTGAGACATCCTCACCCTTCACAGGCTGCTCACCCTTCTTCGTTTTATACCGCCCCTCCCACCTCTGTCTTGCCGCCTCGTTTCCCTCAACCTACTCCCCCCCTTCTACCCTACTACCTCACTACTTCGTCACAGTTGGCTGCGGCTGTTGCCTCTACGTCTGCTGGACCGTCCACCAGCAACCCCGACTCTCAGCCTGCTACCACTTCCACGTCTGTACCGGCCTCGACATTTGCCGTTGCAGTGCAGACCCCTCAACCTCTCTCCCCTCGCCGTCAGCACAACGGTCCCGCCCTTGTGCGTCTATCGGACATACCCGACTTTGATGGTACTAAGTGTGTGTCGCACTGGTTGCAGGCTGCCACACGTGGGCTGACACTAACTGACACTCGTAAGGAGTTGTGGTGTTCCTCGCTCGAAACTAAATTGCAAGGCAGGACGTTCTCCGCATGAGAGAGCTATTATACCCATCATACTCACTTTGCTGAGGATCCAACTCTCACGGATTTCACCGCGTTCCTCCATGACCGCTACGACACTCTCCACGATGCGGTCGGTGGCTTAGATGGGGCACCCAAACCTTTCTCCCCAGACCCAGTGGCGCGGGTTCTCCGCACCAACTGATCTTGAGCGTCATATCCGAGTGTTTCACAATGCCCGCCTTATTCGCGATGAGGCACTCCTACCTGAGATTCTTTTTACCAACAGCTTCGTAATCAGTCTTTCGACTGACTACCGTATCGAGCTCTGGCGACAGAACTTCACCTCCTTTGAGCAGGCCTACGAGGCTACTCAACAGTACCAACAGATGCGGAGTCGTTTCTCCGACGCCCCATCTTCTTTGCGATCCACCGTCGCCACTACCCAGTCACGAAGTGCCACGCGAGGTCGATCCTCCTTCGCCGGTCGCTTTTGCAGACCGGCTCGACCTGGAGCGCCATTCTCTCGGCGCTACAGTTCTCAGGAGTACGGGGAGGACGCCTCAGCCGAGCTTGATCCTACCCTTGGGGACGCCCCCGAGGACATCAAGCTCCGAGACGTCATCCAATATCACTTGGATGACGGCACAATCCCGGTGGCCGAGCTCCTGCAGATGACCATGTCCACCATGGGTCGTGCACGCAGTCAGGTTGCACAGTCTGGCGCCCGCAGGATCACGGTTCCTTAGATGGACCTCCCACAGGGTTTTGTTCCTCCTCGCGGAGCTCTATCTCCTAAGGAGTGCGCCGCCTTCGAGGCCCGTTGTGGCTGCCTTAGTTGCCGCCAGGATGGGTACACCTCCTCACGGTGTCCATACCATGCCGCCCTCGATCGGCACTACGCTGATATTTCTTGTCAGCGCCGATCACAGTCCCCCCCCGGCCCCGCCCAGCCAACCCCACCCAGCTAGTCACGGTGCAGCGTACCGCTGAGGCCTCGCACGTAGCCGGCTTCCCGACCACCGAGTCGTGATTTGCCCCTTTGGCTACCCCACCAGAGGATCCTAAGGACACGACAACCGCAGTGCCCTCTGCCCCACCGTCTGTCGAGGTACCGCCTGCCCCACAGTAGACCGCTGCATCTAGTCCTTCCCCTCCGAGACTTTCGACGCGTCGCGCTATTCGCACAACTTGTTGTAGAGCCCAGCTGGTGACTCGCGATGACGTTCTGTCATCCCTCCTGGACTTGAGCATCCTTTAGGCTCGCGAGGAGTGACTCACGAGACACGTAAGCGTTCTGTGTCGTCTTCTCGCTCTACTCTCTGACCCTGATTGCACCCTCCCCATTATCCCTATTCGCCTAGGGACATCTACGAGGGTGTACCGCGCTTTATGGGACTCTGGCTCGCAGGGAGACTTCGTTCACCCTCTCGTGGTTGAGGAAGCTCGCCTAGCCACCTCCGGGTCTCACTCTCCTATCTCCGTTAACCTCGGAGATAACAAGACGCAGCGCTTCTTCGATTAGACGGTCCCCAACCTCCACTTCTCCCTCACTCTCCGACCATCGGATAGTACCCAGGCGCCTCAGCGCTACCATTCCTCCGCATACTTCGACGTGCTGGAGACAAGGTACGAATTTATCCTTGGCACTCCTTGGCACAGAGGCTGAATGGGCGACTGAGACACTCGTTCTCAAAACGAAGTGTGGTTGAACCCATCGAGTCCTCTTCGTTGGAACCGCCGGCAACACCCCTCCAGACCTCCCTCCCCAGGACCCTCGTCCCTCTAGGTCCCACCCAAACATCGCCTTCACTTCTCCTCGTCAGTTTGCTCACTTCATACGACAGGAGGACGTCATGTTCTACTCAGTGAACGTCATGGATCTTCTTCGCTACGATCCACTCTGTCCCGATGTTGAACTCATCTCATTGGAGCCCAATCCCCCTGACTCTTCCTTCATCTTCGCGGCTCCCATCTCCACATCCACCCGTCAGCCTGCGGATACCCCCTTGACATCCCAGGTCCCTTCGCCGGTCACTGCTGAGTCCACCCATATGTCTCGTGGCGACGCAGACGTTGAGGAACTCATGTGGTTCACGGCCCACTTAGAGCCCGTCGTCGTGATTTGATTCGAGAGTACCACGATGTTTCCCCCCCGTATTTCTCATACAGCGGAGTGGGATCCCTCCCATGCGCGGTGTTGAGCATTCTATCCAGCTCGTGCCTGACTATCGTGTCCACTATCAGACACTCTACTGACTCTCGATTCCAGAGGCGACGAAACTTAAACGTCAGCTTGAGGAGCTCCTTTGACTGGGTTTCATTAAACGCAGTAGCTCCCCTTGGGGTTCACTCGTCCTCTTTGCTCGCAAAGCGGACGAAACTCTCTGCCTTTGCATTGACTATCGCGGCCTTAACCGTTACACAGTTAAAAACAGCTACCCCATGCTTTGCGCGGATGAGCTGTTTGACCGTCTGGCAGGCAACTGCTTCTTCACGAAGATCTATCTTCGTAACGGTTACCACCAGATCCACGTAGCCACACAGGACCAGTCGAAGGCCGCCTTTCGATCGCGCTTCAGTCACTACGAGTTCATGGTGATGCCATTCGGCCTCACCAATGCACCCGCCACCTGCTAGACGGCGATGAACGACATCTTCAGGGACATCCTTGAAGAATACGTTCTCGTATACCTGGACGATATTTTGGTCTGAAGTCGTACCTTAGAAGACCATCTCAGATACCTCCTCGATGTCCTCTAGCGCTTACGCAAGCATAGCTTCTATGCCAAGCTTAGTAAGTGCCGCTTTGCCCAGAGTAAAGTGAACTTCCTAAGACACCACGTGTCTGACCAGGGTCTCCACATGGACAATGCGAAGATCACTGCTATTGCAGGATGACCTGTTCCCACATCTGCCAAGCAACTTCACAGTTTCCTAGGCCTCACTAGTTACTATAGTAATTTCATCCGGGGATACGCTAGGTATTCCTACGTCCTTACCTCCACCCTCCTCTGGACGAACCCGCCGTGGTTTTGGACACCCCTCAGCGAGGATGCTTTTCGCGCCCTCAAGAAGGCGGTGACTTGTGCGCCGGTTCTCCGCCTCCCCGATTTTGATCGCCCCTTCATCGTCACCACTAATGCGTCAGATTTTGTAGTAGGAGTAGTACTTTCTCAGGTGTTTCCCTCTCCTCCCGATTCACCTTATCCTCGTGTTCCTCCTTCCCCCCTTCCTCCTGCTGACACTGCTTCTCAACTGACGCCTACCCTCCCACCATTTCCTTTTACTGGCATTCATCCCAATTACTTACTCCCCGACCATCGCGGAAGATGGGACTGTCGAGGCTTGTGCTGGAGATTGCCTGATCGCCTTCTACTTTCGTCAGCTACTGCTTGCCGAGATAAACTGCACTGCCGATGAACGTGAGGTTCTCGCAGTAGTTTATGCTACCTGGCATTGATGTCATTACCTGCACGGGGCGCCCTTCACGGTGCGCACGGACAACTCTGTTGTCCAGGTTTTCCTCATGAAGCCCAAACTTTCTCCTGGACAGGCACGTTGGTGGCGTGACTTATTCGAGTTTAGTTTCACCACTCAACCCATCAAGGGTGAAACGAATTGCACCGTTGATGCCTTGTCCCGCCGTCCTGATCACAATCAGGAACCCATCCATCTTGCTGCCATCTTCATCACCACTATTGATCAGTCGGTGATCGACACATATCGTACTCAGTACCGCCACTGCCTTGATTATCGCGTCATCCACACGACACTGCGGAGTGACAAGCCCGTTCCCTCATACTCCCTCGGTGAGAACGGTCTCGTGTACTGGCATGGCAGATCTGGTAAGCTAGAACCATGTATTTGTGTTCCCTCTACTGGACAGCTCCGCATCCAGGCTGTAGCAGAGTTTCATGGTCTGGCAGTTGCGTTCCTCCTTCCCCCACCCTCCTGCTGACAGCTGACACTGCTTCTCGACTGACGCCTACCCTCCCACCACTTCCTTCCATTGACACAGTCTGACAGTCCTCCCGTTACTTACTCCCCGAAAATCGCGGAGGATGAGACTCTCGACGCTCGTGTTGGGGATTGCCCGATCGCCTTCTACTCCCATCAGCTACTGGCTGCTGAGATAAACTACACTGCTGATGAACGTGAGGTTCTCGCAGTAGTTTATGCTCTCTGACATTGGCATGATTACCTGCACGGGGCGCCCTTCACGGTGCGCACGGACAACTCAGCTGTCCAGACTTTCCTCATGAAGCCTAAGCTTTCCCCTCAACAGGCACGTTGGTGGTGTGACTTATCCGAGTTCAGTTTCACCACTCAGCTCATCAAAGGTTAAACGAACCGCGCCGCTGGTCAGCTAGCACCATGTATCTGCGTTCCCTCCACCGAACAACTCCGCGTCCAGGCTGTAGCAGAGTTCCATGACCTGGCAGTTGCCGATCATATAGGCTTCCACAAGACGTTAACTCGTGTTTGTCGCGTATACGTCTAGCTGAAGTCCAAGGACTTCGTCAAAGCCTACATCCAGGAATGTCCTACCTGCCAGGAGGTGAACAGTGCGAACCACCTTCCGTATGGGTTACTTCAGCCCTTACCCATACTCGAGGGTCGTTAGCAATCAATCTCGATGGATTTCATTGGTCCCCTCCGCCCACCCGCTGAGCGCGGTCATGATGTTATCTTGGTCGTCGTCGATCGCTTCACGAAGCGTGCACGTTTTGTCCCTTGTCGTTATCGCATTAATGCTACTGAGGTCGCCGATATCGTCTTCGACCGAGTCGTGAGAGATCACAGCTTACCTCAGAGCATCATTTCCGATCGTGACCCGTGCTTTACCAACACATTATGGCGATGCCTACACGAGGTGTATGGATCCCAGCTTCGCTTCTCATTGTCTTACCACCCTCAAACGGATGGTCAGACTAAGGTCACCAATAAAACTCTCGGTAATATCCTCCGAAAGTTTGTTCGGGATGACCAGCAGTGGGACATACACTTAGCCCACGCGGAGATTGCGAACAACCACGTTGTTTTGCCAGCCATGAGGATGTTGCCATTCTATTGCGACCTCGGCTACCACCCTTGCGTACCCGTGGACTTCCTACGACCATCGCGGTTGCTCCTAAACACTCGTTGTCCTGCGCTCGACGACTAAATCGCCCACATGGCGACGATTATGAAGCGCGCACAAGAGAGTCTAGCCGACTCTCAGACTCTCATGGCCGCACGAGCAAACCGATCACGAATGGATCATCCATTCAAAGTTGGTGACGATGTGCTCGTCGACGCACTCCACTTATAGCTCGAAGCGGATACGTTTCGCAAGTTAAGGCATCATTTCTTCGGTTCATGCCGCATCCTTCAGCCCATCGGTTCTGATACTGCCGCTAGTCTGGTTAGCTTCCGTGTGAAGCTACCTTATTACCTTCGACAGACTCGCGTACACAATGTTTACCACATCTCCTTGTTGCGTCCTTATCGCAGACCGTCCGAGCGCTTCGCCGGACGTCCTTATGAGCGTCCTCCACCCATCATGGTGGACGGTCACGAGTAGTTCGTTGTTTCCGACATCATATCTCGCCGAGTTACCGACGATACCCCTCCACTCATCGAGTACCTTGTGCGTTGGAAGGACTATCGTGATGAGGAGGCTACTTGGGGGCCCCTCGAGCACTTGCAGCACGCCCGGATGTTGGTGCGCCCATATGAACGTGCTCGTCGTGTTGAGACATCTGTTCCTACTAGCCGACTGACTTTTTTCCTCCTCCTCCTCCGGTTGAGGAGATTGTTGAGGACGAGCCCGCTCCCTCTCAGACCGTTCTTGAGCAGCAGACGAACGCCTCCATGCGTCCACAACGCAGTCGTTGATGCTCTATGCATCTCGACGATTGACACTCCGATCACCTACTATCTCCCTACTGACTCACACCATCAAGTCCTCCATCAACAACTTATTCCGAATGTCAGCGTTTTGCGGTTCTGCTTCGACATCGACTCGGTCCTACTTCATCGACCATTTCGACGACTTCAGCTACCTTCTCGACTTCAGCCACCTTATTGACTTCAACTACTTTGGACGTGACTCCCTGAGTCCCCCCCCCCACGCCACCACCCTACCTTGTATATTCCCTTGCATTTGTCGCATGATGGTTCTCACTTAGCTGGGTTTCCTTGAGTTGGGCTCTCCCTTGGTATCGTATAGGCATTGGGACCGTAACGTTATCTTGGTTTCCCTACTCCCAGATCTAACTCCTCCCTCCCCCTGTCGGCGAGTTGTGTGCATGTTTCCCTCACCCACTGCCCTCATCACCCTAGTGCCGACTCTTTCATGCCTTCAGTTAGGCATATCTCCACCCTATTATAGGCTCCCCTTTTTCATGGTCGACCTTGCATGGTGTCACCCTTTTGTCGAGCATTACCCACATTGATGGTCTATCTGTTAGGGTTATTGGTTCTGTTTCGCTACCAATCTCCCACCTTGAGCCTGATGACCTATCCCACCTTCATGTGTGACTGCCCTTAGGAGTTTCGATTCTTAGGCTGCATTCACCCCCTCTGAGACTATCCCACTCTTAGTGGTTCAGCGACATGACATTATCTTGTGACATATTGCTCTTTTTAACACTGATGCGATTGCCTCCAGGACTGTAGGATTGTATATTGCTACATTTCATTTTCTGTTGTTAGTTAGGATATGTATACCAGACATTTGCTTTTCATTTGACATTATGTAGCGTAGGCTGCATCGCATGGACTCCACATGGAGCGTGCTCCGCATCCTAGATTTCTCAGCTTTCTTTATTGCTGAGTTCTGCTGCTTTTGCGGATAGCGTGTTTATGGCTCTTGCGATCTATTACAGGTCTGAGGATTGTGCAGCGGGCCTCCATCTGCCCTGGCCTACAACCACGGCCTGTTTGGCTATTTGCCAGTTTGGCCTGTGGGACCAGGCCGTGGCCTGACCCCACAGGCCTTGTACTATTCCAGTCCAGTCCAGTCCTGCTCGGTACCACTGTCGGTACCAGGCCAGTCCAATCCAGTCCAGTCAGTCCGCTGGGGGTATACCCCAATTGTTGTTTGCTTTTCATCATTCTTCAGTTTTGCACACCTTGGAGTACGTGCGTGTTGAGTCTGCGTCGGAGCTGCGCTGTCCCTTCCATCTGCATCTCTACCTCCTCTTTCGTCAACCCTTCTTCTCCATCCTGACGGACCGCCACCCCAACGGGTTCGGCACAGTCGTTGACCCTGAAGTCATGACTCGTTCGTTGACGCTGAAGTCATGACTTGTTCGTTGACCCTGAAGTCATGACTTGTTCGTTGACTCTGTTCTTTTATTTTTGGTACTACTACTATATTCACAGTACTAGGGTCCACTGTGTCTTCAAAAAAAAAGAAAAAAAAAAAAGGCCATAGTCACAGTGAGACCCTAAAACCACAAAGTATGTGGATTTGGTAAAGCGGGATTTGTGGTTTTAGGCACACCAGTGGTCACACAGCTTAAAGTTTACGATTACTAATAGGACAAGGTTGCGGCCTTGTGGAGAAATGGGGATTTGGTGCTTCGCTTGTCACACAGTGCCACCCCTAAACTGTGCAGATTTTTATTTTTTTTTGTGATTTAATTTATTATTTTATTTGCCTTCTGCACATCTTCACGCCTCGATGTTCCAAATTTGCAAGAACTTTTGTGAGCGGATTTTGACCAATTTTTGAAGAAATTCGAAAAAATAAACAAGCATTTGCGGTCACCACATCCTCTGGAGGTGACCTCAAAATCCCATGCCCCGCGACTTCCCAGGCCGCTGACAAACAAATGGGCACAGGAATAATGCAATTGGGGATTGGGAAGTATATGTGACCCGTCAATGGTTTTTTTATTCATTTTGGGAATATGGGTCGCAGTTTGAGTATGCCCTGAGAATGAATCAATCTTGGGTGGTTAGAATATGCAAAGATACACTACCAGATTTTTTGTCCTTTCTGCATGTGGTGAGTAGTGGAAGAGGCCCAATCTCCTCACTATCTTGTCCATGTTCTCGGAAACCACTAATGTGACTATGCTAGTTTGATATGGGCCTTACAACTGAGGACGCTCTTGTTTTCTTTGAAATAACTGCGCGCCGTGCGCAAGTGACCCGTGCACAGTTCCAAGTATCTGAAAGAGGCCTGGGACCTCACAATTCTACCCGGAAGTTATCCCGGCAGCTTCAGCCGGTTTAGCTTAATTACCATATCTCTACACCTAAAACCTTATACTACACTGCTTGCAGTCCAGGCTGAACCTTTTTTTTTTTTCTGCGCCTGTTTTTTTTTTTCTTCCCTGCCTGCAATTTTCTTTTGTTTTCTTGCGCCTGCAGCTTTTTTTTTTTTTCTTCATGCCTGCTTATGCCACGCCCGAGCTGTCTAGGCCACAGCCGTGGCTGGGCCATGGCCGAAATGTCTTGGCCACACCCATGGCTGGGCCACGGCCAAGATGTCTAGGCCACACCCGTGGCTGGGCCACGGCTGAGATGCCTAGGCCACACCCCAGGGGATAGAGCCAAGAACGGGAGGGCCTGCTACTGGTAACTGCTCCCAGGCCAGGCCACGGAAAAGGAGCGGTACCACTACCGCCACCTCCCATTTTTGCCAATTATTGAACAGGTTGGCCGTTGAACGCATGATTTACTGTTTTTTCTTGCAGTTTCTAACTGATCTTCGCCCAAGCTTGCAGTGGACTGTTATTTCTGTGAATTCTGAACTGTGCAGCAGTCACAGGTGGAGTTGTCTCTTTTGGAGTAACTACGGCGCAGTCACGAAAGCAGTTTGTAATTGCATTTGAAACTGCATTTTAGCAGTTTAGTCAGGGCCGGAGTTTCAATTGCAGTTGAAACTCGGGCTGCCTTTACTAGGTAGCAGTTCAGTCAGGGCCCTCGTCCATCCACGGACAGCAGATAAAAAAAAAAAGAAAACAAAAAAGAAAAAAAAAGCAAAAAAAAAAGCATCCCTTATGCTGTGATTGCAGTCCAATACAGGATGCTACAGTACTTGTCTGGAACTGAATGAAAAGAGGCAGTTAGCTGCCTCGCATGGAATCCGCCCTGCCTGGCTGGCAGGGCGCTAGAAGGACCTCACAACAAAAAGAAAACGAAGAAAACGACATGTCTCAGGGTCCTCACATACTGGCCAGATACATTCCTCAAAGCACTGGTGTAAATTCCAGCTAAGTGGATTCTTTTTTTTTCTTTTTTTTCTTTCCTTTTTCTTCTTTGACCCCCATCCCTGCATTGTTGAAATACAGACCCAGGTTCAAATTGTGTAGGGTGGCCCCGCCACGCTACATCTGGGCCGTGGCCAATCTGGGGTGTGGCGGAGACATCTGGGCTGTGGCCAATCTGGGGTGTGGCCGAGACATCTCGGCCGTGGCCGATCCGGGGTGTGGCCAGTCTGGGGTGTGGCCGAGACATCTCGGCCGTGGCCCAACCATGGAGAGCCCGAGTTTCAACTGCAATTGGGCGCGGTGCAGCATGCGACCAAAAAAAAAAAAAAACGCTACATCTGGGCCGTGGCCCAACCATGGAGAGCCCGAGTTTCAAACGCT
The DNA here is from genome assembly GCA_003427395.1 of Chara braunii. Classification (NCBI taxonomy): domain Eukaryota; kingdom Viridiplantae; phylum Streptophyta; class Charophyceae; order Charales; family Characeae; genus Chara; species Chara braunii. Next base: position 391,327 of record BFEA01000419.1, on the reverse strand, counting down.
ACATCTGGGCGCGGTGCAGCATGTGACAAAAAAAAAAAAAAAAGCCTGACTGAACTGCTAGAAATGGAGAGCCCGAGTTTCAACTGCAATTGAAACTTGGGCCCTGTCTAAACTGCTAAAACGCAGTTCGAAATGCAATTATTGCAAACTGTAACCCTGACTGCGCCGTAGTTTTCTCTTTTCTTTCTTTGGATGCTCTCATCACCCCTAAGAGTAACCCAGGAGGATGTTTGGGAAAAAAAAAAAAAAAAAAAAAGAAGAGGATTCCCTGTCCACAGTCAGGTTGATGAGGCTGTACATCAGATATGTGGTCCTAATCAAACAGTGTGTGTGGGACAAGGAAAAAGTGCCACACAATGTTGGGAAGGAGAATGGGATGGAGACCCAAGGTCGAGTCCCACTTGGCCTGATCCTTCATTTTTGGCCCTCCATTTTTTTTTAATCCCCCCCCTCTTCCTTACCTTCAGAAGTCCAGAAATTGGTGTACTGAATGCAACTTGGTCCCCGGATTGTCAGCAGGTGTCACTGGCTATGAAAAAAATTCAAAAATAAAGTTCATTTCATTGCATTCAGAGCTACCACCCTCAGAATGTTGCCCAATAAACAAAGATTATTTGGAACATCTGCGTAAAAGATGAATCCAGCTAGTATGTTGGGCCACATTCTGAGGGTGGTAGCTCTGTATGCAATGAAATGAACTCTATTTTTGAGTTTTTTTCATAGCCAGTGACACCTGCTGACAATCCCGGGACCAAGTTCCATTCAGTACACCAATTTCTGGATTGCGGCAATGGCTCCTGGGTCACACCTAGCGTTTGGAATATTAGGGAACTTTAGCAGTTCTCAAAACCGGGCAAATTAAAAAAGCGGCTACGAAATCTGCATTCCCGCCACTTCAAAAAAAGAGGCCACAGTTTAAACGCTCCGCTAAACTTGCACATTCTGAAACTCAAACGATGACATCGGCGCCACTTTGTCTTTTCTTGCCTATTTCCAACTAAAATGGTGACATTTATATATTATTTTGTAGAAACCAAGTTTCGCTACAGCCAATTGAAACTGAGGGCATACTCACAGGGGTGTGAAAAACTATTTGCTGTAACCGCGCGACTTTCTGCGCGAGGCAGCTTGGGGAAATACGAAGGGTGAACTGTGGGAAGATGGGTTGGACGGGCAAGTTGCATGGATGTCCTCGTTTCTTTCTGTTTTTCTGCTGGAAGTTGTCGGATCAGTATCGGGAAAATCCCGTGCCAACGGTTGAGTAGCGCGCCTTAGCAAGCGCGAGAAATAACTGTGCCATAGCTTCTTTCTTGTCATGCTGTGAGCACTGGGAATTTTGGCGTGATCATCGCGCGGGAATATCGTTTTTGAATTTTCAACTGATGTCGAGCCCCCACGAGTTGTTTTTCTTTTCTGCTTTTTCAAAATTTCCCTTTCCAATTACGACTTAGGATAGGAATTTAGGTACTCTAAATTTTGTTACGCCGCGCCTGCGCGCATCTTGCTGCGCTGGGAACTGGGCTCTGACTGGATTGCACCCTTAATCTTGTAAAACTGTAGTTTTCGCGGCCACGATTGTAACTGTATCTTTCTTCTTTCTTGGTTCCCTTGTGTTTGCCCGCCTTCTCCTTCTTCCTCGCCTTGCATGCACCGTTCCAATTGGCCTGAATGCCTGCATGACCGGATCGATGCGTGAAGTGTGGCTACGACCCCCACGACGCGGCCTGGCCATATAGACGTAGGCACTTCCTCTCTTCTCTTCTTGTCCATCTGGGCTTAATCTCGTACCTTTCGCGCAGACATGCATGCTATAAATTTTGCAAGCGCGATTAGTTTGCTCTCTAAGAATTTCGAGGTTAGCGCGGTCAGTGAGGGTCGGCTACCGAGCAAGTTTGAAAGGTGAGTGAGTGTGAGAGTTGGGCGATCCGACGAGCTGGTGTCAGGTATGCGGGGTTGACGTGCGGGGCCACGACGGACTGTAGCGCACGGGCGAACCTGGCTTGCATGCTTGAACCAAGCGGGGTGACAACTCTGTATTGATGCACGGTGACGGACTGCC
>BFEA01000419.1:363621-386217 GCA_003427395.1 Chara braunii | reverse complement strand
CACACACACACACACACACACACACACACACACACACACACAAATATTAAAAGGCCCCGAAAAAATAAATAAATATATATATATATATATATATATATATATTTTCCATTCCTTGATTGTTTCTTTAGGACAGAAAAGAAAAAGGAAAAAAAATACGTAAAAAAGAAGAATACAAAGAACTGCCAACCAAAATCCCTCCCCCCCCAAAAAATATATGTATATATATTTTTTTGAATTTCTCTTCTCCACCTTTTCTGTTTTTTTTATTTATATAATTCTAAAAACTTATCTTTTTTCAAAAAAAAGAAATATGGGGTTGTAGGGATTAAAAATCCCTACAACCCGATATATATATACATATAATATATATTCTTCATATATAATATATATTCTTACCTATTATTTAATTCAGGAAAAATATGGTAAACTCGCATCCGCGGCGGGGACCAGGTCGGTCGCGGACGCGGCCGTATATACGGCCGCCATCCGAGCTGGACCCCGCGGACACGTCCTCGGGTGTTTCATAGGAGAAAGACAACACCAAGAAGACAGTAGAACCTCAGAGTGCAAGTCGACTCGTTACTCATATTAGTATGATATTACAGTAAAGCATCAGCCGAAATGGCAAAAAAGAGAGGCGCAGAAGCACCATACATGAAGCTCAGGAGCCAGGTGGCGATATGAGCCTACACATGTTTCAACCGGCTCGCCACGAACCGGTCATTGTCAGGGGTTAGTGCACGGTGAAACACCAGTATTGTAGCATTGTTGTTATGTTATATACCTACATCAATACTAAAGAGCACTAGCAAGTCCCAAATACCGGACTGAAACATAGAGACCGAAGAGTACCAATGCCAAAAGGAGGATCCAGGTTAACCCGAGTGGGCCTATGATGCCCAACCTCACGCCCGATGCGACTTCCTAATTGGAGTGGGATGGGGGCCCGAAAGTGCGAAAAAGGAGTGTGCCAAGGATTTTAGGAAAGTGGGGGTGGAGTCCCAGGTCAGAACTGAGATCTCCTGTGGCAAGTTTCGGGGGTATAAGCGCAAGGAAGGTAGGTGCAGGTCGTATTTGGCGCCTTTTAATTTTCGTAGGACGGAGGGTAGATCTCTTCTCGAGACTTATGCACAAACGAGGAGCCGCTGATGTCGTGCAGAATAAGGCAGATGGCGTGCGCAGTGCATCTCAGACCAAAGATTCCCGGGTGCTTTCCCACAATCACAGTACCAACAAATTTAAACACTTTTGCATTCTTGAACAAAATCCCAACAACATTGCCCCTGCCAACGAACTCAACCTCCAAGCTTAAACAGCCATTTCGTCAAAACGGACATATTATATTTTTTGAACGAAATCAAAACTGACTTCTTTTGCCAAAATCCGGTCGGAATTTTTTGCTCCTGGGGGTCCGGCGTTCCCAGAACGCCGGACCCCCTACCTGTATCTGGTCTATGGTTGAGACCAGATTTATTTTTTTTTTTTTTTTTTTTTGTATCTGGTCTCAACCATAGACCAGATACATGTAGAGGGTCCGGCGTTCTGGGAACGCCGGACCCACAGGAGCAAAAACGCCGGACCCGCAGATGCAAAAAATTCCGACCGGATTTTGGCAAAAAAAATCAGTTTTGATTTCGTTCAAAAAATATAATATGTCCGTTTTGGCGAAATGGCTATTCTTAAAAGAAACCTGAGTCACCATCCCCTCTGGTTTCTCCTTCGGGGCCAGTCACGCGGTTCGACCAGTAGCGGGCTATGGAATTCCACGGCACCATCGTGAGCTGGTGATATGGAAGGAGGAGGTGAAAGGGAGGGAAACTGGTGGTAATAATGACGAAGCCGGGGGATATGAAATATTGCGTGTTATAAGTATCCGGGTAATCGGGGCCCCTGGGGTCATTAGTTATGGCACAGTGAAAGTCCCTTGCGCATAATCGGTCGCTTTCTGTTAGACAGGGGAACTCTGGGTCTCTTAAGTTCCCCTGCCGTTAGAGTTGTTCACCTTCCCAGTACTCCCGGTATTCCGGGTCCCTCAGACTCTCACGATCGAACATCCAAGAGGGAAATTCCGCAGCCATGTCCGTTTAGAAAGTTCGGTCCCCTGCATCCTCATACGGAGTTCCGGGCTGACTCACGTAGGCGAGCGCGTACGGAGCGACTCGATTTCCTCGAGATTGCGGTTGTACACGAGCGTGCACATGAGAAACAGCGGGTTGGTTCAGCGTGTCGATCGCATCATGCATGCAGATATCCTATCCCTGTGGCGTCGAGTGATGTCCGATCATTACATATCATACATGCGACAAAAAGGAGAGAAGAAGAGAAAAGATCGTCAACTTCCTATATCATTCTTTGAAAGGTAACGACTAAACCAAATCATCCATAATCGAGTGCTTTTAATCATATCTGAGCGTGCAGCTTACGTAAGTGATCAGTAGACAAAGCCGAATTGGACATCGCAAAACAAGGTTGAAAATACTAAGGGATCAATAATAAAGGGGGCTCACATTCATTCCATGCATACATACAAAATATAGATGACAAGGAAAATACGAGACAATTTATAAAAGAAGTCCAAAAACAAGGCCGCGATAAAATCGACCATATCCGAATCCAAAATTATACAGAGGAACAGAGGAAAAGAGAGAAACAACGAAAAAAACCTCATCCCACACCCACACAACTGTTCTCTCTCCCTCTCTCTCTCTCTCCGCGCTCCCGATGCAGGCAGTCCGTCGCTGCGCATCAACACAGAGTTGTCACCCCGCTTGGTTCGAGCATGCAAGCAAGGTTCGCCCGTGCGCCATAGTCCGTCGTGGCCCAACACGTCAACCCCGCACACCCGACACCAGCTCGTCGGATCGCCCAACTCTCACACTCACTCACCTTTCAAACTTGCTCGTTAGCCGACCCTCACAGATCGCGCTAACCTTAAAATTCTTAGAGAGACAACTCATCGCGCTTGCAAAATTTATAGCATGCATGCCTGCGCGAAAGGTACTGGATTAAGCCTAGGTGGCCAAGAGGAGAAGAGAGGAGGTGCCTACATCTGCATGGCCAGGCCGCGGCGTGGGGGTCGTAGCCACACTCCACGCATTGATCCGGTCATGTAGGTGCTCCGGCCAATTAGAACAGAGTATGCGAGGCGAGGAAGAAGAAGAAGACGGGTAAACACGAGGGAACCCAAAAAAGAAGAGAGATACAGTTGTAATCGCGCCCGCCAGAAACGACAGTTACACAAGATTAAGGGCGCGATCCAGTCAGAGCCCAGTTCCCAGCGCAGCAAGATGCGCGCAAGCGCGGCTCAGCAAAATCAAGCATTCCTAAATTCCTATCCTAAATCGTAATTGCAAAAAGGAAATTCCGAAAAAGAGAAAAACAATTCCGCGAGCCCATCAGTTGAAAATTCAAAAACGATATTCCCGCGCGATGATCGCGCCAAAAATCCCCAGTGCTCACAGCAGAACAAGAAAGAAGCTACGGTACAGTTATTTTTTGCGCCCGTCATGGCGCGTTGACCCAACCGTTGGCACGGGATTTTCCCGACACCGATCCGACAACTTCCAACAAAAACGAAAGAAACGAGGGCCTTCATGCAATTTGCCCGCCCGACCCATCTTCCCACAGTTCGCCCGTCCGACCCGTCGTATCTCCCCAAGCAGCTTTGCGCAGAAAGTCTCGCGATCACAGAAAATAGTTCGTCACCGGCCTGGTGAAGCAAAGGGCCCAGTAGAATTACAGGCCCCACTGAGCAAAACAACGAACCCAGTTGTTCCAGACCCCTCCGAACTTGATGTTAAAGTTAATCACGGCCTGGTCGAAAAATTGCTCGGGGCAATCTCAAAGCATGAGTTCCAATTTCAAGGACCAGAGAAAGTGGGCTTCGTTGGCAGGGAAGGTTCCCATCGGCATAGCCCGATGCAAGAATGAAGCAGTTACGACCATCTTTTGTGACTTCCCACAGTAAAAGCGAAAATCCTGCATGTTTTGAAAAGCAATCTTCCGTCCATTCAGCAAATCTTCCTGGTTCTTATGATTCAGAAGAGCCTGACAATAGACGCATGGTGGATCCCGGGCCATCCTGGGCCACCAAAAGTTGTTGCAGCTCAAAGTACGGCCACTGAGAGGCACTGCTTGTTTTCTCCAGGGTCAAATGTTTGTCGTAACATGCGGATATGCAGCGGATTCAAATCTGTTCAAAATTTACACAGCCCTGTCCTCGATTTTTCCTTCAACTTCTGATATTTGACGAAGATCAAGAGAGATTTGAGACATCGTCAACTAGTAGCCTTCACCCATATACAAGCCTTCACCCATATACAAGGACGCATCACGACCGCGGGGTGTATTTGTTGTGCACACGCACACACATTAAACATGCCAGCGCAGGACTCGACGACTTACCCATAGGAATCCGAAGCTCCTGCTTAACTACTTTCCCGATGGCAATAGTAAAGGGGCATCCCGTAGATCATATTGAATTTCCACGAATTCGATCATAGTAGAGAATTTTACCGACTTCCATCCTGTCAGACAAGCGGCGATCCTACAAAGGCGGACATAATTATTCCTTACTTGCACCAAGAATTTGAAAAAAACTTTCTCCTCAAACAAACTCACCGCCCATTCAACGGCCGAGATAATAGCAGAGTGTGGTAGCTGGCAAAACATTTATTTGACATCAAAAGATCCGAACACCAGCTGCTTGTCGGCCCGGAGGCGTTTATTAATCCTATATAAAAAAGGAATCGATGGATCTATACTACGCAAATTAAAATGTGATCCTACTAGTAAGTCTTGCAAATGTTTTAACAATTCATTAACACAAGATGACACAATTCGAGAGGCACGTCTGGCAGGTTCAGTAAAAGATACTGTTTGAATTGCTGCAGTCCGGGTATAACCCACCATTGGCAAGTGCAATTGCAAACTGTGAACTGTACCTTGCCCCATAGTGCAATTATAACTCTGTTTTGTGACTCTACTGAAGTTACCCCCTTTTTTTATTTTTTGAACGAAATTGAAACCGAGGTTTTTGGCCGAAAACTCGTGCAAGTTCGATGCTCCTGAGGGTCCTGCGTTCGTAAAACGCTGGACCCCCTGGATGTATGTGGACTTAGCTGGAGACCTGATACATCCAGGGGTCTAGGATGTATCAGGTCTCCAGCTAAGTCCACGTACATCCAGGGGGTCCAGCGTTTTAAGAACGCCGGACCCTCAGGAGCAGCGAATTTGGACAAGTTTTTGGCCAAAAAAACTCTGTTTCAATTTTCAAAATCGAATTTCGTTCACAAAATAAAAAAATGTCCATTTTGACCACATGGCATGGCAGTTCACCTACTGTGACCTACAGGATAGAGTCCATCCTCTCATCATCTCATGGACTTAACCACCAACTATTGCAAGCAACACGCTCCAACACCTCTCCCAATAGTTCAGGTCTTGGATGTATCAGGTCTTGGACGTATCAGGTCTCCAGCCAAGTCCACATACATCCAGGTCTCCAAGACCTGATACATCCAGGTGTTGGAACTTGGAACATGTTCTTAAACCGCTGGACCCCCCTATCAAGCGTGACACATGCCATGCATCCATCCTCAGTATTCATTCACCCTACTTAGCCTACTATCAAGGATCTGCTTGACCCCTGGTCCCCTGATGCATCTACCTTCCCCCGCTGGGCCCCTTACCTTCCGATCTTGGCCCCACAACCGACTAACCAGCAGACCAAGACCATGGACTCCATCTCACTCCCTCATTCTCTTTCTTTTTTTGAAAAAAAACACACACTCAGAGTCACAGGGGCCCGAATGCTGCCCCATCTATTCCGGGGCGTCCCGAGTGTCAGTCGGGTTACTACTTGGTACCCGCAAGAGAAACAAAAACCTCAGCAGGGGGTAGGGGGGGGAGCACTCCCTCATTCTCAGAACTGTAAACCTACAAAGGCTTTTTTTTTTTTCATTTATTTTCCTTTTTTTTTTTTGAAGCCCACGTTGTTGTCGTCGAGGCTGGATTCTAGACATAATATGAGAGACTGAAAGTCACCCTCGGCACTCGGCCATGTATACCTACAAAGACTACAAACTTCTACAACAACTTGAAGACCAAAAGGAATCAGACTACACTACGTCTTGCTCATATCATCCTGGAGAGAGGTGTCTCCCACAATGACTATGTAGTATGAACTAGTATGAAGCTGACGGGGGCCAGGGTAAAGGAAAACTAAAACCACCAGTGCTTGGCCCAGCTATCGATGCCGAGCCTGGAATGCCCCTGCGCGCCGATTTTCGCCGAAGCGCCGGGGTACCGTTTTGAAATTGTTTCGGCTGGCGCTTCCAGCCATTGAGGTCCGGTACCCCGAAGCCCTAAAGGCGCGTTAACGGTAAAGCGCCGCGGCCGATAGCTCGGCCGAGCACTGGGGAGGACTCTGTATACAGCCCATGTGGCTGAAGCCTGAAGGGTAGCCATGCCAATGCACTGCAGTCACTGTGCAGTGAGTTGCTAGAAAGCAGAGCAGCACGCTTTGGTTGAAACTTGGAACGTTGTGTTCCTGTGACCCCTGCGGCCAATGGCTTAGAGTGTCAGAGAAGTACCAGAGAAGCTTCAGAGAAGTACCAGGGAAGTGTCAGATCTCTCTCGCATCCTCCTTCCCTCGTCTCCATTCAGGCCATTGAAAAACATCACCACGACATCCCGACTATGGAATGACAATTGACCATGACGGCGAGGGATGACACAATATGAGAGGAAGCACGAGGAAAACGGAAATTCGAGGAAAAGATCCAAAGCAAAGACGGACCATTTGAGATAATTTGTATCTGTGTGTGTGTGTGTGTGTGTGTGTGTGTGTGTGAGAGAGAGAGAGAGAGAGAGAGAGAGAGAGAGAGAGAGAGAGAGAGGCAGTAAAAGAATTATGTCGATTTGGTTCCTTCAACATCCTTGTGCTTGGTCGCTCATGCTGGAATATGACCAGATTTTATGAGCTTCTTCCTGCTGTAAACTACTACAGTACCAACTTATTTTCTCGTTTGCTCTTAACTGAGCTTTATTCGTCTCTCAAATTCGCCTTATTCCTACCTACCTGCACTACTCGGAGTCTGTCAGGCGACCCCCTGCAAGCATACCTACCTTTCACAATCTAGGGGATGCACATTGGCCCCCACCATAATCGGCAGTAGTCAGGGAGTAGGGTGCAGCCAACTAAGCATTTTGCCAGTAGCCTTCCCGGCCCCCCCCTTCCCCCCTCCCCCCTCCCCCCATGAGTAACAAGAGTGTCTAAGACCAACACTCTCCCACGCACCACACGCACAAACACACACACGAGTGTTTAGCGGATATGACCACACACACAGACACACACACACACACACACACACACACCCACGAGAGTGTATAGCGGATATGACCACACACACACACACACACACACACACACATGGTGGCTAAGGACCCTAATCCAAAAAAACCGACCGGGGGGCACTGGGGCAGCAAGCCAAATTGAACTATCTATGTTAGTTCGCACCAAGCATGCCCCAGGTTGCATGCAGATTGAACGCACGACCTCCTGAATGCGACTGGCACGCTTCACCAACTGCTCTAGGCCACTTGCTCCACAGCCACACCTCCTTTTTTTTCTTTTTTTTCCCCCCAATTCATTCCTTCATATCTCCAACGCTGTCATCACTTGCTTCGAGGAAAAAAAAGGGTAAGTAAAAACAAGCCTAAGCCTACCCACCTACAGCGGAAAAAGCCTAAGCCTACCCACCTACAGCGGGCTCTCAGGAGTGCGGAGCCTAACGGTGGATTCCGGCGGACGAACAAATGCAAAATCCGCGATGATTACAATCCTGCGGTCGGCTGTTGGTTGGATGGATATAATATCTCTTTTTCTATTTCATTCCTTAGTATATCTCAAGGCGGTTAATGCCGATCATATCATTCTTTCTGAACGAGAAATCGTGAGAGTCCTCTCTTCCCTGATTAAGGGATTAAAATTTGTGCAAGCAAGACAACGAATCAAGGAAACTACACACTTCACCTTTCCCTACCTTCACTCCCTCCTGCTGATTCCAAATGTTGCGCAGTCTGCTCCAAATTCCAATTGGATTGAAATTTGAAATTTCAAATTTGAAATTCGAAATTTGAAATTTCAAATTTGAAATTCGAAATTTGAAATTTCAAATTTGAAGAGGAGCAGGCTCTCGGAACAATGAACCTGGTCTCCCTCACCGAAATGAAGGCAAGTTCAAGTAACCATACGTACTACGTGTTTATCATCACCGCAGTCAGTGACCGACTGACATCAGACATCGAAGTCCCAAACATCTTTGACAATGACCGAAATGGACGTAATATTGGACGTAACATTGCTGCAAGCGTTAATTACCCAGTGGCACCACAGTCTACAAAAAAAATGCTGCTAGGCTGTGCTAGCACTAATCATTCATTCAAGTTGGAGTACATTAGCTGTGTTCGCTAAGCAGATCGCATCCGAATGCGAAGAAGGTCAGGGCCTGGAACAAGAAGACGTAGAAGTGGATGCCCCTCTCGATCGCGAGACTCTGGACGGCAGCCAGCAGGAGGAACAAGGACATGAAAAGCTGTGCCTTGAAGAACTTCATGGATTTCTTCTTCATCATGGTGGTGGGGACCACCACATCGCCAGGCTTGGCCAAGGCCCCAACCTTCTCCGTGACCTTCCATTCATTCACGCGGCCGAACCCGAACAGCCCTTGGATGTTGGCACTGAGCTTCGTCATGACCATAGTGTTCTCGAAGAAGAGGTAGGGGAACATGTAGGGGAAGAGCAGTGGGCACAGCAGCATCCTGAAGAAGGACAAGAACATGGGGAAAGTGTAGGTGACCCAGAGAGGGATGTCAGCCTCGGGGACGAAGAGAGAGAGGGGGAGGAGGACGACGAAGAGCAGGAAATTGACAGTGGGGACCAGGAGACGCCTCACGAAGAAGAAGAGAACGATGAGATTGAATTTGCTCCACAGCGTCAGCGTCTTGCACCTGAGGATGTCCTTGAACAGCAGCCGGAACAGGTTCATCGGCCCAGCATGCCATCTGTGCTGCTGACGCGTGTACGCTTCCAGGGTCTGAGGCAGCTCAGAAGGCACGCGCACGTCGTTGAGGAAAATGAACTTCCACCCGTGGATGTGCGCGCGGACAGCGATGTCCATGTCTTCGACGGTGGTCCGCACGTCCCACCCTCCGCAGCCGTTCACGGCCGCGATCCTCCAGATGCCCGCAGTTCCGTTGAAGCCGAAAAAGCCCATTGTGGCTCCCATGACCTGCTGCTCCACCTGGAAGTGATACGACATGTTGATGAACTGGAAGCGGGTCAGCAGGTTGCACCACTGGTTGCTGTACTCCCAGCGGGTCTGAACGAGAGCGAGCCGAGGATCGTCCTTGAAGTACGGCACCGTCCTCAGCAGCCAGTCAGGTCGTGGCTGGAAATCGGCGTCAAACACAGCCACGAAGTCGCACTCCTTCACGTACGGCGCCTTCATGCCTTCCTTCAAAGACCCGCCCTTGTACCCCGTCCGATCGACCCTGTGGCGGTAGTCGATGTTAACGCCCAGCCTCTGCCATCTGCTCACCTCCTCCTTCACCATGTCCTTGATCTCTTCCTTGTTCGAGTCGTCCAGCACCTGGATGACCAGCTTCTCCCGCGGCCAGTCCAGCTGCGAGCACGCGCCGATCGATATCTTGTAGCACTCTATCTCGTTAAACATAGGGATCTGTATCAGCACGCGCGGGTAAGTTGTGTCCGCCTCGCTCGCAGGATCCTCGGGATCCGACGAGCGCGGTTGCTTCAGAGGAGCGACCACCGGAGGTCTCCAACCGGTGCTGGAGAGGTAGAACGAGATGAGAGTCATGATGAGAGTGTCCAAGGACTGCACAGCGAACACGACGATCAGCACGTTGATGACAGCTTGCATTACCGGCGCCACGTGGCGTGATCTGAATGAGCGGATCGATTCCGTGCCTAGCGCGAAAAGCCCTGCCGCATGCGCCAGCGGCGCAGTCAGCACTTCCAGAAGCCCCGCCACCGTAGTAGAGGACGACAAGCTCATCAGGTACATCATGCTGAATAAGAAGCAAATGCCCAGAGTAACGGTTTGCAAGCCGAATCGCTTCGAGGCAGCGGACGATGGCTTCAGACCCGGCTTGCCGGCCATAAAACGCTGGACCATCCATCGCGCAAGACATCGGGGGACGTACCGCAAGCAGGCACCTCCAATCCGCCACCGAGAACGAGCCTTCTCGCTCGTGCGCATGGAAGGGGGGATATCCCCTCCCCCTCCTCCCCATCTCCCCTTATCTTCCAACCCCGCCCAGGGCGACTTATTGTAATACGCCATGATTGTAGTGGGCAACGCAACAGTCACTACTACGGTGGCTGATCGGTAGCGCTACGCACTCTTACGTTACTCCTCTCCCTCTCTCCCTCTCCCTCTCTCCCTCTCTCCCTCCTTCCTCTCGCTTTCCCCCTTGCTCCTACTTCCTCCCTTACTCCTCCTTCCTCCCTCGCTCCTCTCTCTCCCTTACTCCTCCTCTCTCTCGTGAACTGAGGGACGAGATAGCTGCAACGAGTTCCCTCGTCTCCCTCCCCTCCCTCTCCCTCCTCCCCTTCTTTCTCATCGCAGGTTAACCAAGGAGTTGGTATGGCTGAATGAGAAGGGAATGTACAAGTTCTAAATTTAGCCCCACGCTTCGCCAGAAGACATAAATAGGCGAAGTCGTCTCGCCACTTGGGGACGGTCCACTGTCGGACTTGTCAATGGGTTCCTCAGGATTTTTTTTATTTTTATTTTTTTGTGGGAAGTTTCCACAGGTTCTTGCAGACTCACTCACAGGTTGGTTGGTTGCTTCAGGGTATACTCACACTCGTAGGACCTTCCTGGATGTAAATGACCGCCTTCCCGGCCCCTCCTGGATGCACCTGGCCAGAATTACGGCCACAGAGAAGTTTGAAAAAGTCCTACTCGTTCTATCGAAGACGAGCTGCACTTGCTTTTGATACTGGCTGCCGCATCAAATCACATCGAACTCGCAAAAAAAAAAAAAAAAAAAAAAAAATCACAGCAAATCGGCGAGCGGAACCGACGACCACCCTTTTTTTTTTTTTGGGTGGACTGTGTGGAACAGTGGGAGACCACCCTCGTTCGTCTGCAGATGCTTTTTCTTTACTCTTTTTTTTTTCTTTCTTTCTCTTCTTTTTCTTTTTTACAGAACTCTTTTTTTTTCAAGTTCTGGTGGGTTCGAAGTAGGTCTAAAAAAAAAAAAAAAAAAAAAAGTACGTCTGTATGCTAACAATTCATGGGTGTAGCAATTGAGCTAGGCCCGTTGGTCCGCATGTGAACCCGTCCGCGATAAATGAGACGAAAAACTTTGGCTGAGGGCGTACTCACACCACCACTCTTCCGACGAATGTATCTGACTGCATTTCCGTCCGGAAATAAGTCAAAAGGTTCTGGTGTGAGAGTGATGGGAAGCTCCTCTCGAGGTTAGCTCGGTCAGGGGGTATAGCTGCTACCGTCTTCGCCCGAAAACAACGCCCGGTCATTATAGCTATATGTAGGCTGCAAGTTGGACCAAAGACGGCTATAAGGACAGGGCGTTCTATTCGGGTGACGACGGTAGCCTCGGTAGGTACACATGTCTCATCAGGCGGCCAAGGCAGGCTGAAGAGGCAATGCAGCAACTACAGTGGCACTGCAGCAAGTGGGCTGCTGAGCGGACATTTGGCATTTTCATCGTCTTTGGCTCAGGAAAGCTCAGCCGGAGCTAAGTAACGGCCCTGGTATTTCAACTTTTCAGCATTTGTTCCCCTCTGAGACGCTGGGTCCAATTCCCAGCAGATGCTGCTCCCCAACCAACCCTCAACAACTGAATCTGCGGGTCTGGGTCTTCCCCTGCATAGAATAGAAGGTCATGGGGCTAAGGCCTGGACCCCACAGGAAAAACCCCAGAAATGTTTCCAACTTTGGGTTTCCATGGAAACCCGGCTGGAAAAGTTCGCCTGGGGAAAGGCGGGACCCCACCGGAGAGGCTGGAAAACGCAGTTTCCAGGAGCTTGGAAAGTCTGGAAACTGCAAATGGACCGCGCGGTGGTCATGGATGTCCGCCCCTGCTTCGACAGACCACTTCGTGGGTGTCCACGCCCCTCCAGCAGTCGTCCTGGCGGGGAGTCGTTTGTGGGTGACAACAGAAAGTCCGTCTACCGACCGGAAGGACCATGGGACGTGCAGGCTCGGACCACGGTTGGACCAGCCCTTTCCAGAAGAAGTTTCCAAGAGAGAGATGCCCCCCCCCCTACCCTCTCGAAATGGCACAAAATCCCGGCGCAAGATGCTCGCTTGCCGCCACGACACCACGATACGAAGGTGAAAACACGGAACTCCACTTTTCCGGACAACCTTTCCGACGCGGTGGGGTCTCCGAAAACAGCCGGAACCTCCCACAATCGAGTTTCCAGACGGCCATTTTCTTCCGATGTACTCCCTGAAAAGTTTTTCCAGGCCATCTTCTACAGGACTTTTCCACGATTTTGTCCTGTGGGGTCCAGGCCTAATTCTCCACCAACCAATTCAATTACCTGTCAAATTTGGACAGGGCGGCCTTTGCAGGCCGTTTCTCTTATGGCTACAGTATTATTACGGAACCCCGCAGCAGCCACGGAACCCCCGTAGCAGCCGTATGGACCCCTGTTCAAGCTTCCAACAGAGCTGCACCCACCAGCAGGTGGGCCATACCGGCCAGGGGTCAGCCCGTAGCGTCAGGACAGAGCTTCATCTCAGTGGCCAGCAGCTGTGCCTCCCCTCAGGTACCCGTCCCCCTCCGAACATTAGTACTTGGCCTAGCTATCGGCCGCGGAAAAAAATAGAGTAGAAACGTTTCTAGTTGGATGAATTTGGGCGCTCCTGTAGTGGCCGTTACATTTCCTAAAATTGTGGCGCGTTAACCGGCACAACTTTAGGAAGCACTGGTGATCGCGGGGGGGAATGGTCTAACTATAGATTAGACGGGGGGCACCAAGTATGCCCAGGTACATACATGAGGCCCATGGGAACTGAACCCAAGACCTCCTGAATGCACAATTGTGTGCCTTACCAACTAAAATAGGCAGCTTTTTTTTTTTCTTTTTTTTCTTTTTTTTCTTTTTTTTCTTTTTTTAATAAAAAGGCTCCAGCCTATTTGTGGGGAGCAGCACGTGCTGGGAACCAGGCCCAGCGTCCCATATGAAGTTTACATAGAATTTTGAAAATTGAGAATCCGGGGGCATTACCCGGCTTTGGCTCAGAAAAAATTGGAGCTGCTTAGGAAATGACTACGACAAACTTCAGAAATAAGCGGAATTCAGAAAACGACTCAGAACCCCCCCCCCCTCCATCCTCTTTACCTCACTCCTGTAAGACTTACTGCAGCAGAGCCACCATCTCCGCTGCTGCTATACCGTATTCCCATCCTACCTAGTAGCCCCCTCACTAGTAGGACGCGTGATATCCCACCATCTCCTTCTCCCACTCACCTCGTTCTCTTTTTGAGATACCTAAGAACACTAGCAGTAATTCGGGAGGCCTGGGAATAGACCGTGGAGGTCCTACAAATGCTCCGAAAACCTCGAAGTCCCTAACAAACCCTTCCAAAGTTCTCCAAAACCGTCTTACTTCCTGCCGAGCTCTTCCAGGCCTCACACCCCCACATCCCGCTGGGTTACAGGGCAACACAACTCACCCCAGCTCCGACCAGCGTCGTCCTGGCAACAACCCTTGGTTGTCCCATGGAATGGCCACCCCAAAGCATCTCCAGATCTCTCTACCAGGCCTCACGCTCCTGCATCAGCAGGTTACACGGCAACACCCCAGCACCGGCCAGCGTTGTTCTGGCATCAAACAGCCGCAGATCACTAAGTATAACAGACTTCGAAGCCACCAAGGATGAGTTGATAAGAATCCCAAAGTCCTCAAGACATTCTAAGGACCACCAAACGGCCAACATTTTTTTTTAAGAGTAAAATTGAAAAAAACAAAAAAGCTAGGACAAAAATGAGAGCGAGGGGTCGAATGAAACTGCTTACTTTCCTAAACTCCCCCCCTCAATCGACGGAACGTCGGTCCAGGCTTTCAGTCCTCGTACCAGAACTCACTTGATTTCATACCCCCTTCTGCTAAGGTAATAGGGCACCACAACCCTCCCTCGTATCGACCAACCTAGTTCTGACGAACAGGAAGTGCCTTCCTCCCTCGACAGTTCCCTTAGCGGCAAACCCCTAAATAGGTTACAGGGTCAATACCCCGGCGCCGACGACGTCGGGCGGTCTGGTTATGCCTTCCACCCTCGGCATAACTCCACAGGCCTCAAGCTCCCCTAGGTCACAGAGCAAAAGCTCCAGCACTAGCCTGTGTCGTCCCAGCATCGTCCTTCTAACCTACTTACCTTAACAAACAACCTTCCTCTGTTGAGAGCCCCCTTACTACCTTCCAGCCTCCAATTCTAGCTTCCCCCCATTTCCCTCCTTTTTTGAGATAACAGGGCTTCCCAGGACTCTACAAACTGAAATAGGCAGCCAACAGAAAAATTCCCACGAGAAATGAAAGTTGGCAAAACATTCCATAAAAAAAAAATCCTTCATATTTATAAATTAACATTCCAATGTTCGTCAAATTCTAAAATTTTCAGTTTTATTTGATAAGTTATCGTCTAAATATGACTTTTTCCTTCCAACTGCATCTATTTGTTCAAGATGGAATGAGAGTCTGGACGAGTTTATGAAAAACTTTAATTAAATTTTCATTCTACTACTGTAACAACAAATATCTTCTAATTTAGATTGGATTAACCTATTTATGATTGAAAATCCTTACTTAGAATGATAGTCCAATTAAAATATTTCATGAAGTTCAACTCATCCAGACTTCCATTCCATCTTTAGCATGCAGTCCAAATAAGAAGGGATACCCCATTCTTGGAATGAAAGTTTACAAGTAAGATGAAAAATTTTAAAATTGGAATAACATTTTTTAAGATGGAATGAAAATTTAAAATTTAGAATGTAATTTTACTATAAAATGATTATTTAATTTTGGGAATTTTTTTCGTTGCGGCTAATATAAAGTTTCTCCAAAGAGGGACCTCTGCAGAAGTTTCAGGAATCCGTAAAACTAAAACCTGTGAGCATCAATGACACCTTTGTACATGAATGACTTTCCCCCACCACTTGCAAAATACCAACATTTTGAACGGATCAGGAGGTTTTTTTTTTTTTTTTTTTTTTTTTTTTAAACACACTCCACCACCAGTGTTAGTTGTGCTGATAAGAGCACACACCATTTGCACCTGGGGAGAGGCTCCATCTATTAGTGGGGAGTGTCACCTGCTGGAAAGCGGGTCCAGCGTTCCTTACACAGACTTGAATTGAAGTACATCGGAGAACCATTTTGAGGTGTTTCTGCCATCATTGATTACCCTGGGATCCAAGGGGATCCAGGGGATTGACTGAGCAGGATATTGGGAGGAAGGGGGAACCTCTTCACCTTAAAAACCGGCCCCAGATACATCGCAACAATTTAGTTTCTCCCTTCCTTCGAGCCATATTGACTCCATTGAATCCATGCAAGATGAAAAATGGGTCCAGCGTCCCATTGTCTGCTTGGGTGCCATGCGGAAGAAAAACGGAAGGAGCCACTCGGGGGCACCAGTGGAACCTCCTTTAGTCCCCTTTCTTGCCCCAGGGTAAAAAACTCAAAAGATTTTTTTTTTTTTTTGAAAAACCATCGTTTATGCCAGAATATCCGTCAAAGAGAGAGCATGGAAAGGAAAAGGGTATGGGAAATTTATGGGGGGGCGCAGGGGGAATGAGGGTTCCACATGAATCCATACCTTGAATACTAACTTGTAATCCCTCATGTCTTCCAAATCTCGTGATCCACCAGCCCTGTCCCCTCCCCATGTGACCTTTGTTACCCATCCCTCCCTTTCTCCTCCCAACTTGTCCATGCAAAATGTTGTAATTACTCTCCTAACGTCTGTGATTTGTGTGAAAAGACCCAGTTGTGACCTCGTGTCAGACCATTTCCGTAAGAGAGTTAGTTGTACCTGTTGTTGAATTTGTTTGACGATTTCTACCCCCTCTGTTCTCACCTTCTCCAGGGCCAGAACGCACCTCTGCCACCAGAGAGCCTACATCACCGCCCTCCTACCCAACCAGAATATGCATTGTTCTCATCAAAGGCCGAACCTTCTCCTTCCAAGGGTCAGTGGCCTACCAAGATGGCCCGCCATGACCATGGCCAGGGAATTTCAGTCACTATCTTTCGCCAGACACGAACCCACCACCGCCACATAAACTGAGCTATTGGGCATTGCATGAAAATATGCTCAATGCTTTATTCCCTCTTATGAGGGGGAAACATGTGTAGACATCGTTGACACCATGGCAGCGCCAGTCCCCTCTGCTCCAGGGTGGTGCGGTCTATTAACCAGTCATTTGTGGGCAGGCAACGGTGCACTATATGCCACTGCTGCACTGCACGGAAGAGGTTTTCGCAGATTTAGATTTTTTGTCTCTAAACCAGCGGATCGACATTAGGAGGGAGCGGTCCACATTTAACTGACTGACCCGGCGATCTATAACCACATCCCTTAAATTCCTCTTGGGCCTGAGCATCCTATAGGTGGATTTAACAGACAGACGGTAAAGGGCTATATGGCCTATTGCACCTCCCCCCTTTTCCTGCTGGAGCAGCCAAGTCCATTTCCTTGGGTCCAGAGGCAATTCATGAACTGCCCATTGCGGTTGATAAACCACCTTCTCCCCGTTCCCTTCCATTGCCCGAATCCAATGGACCAAGGATTTTTCTACCCATTCGAAGGGGGTTGTGCTTCCTTCTAGTGCTTTGTTTCATGTACACGCATAATACTCCACCAGGACCATTCGAGGGTCTACCATATGGACTTGACCAATACGTGGCGGTACGTCCTTGGTCACTACCCATTCTCCTTATTTGAAGGAGGGCCCTTGTTTGAGGGTTTGATACCATGCTAGTGGAACAGTCTCAATCAGATCCTCCAAGCGGTCCTCCACATGGTGGCAATGACTAATCCCATGGTCAGATTCATTCAGAAGGCGAGTAGTGCGGTGAGGGACCAAGACTCTAACTTACGGTACAGGTTGCTCATATCTCATCAAAGAAAATGAGGGGGGTAAAGAAGAGCAGCAGTTAAACCAGCAGTACTTGACCCATACATCAGCCGCGGCCCCCTCACTGTGACTTTTAGAGGTTGTAGACGAGACCATGATCTTTGATGAAATTTATCAAGGCAGACAGGGCTCGAAAGTTGCGGCGCACGTGTGACGCACCAACTTCTGAGCATGAGCAAGCTCCTGAGCCCCTTCCTCTTTTTCATTGCCTTCTGAATGACCGGGGTTGATCTAATCCAGTTCCAGTCCTCTACCTGATCCAGGTTGCAATTTCAGTGGATGGTAATGTCGGTTTCAGCATGTCTCGGTCGTGGGTTTGGCCTCTCGCTGCTCGCAAGCCTTGTCCTTGATGGGCCCCGATGCACGAGCCACGTCGGCCAATCTAAGACTTCTCTTTTCGTTTTTTCAATTTTTGGAATTTTCCTTGTATTTTGCTGTACTTTTACGTACGATTTACAAGCGCTCAGAATTCTTTTTCCTCAAAAGTCCGGAAATCACGGGTGCCCATTGGAATGCTCAGCAACGAATCATTTCCTTGTGCATGCACATTTGAAATATACCCTTGCAAGTCCCGTGGAAGTTTTGTTGATGGACGATAGAATAGGAATAGGCATAGGAATTTGTGCGTTTTAGACTTCGCGCGTGAAATTTTCTTTCGAACTTTTCAATTTCAATTTGGTTTTAGGAATAAGGCGCTGCTTCACTGACATTTCGTATAACAGTTTTTGTGCCTTTTTTAGTTTCACGCGCATGCATCTTTCTGTGTTGCGCTCTTGCATGCGATCTTTCCTCGCTCCACCAACCCCTTTCTTTGTGCCATTAGCGCCAAGTTGTAACTGTCTTCTCCTCCCTCTCTTTGCGCTATTTCTTTCTTTTTGTTCCACCTTGTCTTTCGTAACCTCATTTTCCGCCTTCATCTACGCGTAGGAAGGTTGTGTCGTTCCCCCAAGCAATCGTAGAAGTCGGACGACAGAGTGTAAGAACCCCTCACACTGTGATCCAATTGGCTACGAGGTACTCCGAGCAAATCAACTTGGCCCCTTAGTACGTCTTCCATTTTCTCATCTTCTTCGTCTTTTATCCCTTCTCCGCATTCTCTTTCCATCTTTTCCGCAACTATAAATCTAGCAATCATCTGGTAATTGCCCTCTCACAATACATCGATAAACTCTGGTGGAGTAGCGGTTAGATGAGGTGGTAATCAGCGAGTCGAAAATTCCCGACGAGTCAACTGCAACTTTGCGGGCTTGTGCACTGAATCACTGCGACAGACTGCACGTTCCGGGCGAATCTGCGTAGTAGTTTAGCAGATGGGGCGACGATCGCGGGGTTCTAGAGTTGGGTACGTAGCGGTCGGGATCGTTAGTGCTCAAGCAAGGAAAGGTGTGTGGATGGTTGGTTGGATGGCCTAGGGCCACAGCTCGAGAGCGAAAGGCGTTGCGCTTTGTCTCCTTGTTCTTCTCCCTGCTATTTTTTGAATTAATTTGCATGGCGAAATGTCAGTTTTTCCTTCCTGAATTATGCAAGTGTATATTTTCCTCCTCATCCTCCCTGTCTATGGGTGTATGACTAAATGAATGTTCACATGTCTTGTTTTGCAATGATAATTCATGTATAAGTGTGGTTTTGAGTTGCGTCCCACATCTCGCTCTTCTGTCAAGATCTCGTCAGACGAGGATCGTTGAAACGTAAAAGTCGACGATGGTCATTTGACAAAATAACTGTCTCTCTCAGGCTTCTCTTTCTTTCTTTCGGATCAAAGTATGCAACTTTCTTTTACTTTTCTCAATTTAAAGATTTTGTCGTAAACGTTTTTCGCGCTCTCAATCAACCCAGTCAGTTCGTCTCTCGGAACAATCTTCTACATGCAGAAAATAGTGTAACGAGGAGATTCATCGCACCTCTGTCGATTCCGAAGACGAAACCCTCCGGACTAATGATCTCCACTTCTCCGGCCTCTCTGCCTAAGGTTCATTTAGAATGAACGACTCTTCCCAATTCAATTGAAGGGTTTTGGAATGGGTATCCCTTAAAGTTGCTCCACCCATGAAGATCTTTACTCTTCTTGTTAGTGTGTCCCTTCGAAGGGAATGTTTATCCCATGCAACAACCCGAGTACTTTTGTTGATTTCACTCGATACATATCCTTATCTTTACTCCTTTCGTTTAAAGAACTTGTGATTGCTTGCTCAAAAAACTTCTTCTTGAACTCGTCCATCAGTTTCCTGGGGATCCCCCTCCACGGCGGGATATCGGGTGTGAAAGTCACATCGAATTGCTTGATTTCCAACACACAGGTGAACCCCAAAATTGATAAGAAATGATCACTTTGTTTTGTGAATGGTGGATGTGTGCATATCGGTCATATGGACTGACCTAGCAGAGTCATTCAGGCACTGACTTTTCGAACCTCCCTGCCCACGACCTTTCCCGTACAAAGAGAATAGGCCGCGTATCTACGAATGAGATGTTTGAGATATCGTCGTCAAGATCTGAGTCGGTCGTCCTTATCACTTCCCATCAGACACACTGTGCTTAGGATTTGTTAACTCAGGTTTTGTGATTGTTGATACTTATTTTCGTCCGTACTCCGTATTGCTCCTCTTTAACAAGTTAAGCGTCATCCCGCGGCCGGCAGTTGCTTCCCATTCGTCTCACACCCTGTGGAGCCATTTTCACCGCTTGGAGCGCTTTCAAGCCCAAGGGTTCAAGTAGCAGACACGTGGAAAGGAGGAGTTCGAAGAGAAAGTAGTGAGACTGTGGTCATCTAACTCAGATTCTGAGCTGGGCGACGAACGTCTTCGATCCATTGTCCGAAACTGAGATCCGATGTGCATTCCTTCTCCTTTTCGACTAGGAAAAAGACGTCGCATTGACACGATGAAGTTCAAAGATATGTTTTAGATTAGATAGTGGTCGGGACCCTCCACTACCCTTTCCCGCATTTGTTCACTGCTCCATATGGGGGATCACACATGAGATTTCAGTTTTTTCAATGTCTCCACACACAATTTTCCAAAAATCCTTAGCACACCCCATTTTGTTGCTTTCCGGTCTCTTTCCGCTCTTTACTAGTCACTCCGACAAGCAAAATTGAGCAGGGCGTGAGGTTAGAGCATCGCATGTGCACAAAAACGACCCACGACCAATGTATGGGCAAAGCATTGGTAGTTCAGTCCTTGTTTCTTACAGGGAATCAATGTTGCCCCCCATAAGCTGAAGGCACTATCATACGTAGTTGTTTAGATTCTACCAGGGGACAACTGAACCCGTTTCTCAACAGCATTGCTCCCCCCCCACCAATGGAACAGGGCCATGAAAGAAGAGAGCGCTCTTGCAGAAGATGCTCATATCATACCCGGAGTTTGTAATAGGCAAGTTTTGGCCTAACCTATTAAAAACTTGGGGAAAGTTTCCCCTACCAGATAAGGTGGCTCCAGACAAATTGGAAGAAGTGTGTCGACAATCTCTATTCAATAATGGTTGGATTAGGAACTCACAAAGATACGTACTCCATTGTATGGACTCACCGTGGAAAAGCTGGATTAGGAAGGGTATCCTGCGCATCAAAGACATTTGGAATAGGGATACTAAGGATTGGATATCATCAGATGAGTTGCAGAGACAGTTACGATATTGTCATCATTAAGTGGAAGCACTAAACCAAGTCATTGAATTGATCCCCTTGGACTGAATTAGGATCCTAAAAAAAGGACCTAAGCTGGAAGATGGAGATTGGGTGTTCATATTAAATCAAGCTGCTTTGATTGAAAATATATTACAAATGAATCCCAATGGTAAAATCTTGTTGGCCCTATAAAGGTTAGCACATGATTATACAATAGAACCTAATCCTAAGGAGGATACTAGATGGGTTGATGGGAAGCAAGTTTTTAAAATCAGAATCATAAAGCATAACGACAAATGGTTGGCTTTTAAGCCCAGCTACCCAATATTTGGCACTAGATCCCAATAACTGGGTTTTGACTGCACCAAAAAGAAGAGGTCGCAGATATAAGAGAATGTTTCACACCTTGTTTGTCAAATCAACCGTGACATATAGGATGTTGAGACCTAACATAAATATAAAAGACAGGGTAGAGGACAGATAGATGAAGCAATTATATTTAAGCAAAGAAGTCCTCAAGCCAATTAAATGGTTCCGGAACATGAAATTTAAACCTACCAAAGTAGCCTCCTTACAATGGAAAATTGAACACCGATGTCTGTCTACAGATGATTGGTTGATTGGTAGAGCGACACTGGAACAAAAGGCTCTCCCCTGGTGTCGTTTCTGTACATCTTCTTTTCCAGTAAGAACAATCCTTGAAACAATTGAACATATCTTCCTACAATGCTATTTGGTTGTGGAGATGGTGGGATAGGATTTGGGATACACTGGGAAGTTGTGATGGTGGGATAGGATTTGGGATACACTGGGAGGTTGTGGGAACCAGTTGTCAGTGGCCCTGAGATTGGAAGGCCATTCTGCTGGAATTTTGGGTACCAGAACCATATGATGAGTTCACACATAACCTATTCACGATTGGAAGAAGAGGGTACTCTGGGCCATATAGAGGAAAAGATGCACCTATGAGATAGAAGGGGCAAGGTTGGATGGTCATGAATTCACAGACTCAATCAAAAAACAAATTCAAACAGTGATTAGGACACAGTGGGATAATGTCAAGGATAAAATTCAGCACTTACACCTAGATAGTGAAATCCGGAAACATATTCAAAAATTCGGCCGCAATTGGCTTGGGGGTTTTTAAGGGGGGGAAATTGGCTAGGTCAAGAGGAAAGAGAGTGAGAGCGAGGAGGCTAAAGGTGTAAGTAATACATACTACCTGAAGTTTGAGGAATGGTTGGTGGTAGATCCAAGTATCCCAATGAGACACTTATCAGAATTCTCAGACCCGTTTCCTTCACAACCAGGTTTTTTAGTCCCATGGTCATGGTTCGGTAATGATTGAGGACTCATCTGATCAGGGTGGAATACAAGCTAGTGGATTTGAGAGAATTTGGTGCTCACAAGAGGGGAAGAGGCATTATCCATTTCGAAGATGAGAGACGGGTAAGGAGAAGAAGGAGATAGTGTGGTAACAGGGCTAGTGTTTTAAGATCATCTGACTCCTACGTTTGGGGGAAGAGGCATAGCTCTCAATTATCAACTCTTTCACTAATGTATCCAGTGGGACGCTGGACCCAGTTTCCAGCAGGTGCAGCTCCCCACCAATAGATGGAGCGACATGCATAGGTATACTAGTTGGGGAAGGCATGGGGTTTGGGGGCAGCAGTCGTCGTCTTGGTCAGATGACTTGGTCCGGCTTTCAGACACTGTCAGTAGATTGACTCTGTCAGATTCCAGACATAGGGTCTCG
>BFEA01000419.1:319520-347659 GCA_003427395.1 Chara braunii | reverse complement strand
TCCGTTCTTTCATCTTCTTCCCCCCCTTTTTTTTTTCTTTTTTTCTTTTTTGTTCTTCGTTCACCCCCTCCAGGTCTCCTTGTGGGCTATTTCAAACAAGTCCCCCAGTCAGATTCTCCCGTCCACAGTACATAAACCTTGAGTACCCTAGTCCTTTTTTTTTATTTTAAACGGGCCCCGTGCCCAAGGCTGATATTATCAATGAGAAAATTGAGGCTGGGGTCCTCACAGTCTACCCGGAAGAACCGAACAGAACCTGCTGAGAACCAGGCTCAGCGTCCCTCATGTAATGAAAACGATTATAATGATGATGATTGTAGTGATGGCGATGATTGTAAAACAGAGGATTAATCTATCAAAAGATCACAGAGGTACTATAACAGCAATCCTGATTTTTCCAACCCTAAGCAACTCCTCGCCAGCTATGAGACAACCTCCAAAAGACAATAACATCCAAGCAAGCATCAACCATAGTTATCATGTTCTCTCCACCTAGAATATTGCCCTACCAAACCCCGCACATCCCTGCAAACCCCCCTTAGTTTTCTTCTTCTCGCGATGAGCAAACCTCCTCCACCACATAGCTCGCAAGATGAAGAACAGTAGTCGGATGGCTTGCATGGTCCCACGATGAGTAGTAGGTTGTTATGGCAGCTCCCCCCCGTACACCAATGGATTACCTTCCACCCTCGACAATCCCCAGATCTATCTACAAGGCCTAGCGCTCCTACTACCTGCAGGTTACAGGGCAACGCCCCAGCATTGGCCAGCGTCGTTCTGGCATCGGCAAAGCAGGAGCACAGAACCAGACAACTCTGCTAACGACAGCCTGAAGTTTACAATCTCTTGGAATACTGTACCTCATAACAGGAAACTAGAAGTCACCAGGGGTGAAAGGACAGAAAGCTTGATATAGCATTCAGATGATAAGAAAATGAAAAATTTCCCCCCTTCCTTCTTTCCTCCATTTCCTCAATTCCCTTGTCCCATCATTGCCTCCGCTGAAGAAAAAAGACTAATTGATCCTTCCTCTTCTGCTCCAACTAGGTACAGTCCCACCTCATTTCCCCAGTGGCATACAGTTCCCACCCAAAGTATACCATTGTCTATCCCACCTAAAGTACCGCTGGGATTTAATGCCCAGCCCAGAATATAGTATTCATCACAATCTGCCCGTGCCCCCTCCAGGGTTTCACCACCCTCCTAATGAAACCCCTGCAGAGTTGGGCTCTCCCCGTCTCATACCATGTTATCCCACAGGAGAGATTCAGGATGATAGTAGTTTTAGAATTATAGAAAAAGACAACATATTCTTCAGAAATATCAGATGAAAATACGAATGTAGAAAAGGAGCATTCATGCCACTCAGAGATGAAATAAGAAATAGTTAAATAGTAATTTATAACTAGGTTCTTGATAGAAGGACTTGAGAGCAGATATGCGTGAAAAATTAGAAAACAAATGTATTAGTTAGGGATTTTCGGTATTAAAAAAAACAGTTTAGGTTATTAATATCTTATCTAAGATCCAAAGCTAAGATGGTTGATAATACAATAAAATCATTAAAAATTTAAAATGTTTAATTAGGATATGATTATAGATGGTAGTATTAAGAATGATGATTGTGATGATGACTATGGATAGATTTTTAGATTCTTAGATGACTAACTAGTTGGTTGTAGAAATTCTACGTTGATATAGAAAAGGAGACTTCCCCCACTATACCATGAAAACTTATGATGATGCTAATGCTAGGTAAAATCAGTAAAAAGAGACATGCGTGAAATCCCCCTCCCCCCCCCCTTCACCCAACCCTATTTCTATCGTATCTACCTCTCTATCTCCCCTACCTCTCCCTCATTGTCCTCCACCCTTATCCTCTCCCTCTCCCTCCCTCATCTTCATCACCCTGCCATCTTGCGCACAACCCAACCAGCCCTTGCGAAGCCCTGTAACAAAGCAGTTGCGGTGAGACAAATGAGCTCGCAGTGTCTTACAACGAGTGACGGTCGGTAGGCGAGGACAAAAAGCAGGAAGGTAAAAGTAGAAGAGAAGGAAAAAGAAAAGATGAGAGGTAAGAGAATAGAATAGGAATAGAGAAAGAGATTTCCTACCCAAAATATCCCTACTTACTCATTTCACGACACAACTGAGAAAACGAAACTGATGATGATGATGAACCCATATCTCAACACCACTTAAAAAACAATGATGATAACGATGATGGATGATGATTGTGTTATTGCCGATGATGATCTTTTGTGATTGACGCTCAGCTGAAGCAGAACGGGCGATGATCAGCCAACGACCTGAAAACGAGTTGAAGTTTGCCCTCTTGTGACGAACACTTAGCTGCTCTTGGGCTCCAGCTTCAAGTACCTCCCACTCATTATCCCCCAACAATCCTCCTCCCACCACGCAGGACACACTGAACTCTTCTCCTTCTCGCGATGAACCGACCATCCTCCACCTAAATTCGCAAGATGTAGTGATTACTCATGAAGTACCACTCGATACCAAACAATACTCCCCTCCTTTCGATATGTTAGCCTGCAGCATCACTCACATGAAGCGCGAAGCAGAGAGATGACACTGACGTGCTTTCAAAAGTCAGAGGGCATTAAGTGACGAGGTTCAAGCCGTTAATCACCATCCCGTATTCCACTCCATGCTCGTCGTAGATTTCGGCCACTTACACTCCCTGGTGCTCACCTTCCTGCGCAAGCGCCCGCGCACTGAAGCGTGCGTTAACACGCTTCGCACACGCACGAGCACCCTTGCGCGAGCACCCCCGTGTGCGAGCACCATCACGCGCGAACAGTCGTGCCAGCCACGCAGATGGGTTGTGCACGTGCGCCAGACGCAGTGCTAGCGGGTGTTCCATCGTGGCACAAAGCATCTGAACGGCGCACGACCTGACTAGTTGCGGCTGGTTGCCAGCCAGCGCTCTTCCGGGGTCTTCATCGTCACTCAGAATGGGTCACCAATCTACTGGCAAGGCTTCCGTCATTTCTTCGAGTACCCTACTAGTCCTGGTCTTCCCCTATCATGCTTTGTCCCGCCCCATCTTGTTTCCCCCATCCCGAAAGCCTCTTTAAACATCATGGCAATTATCAAGGAGGATGCACGAAAGAAGAAAAAAGGCGGAAAATTGGTGATCTTGTACCTTGGGGCAGTCAGGCATCACTCAGGCCGCAGACCCCACCCTTCTAAGAGTGTCAAAAAAGGCACAGACCCCAACAGAGGAATCTATAGCAAACTTAGGGGAGAACAAAACAGAACCTCACGGGCTAAACATCGAACAAGAAAAGCTAAAAAAAAAACAAATGACAAAATAGAAAGCCTGACATCCCCAGCCTCCTCACACTTATGGCCAAGCAAACTAAAGAAACTGTATTGTGGGGAATAACTGATTGTAAGAAGGGAGGGACAGGGGTTGGAAGAGGGACAACAGAAATGGGAAATCCCTTTGGATAACCTCACAACCGTCAGTGCATTTTTCTCTCTCTGAATTCCTGGCCAAAGCAGAAGATCGAATGATCAGCCAGGGGGGAAAACAACACAGAGTAAAAGCACTCCCCTCAAACAAGGTAAAAAAAATGGCAATTTCGTCAAAAAGAACATGTTGTATTTTTTGAACGAAATTGAAATTGAGTTTTTGGGCCGAAATCCGGTCCAAATTTTTGGCTCCGGGGGGTCCAGCGTTCCTATATCTGACCTCAAGCAAAGACCAGATACATCTAGGGCAAACTAGGGGGTCCGGCGTTCTGGGAATGCGGGATCCCCAGGAGCTAAAAATTTGGACCGGATTTTGGCCCAAAAAATCAATTTCAATTTCGTTCAAAAAATATAATATGTCCGTTTTGACGAAATGACTGTTAAAAGAGAGACGAGATGTACACCCGCCACGCCAGTAACTGGGTGTTCTACGACGATGCGGCCTATAAAACGACCAACGACAAGATCGTCTGGATCAGGAAGAGACGTGCAATATTCAAAGGCTCTGAAGAAGCAGCAAGAGAATTCTTCTTGATCCAGCCTATCTCCTCGTCGGTCTTCACGATCATCTGCATCTTTGATGCAGACAAGAGAACAATGGATACCTAGCGCAGCATCCGCTGTGGCAAATCAAAGGTGAGGATCTACCTATGGTCCTCCCAACGACAGCAGAGACCAACAATACCGGGTGGAATACACGCACGTGACCATTGAAATCCAAGCAGCAGTGGTACAGGACCTGGCCCAAAAGTCTAACATAATCGACTTCATTGAGCCACTCTCCCCCCTACGTAGCTCAACGGGACAACTACCTTACGATGGTGATCGATCTACCCAAAGATCATATCTTTTGCATCGACGATGTAATCCCCTTCCGCATAGGGGGCCGTGAGTACAAAATCCACACTGCCCACAAAACACGACCGTGGTGCTTCAAATGTCAAGCTTATGGCCACCTAGCAGCGGAGCCGGACTGCCCCCACCATCCAGAGAAGAAGGTCAAATCCATGGGACGCCTTCTTCGGGATTCTATCAAAAGAACACTTTGGCGAACGGTCGATCCGGTCCACGAAGGCTGGGTCTATATCGACGAAGAGAAGCAGGGGGAGAAGTAAGGGGATGGGAATGGGAAGGATAGGAGACAGCAAACCAAGAAACCAAACCCCCGGTTAGCTGGACCCCCCTCAATCAGTGGAGAAGCACATGGACGATCCCCCTAAACTCCCATCCCCACCCCTACAAACCAACAGGCCCAACAGGGACAGCGAACGAAAACTTTGGAGCCTCACCCACAGGACTACGCCTGGAAATCAAACGCAGTAAGCATGTGGTAATAGGTATGACAAAAAAAGAAAAAAAAAACTGCAGCAGAAAGGAGATATGTCCAAACAAGAGGAAGGAAAATCAAAGCAGAAAATCAGCTCAACTCAAAATGCGACCACAATCCAAAATTTGTCTACAAACCCGTTTTCAGTCCTCGGAATGGACCAAGAACGGTAGAACTTGAAAGGACAGAACAGGGGTCCCAAGCAGTCCAACCCAGGGATGGAGCGAGATTTATTGGGGGGGGGGAAGGAAGGAATGGGCGCAACACAGATCAAGGATGGGGAGCAAAAGACAAGAGCAAGCCATCAGACAGAAGCCTCCCAAGGGGGAGAACCGAAGGAGGGAGGGCAAATAGGAGGTGGGAAGAAAGACGTATCTGCAGAAATTAGGGACCCAGGACCCCCCCCTTTTAAATTCTTATGGTCAACCTTGTCGTTCACAGAGGGAAAGGACCCCTTGGGCCCGGCCTTCGGACCCCAACCTATGGAGGTCGATGCCACCCCCCCAATACCAGAGGTGGAGATGTCGGACGCAGAAACAGACCGGCGAGAGTTCCCCCTGGCCCAAGGACTCAAGGAGACACAGAGACCAAATTTTAGGGGCCCAGCGGACTGGCTCTTATATCATCTGCGTCCGCAATAACGTGGTGGGACGATGCATGCGTATACCTGTTCACCATGTTGGACAGTAGTGAAACTCTGAAGCGGGCTCTGGAACACAGGCTCCCCAGAAGCATCAGCTGGCAGACGACCTTGCACCGGGTGTGGCACATAGTGCAGGGACAACTCCTCCGCCTCCCTCATCAAAACAAGCAGGAACACCCCGCCCATGAACCGGAACAGGAAAAGGCACCCCCCCCGAAAGCACCCCCGGAAGAGGAAAAAGAAAATCAGGAGCTATCCCATAGGTCTAAACTAAGACATCTAGTGGAAAAAGCACACCACAAAGTGACGAAGCAGCCCTGGCAGAAGGCAGTAAAGTCCTAGTAATCCCAGTCCGGAAAAAAGGAGGGGGAAATGGGAACTTGGACTGTCGCCGGCTGATCACAACGACTATACTAACCCTCCACTGATGGCGACAGGACGATCCCGACGATTTCAAAATGAAAGAGGTGAGGGCCTTTGTGGCGGACCATTACGAGCTAGGGGCCACAACATCCTTGATCGCATCAGGGGGCCCTCACAAAGTGGAGGACTGGGATGTGTTTGTCCTCTTTGAGGAACACAAAGAAGTGGGGCTCATCTAGATCGGTCACAAAACCTTCTTAGAACTGCAGAGCCTTAAGGTGAAGTCGAACCATATATGGTCTGGGGATGATTTGATCGTCTGCCTGTGCAAGATTGCCCGCAAAGGCATCTTCAATGGAGGAGTTTTATGGGACCAGCAACCCTAGAGGAGAGTTTAACCCTGTTATTCCAAAACACAAAAGAACAACTAAAAAAAAAAAAAAAAACATCAACTGTTGTCTAATCAACCACGCAAACAGCGAACGGGGCGGGTAAAAATGGAATGATGGACTGGGTGGCAGCACCGTACGGTAGGAACCGAGCATGGAAAAAAACCCTACAGACAATGGATTTGGATCTTAGATCCATTAACGTAAATGGATTGGCATCCACCTGTCATGAACAAAACTTAAGTAATATGGGATCTTTTACGAGAGGTGGGAGAGAGGTCTTGACCAGACGTGGCATGTGTTTAAGAGACACATTTAATGGACACGTCAAACCACCGCAGGACCCTCAAACTCGCGTGACCATATCAATCATATCAGGCATATTCCCCGGGCCCTGGTTGAGCAGGGGTGGCAATATGGGTCCCTCCAGACTCAAGAGTGATCTAATGGGAGACGGATAAAGAAAAAGGCAGGTGGGTGTTCATATTGGGTATGTTAGAATTAGAGGTGGTGCATATTATGTGCATATATGCAGTGCAGGAGCGCAGGACCTTCATGGAAAAGATTACAACCAAAACACATCTCGACATCCCATTGATCCTGAATGGAGATTTCAATGCTGCTCCAGACAAGTGGCTCGATCGTTGGAGGGTCCCCCCATCCACAATGGAGATTGTGGAGGAGGATGAACGGATGCTAAAAAATGTATGTGAAACTCTTTCCCTTTTTTATTCCTTCAGGCGGTTGTACCCTACAGAACACGTTTTTTCTTGCATAAGAAACAATAACCCAACTAGGTTATCAAAATCTCAAATAGACCTGATAATTTTAACAAACACGTTGGAAGGGGTTTTGACTATGGCGGCAATCCTTCCATTAAGCCCCTTCCCAAATCTAGATCATAAGATGTGCATGACCGCTTTGACTTTTCGCAAGAAACCCAATCGTGGGTGGCTACTATAAACTGAATACATCCCTGCCGCATCTAAAATCCTTCCAGCAATACCTAAGGCATGCCTGGAAATTTTGGAGGGAGCGACTGCCAGAACTAGAATCTTACATCACAGGGTTCAAAAATTGTCTAATTTTTCTCGTCAAAAAAACAATGAATTTGCCAAACACTTGGCAACACAAAGACATCAGCAAGAAATTGAAACCATGACCCAACTATTGAAACTAGAGCAGCAAAAACTTTCGCATGAACAGGATCCCTCGATCAGGAGGGGAATAGTCGTACCCAAAATTTAAAGGGACAACTGCAGAGACAAGCTCAATACCGCTGGCAAGGTGCGAGAATCCGAACCAAACTCTCAAAGTATAGAACAGAGGGAGCAATAGACACACATTTTTTCGGCATTGCACAAGTGAAAGAGAAGCGAACCACCATCAAAGTCCTATACGACCCGGAAGCGGACGAGGCGTCGCCCGCTCTGACAATGACAAGGTGCATCAAAATAGCCCAGGATTTTTACAAAGACTAATTTGCAACACACATCCCAATCACAGTAGAGGAGACTCGTCACCAGATGATAGAGGACTTTTTGACACCTATGGACAAGTCTTTCTCCCATGCTAAACGAGAGTGTCTTGAAGTCCCCCTTACTAAACAACAGATTTGGACGACCCTCATGAAAATGGAGGAGGATAAGACACCTGGAATAGATGGTTTTCCCAAAGAATTTTGGGAAACAATATGGAACACCTTGAGTCAGGAACTACTGGAGTTTTATTTCGTTGTATGGGACTCAGGGAACATGGGTAAGATAATAGGTAAGGGACTGTTTTTTTTACTTTATAAAAAGGGCGACATACGTAACTATGGGTCGATTACCTTACTCATGGTAACCTACAAACTGCTGGCCTACGTAGCACCGTGTTCGTGTTCGGAGGCAAACGCGAACATGTTCGCCCAAACGCGAACAAGCGCCCAAAACCCTCCAAACGCGAACATAAAAAATATAAATTAAAAAAAAAAAACAGTTCTCAAAAAAATCTGAAACAAATATATGTTATGTAAAATAACAATACAAGCAACGTTTGCCTTGGAGTCATGTTCAAATTCGTAGCCAATCATGCGTTAAAAATCAAAAACTGCATTTTTTATTTTTTATTTTTACGAAAAAAAATTATGTTCGCCCGAACATGTTGGCGAGCTGTTCGCCCCGTGCTACGCAGCTGCTGGCTAAAGCATTGGCCGACAGAATGACCACAGTTATGGAGGACATCATACACCCCGCACAGACAGGCTTCATGCAAAACAGGAGCATCCAGGAAAATATATTATTGATACATGAGGTCCTCCAACTAACTAGTCAATCACATCAAAAGGCCGCACTTTTATTTTTTTTTATTTTTTTTTTAAGAAAAACACCCTGCGTTGATGCTAGGGGAGCTGATAAGAGCAGACTACCCTAGCATTCCCTGGGAAGCTCCATCTATTGGTGGGGAGCAGCACCTGCTGGAAAGTGGGTCCAGCATCCCACACATTGAGAGTTCAAGAATTCTCGAGAAATAACGGAATCTGGTAATAATGCCTACCGACTTTCTATGACTGCATTGTTGCCTGTAGCCTTTTCAACGTGTTCATAGACTTCGAGAAGGCATACAATCACGTGGATTGTGTTTGTTTGGACAGATGCCTTCTGAAAATGAATTTTGGGTCAGTGTTCAGGCGATGGGTATGTATCCCCCACAATAATCCCACCACAAGCGTCTAGATCAATGACTCACTGACCCCCCCTGTAAAATTGAGACGCTCGGTGCGCCAGGGGGACCTGATAGCCCCCTTCTTTTTCCTAATCATCATGGAAGCCTTGTCGGCAAACCTTCGTACTAACAAGGAGTCTCACAAAATTAAAATATCCCATATTCCAGAAGAAGCAATCCAGGTATGTTCCCTGTTCACTGATGACCTCAAGATTATGGAGGACGCCACGACCGAGAACATGGAGGAGATCCAGCGCTTGATAAAACGATTCTCTCAGGTCTCTGACATGGAAGTAATTTGGGGAAACCGGACATAGGGGTGGTGGATCCACTCTCAAGGTGGGTGCCCTCCAGAAACCCCGCACATTTCATGGCTCCCTCTGGAGGCATCGCTCTGAATCTTAGGAGTCTCGATGATGGCAACAGGTTGTCCGCCAACAAATGACGAATGGATCACCTCTCCGACCCTATCCAAGTTGGCAAACTGGCGAAAGAAGTTCACATCCCTTCTAGGCAGGGAACTGGTAATTAACAACGTGTTTTTTGCATCACTATGGTACAAGTCCCTCGTCTCGCCCTTAAGCAAACAGGTGGTACGAGTACTAAAAGCTAAGGTGGCAGCCTTTTTATGGCGAGGAGACAGAAACCTGCAAAATGTCATCAGCAGGGTGGCCTGGGACTCGGCCATCCAACCAAAGAGTGCAGGAGGTTTGGAAATAATAGATCCGAGAACACCAACCCAAGCCATACGACTCCAATGGATTAAAAAATTGATCTTTGTCATGGACTGTCCCTGGCAGCCTATGGCCCTAGAGCACTTGGCACACCTAGCTCCCCCTGCCCCTCCTGGAGTGCACCCTCTGACGTGGCTGGAGGATCGCTATTGGACGATCCCAAGAAAATGGCCGAACAGGGGAGGGAGCCCGAATGGGGCCATGGACCAATTTTGGTCCTCGTTGTTGAGAAGTTGGCGACGACTCCCCCCCCCGGAAAGGCAGCACCCAGACCGGTTGGAGGAGGTTTCCAACAACCTCTTTTTGGGAACCGTTGGCTCACAAATAGGCAAGGCCAAATGATGGACAGCTCAGCATCTCCATGGAAAGGATAGGTGAAACAAGGAGTAATCAGAATAAGAGATAAATGAAACAAGGAGCGGAAAAATTGGAACTTCAAGACGGCAGAAGAACTACGTTCCACGCTAAAACACTGTCACCATGTTGCACAAAATTTGGACAATCTCATAGAGAGGATACCACTCTCATGGTATAGGACGCTGCGAAAAGACTCTTTGTTGAAGGAACGGGCTCATAGGAGATCTTGAGCACCTAGGGAGAATACATTTGACAAGGTCACAGGACACCCTAGTAGAAAGATACGTACTCGGTCCATAAGGATTTTTGTAGGGCAATTGGGATCCCTTTATCTGAATGGACAAGACAATTCTTCCGGATACGAGTCCAGGGCGAGAGAGAGGAAGTCTGAGCCTTTCAGCTCTCCACTGGAATACAAGAGTTGCTTTAGACCCAGAGGAATGGGCGTGGAAACCCATGGGGCGAAGGGCAGGCCCCAACAAGAAGACCAACCTCCACAAATTGAATGTCGAATCCATGTACAAAATGCTCAGACCCAAGAGACCGCTGAGAGATGTGATAAATGACAAATGGGCAAAACACCTTAATGTGGACCGCTCTCTTCTCAAACCAATCCCCTGGTTTCAGGAACGGAAAGCAAAACCAGCAAAAGTCACCTCATTACAGTTACAGATTGCCCACCGTTGCCTCCATACTATGAACTGGTTGATTGACCATACAAATCTGGAGCAGAAAGGACATGCCCTACCCTGGTGCCCGCGATCCTTGCAAGCCTTTCCGTCAAGCAAGAGTGCAAAAACCATCGAGCATGTGTTCATGTTGTGCCCTACGACGAAACTGACGTGGCGCTGGTGGGACAGGATATTAAGAAAGATGGCCCCTGACCCGCCATGGCCGTGGTTATGGAGGGTCATTCTCACAGGTTTCTGGCCACAGGCCCAGGAGGCATTTGACTTTGTAGAGAAAATGTTCAAATTGGGATGGAGAGCAATCCTATGGGATCTTTGGTGGCAATGATGTTTCCTGGATATAGAAGGGGTTAGGGTAGAAGGGCCAGAAATAACCGAACAGATCCAACAGCAAATAAATACGGAGATTATGAGAAGATGGCAGGCATTGAAACCCCAACTGGATCTCTTTCAGACAAATATAGATATCAAGCGAGCACTCTCCTCCTTCTGCAAAGCGTGGTTAGAAGGGGATAGGGGAGGATGGATAGCAAAAGTGGAATGCGGGGGAGGACAAGGATGAAGGGCAACCACGGGAGATAGCAGAATACAGGGACTATCACCTGATCTTCAATGACTGGATTACTATAGAACCCACTTTCCCAATGCGCCCCCCATCCGACTTCCCGGACCCCTTCCCTCCACACCCGCTTGCCCCGGTTGAGGCAAGGACGGTCTGAGTTTTTTTTTTTTTTTTTTTTTTCCTCTCTTTCCTTTTTCCTTTTATTTTCTCTCTTTTTTTCTCTTTCTTTTTCTTTTGTCTTTTCTGAGTCAAAAATCGTACTTCTGCAACGGTTACATTTCTTATTTTCCCCATGCCCTGAGTTTTCCCGGCCTCTGGCGCCCCTCCGAAGACCGGGTACCACTTGAGAGGCGCGTACGATAATACAACAATGGTGGAACAGGACAGAACCCTCAAAAGATCAGTTGCACAGTTAACCCTCCGGTTTACCGGAGTAGTCAATGCTGGCAGCCAAGACTCTACTGCTTTCTTCACTCATTCCTGGCTTTCTTTTCAATATGCAAGAGGGACGCTGGACCCGTTTTCGAGCAGGTGAAGCTCCCCACCAATAGATTTGGCGGGGGGGGGGGGGAATAAAAACAAAAAAAAAGAGAAGAAGACAAAAAATGTTGTGACAGTTGGGTCCCAACTAGAGGCCTACTGTCAATGCTAGGCATTAGGGCCTCGTTCAACACCACTACAAAACCCTTACATGTAAGGTTTCCATCGTTTCACCCCTCCCTCATCACGAAGAAAAAAATGCGAACTTGTTTTCACATTCGCAGCCGTTAGGGCGGGCCCTACAAAAGTAAGGACTCCCCAGCCAAAACGGACCTTGACGTAAGGACGCCCGTGGAGGTGACTTGAAAGTAGGGGGCGGCACCCTTACATCCGTGAAAAAACCGTTTTAATATTTTTTTTTTTTAACGTCAGGTATGTCTTTGGCATTCCTGGTCCAACGGCGGTGTTGTCCGGTAGACCTCGGGACAGTAGTCCCACGGCAACCTCCAACGGTCGTGCGGTTCCCCGCCTGTGCCCCCGCAGTCCCTCCGGTTCACCCTTTCGGCTCGCGTTTGGAGGCGACCGTTGCAGGGGTCCGTGTGGAGGCGGTTGAGATGGGCGTTGGCGGTCTTAGGTTCGAATTCAAACGCAGCTTGTCCACGACGCCCCTCGGCACTGTCGCCCCTCCGCTGTCGTACTTTCCTGTGATCTTGTATATTGCAGTCCTCTGCCTTCCATGCTTTGTCCTATTCGAAAGTTGACAGCTCCATTGCTTGTACTTTGCTGGAGGAGCGCATGGCTGACATGGTGAGGAGGATAGCTCTGCTATTTTTCTTGCTCGGGGCGTTGGTACTGTTGACCATCCTGCACTTGTGCCAACTGGCCGGTGGCCACAACCGACGTGGAAGGAGGAAGGGTTTGAACAGGCTTCGACAGGGTTCTTCAACTCACAAAGTCAGGGGGGGCGGATACAGTAGGGGGGCACAGGGGTATGGGATGGGCAGGGGGGCCTACAGAGGTGGGAGTGGATGGCATTGTGTGCCCATATCACGACCCCGCCTGGCTTCCGGATGAGGCCGGACCGGGTGTCCCACGGCCCAAAGGTGGCGGACACAATTTTGTCCGGCGCAACTCTGGTTCGGGCATTCGGATTCCTCTTTCGGCCGCTTAGTACGCAAACGGAGGCACCTGAAACATAAATGCGCCTATAAGTGTAGGGTTTTCGAACTTTTCGTAAGTGGTTGTGGAACGAAAAATGAGGAAAATTAATCACTTTTAGATGGAGCTTCTCCCCAGGTGCTAGTGGTGTCTGCTCTTGTCAGCAACACTAACACTGATGGGGGCGTTTGCTTAAAAAAAAAATATTAAAAAATCACGTTTTAGCCGTAAGGGCGCCCTTACAAAGTAAGGGTTTTGTAGTGGTGTCGAACAAGGCCCTTATTATGGCACAACTGAGCACCCTTAAACCACCAGTACTTGGCCCAACTATCAGCCGCGGCGCTTCCAAGTTCCCCGTTAACGCGCCGCGCCTCTAGGGCTTCGGGGTACCGGACCACAATGGCTGGAAGCGCCAGCCAAAAAAAAATTGAAACGGTACCCCGGCGCTTCGGCAAAAATTGGCGCGCAGGGGCATTCCAGGCTCGGCATAGATAGCCGGGCCAAGTACTAGTGGTTTAAGGGCATACTCACACTAAGCCTTCAAAATCGAAAATTCGCAACTTGAGAGGCCAGTTTGAGTTCTCGTAAACGAAGGACTCCATCTGGTCAGGAGGCACTATCGGCGAAAGCGTACGCGTACGTGACCTCGTGTGGCCGTGCGACATGCTCTGTTGCGAGCGCGTTTTTGACCGCACAGTGACGCGAGGTAATGCACCCGCGTGTACACGTGGCGTGATGTTGTCGCACCTATGGAGCGGGGAAGTAGCCTTCAAAATGTAGAGCAAGGGGCTTGGTTTATGGTTTGAAAGGGGAAAACAGGAGAAAGGATGGTTTTGGAGTATACTTACTTGGTGCAAGAAGGGTCCAATCTGGGGGCGTCTTCTGCTGGGTATTGCCACGTCAGGCACGTGGAATCGAAAACATCTACTGCTACCATGCTAATGTGGGAGGAGGTGCCAAAGGTTAAACAGCGGTGGTGTAGCTGATAGCTACATCTGCTGGTTACACATCTAGGATGACATTATCGGAGGGAGAGTCAAAGGAAGAATAGCGCAGCCTTTTGATACCTTATCATATCTTATCAATTCAAGGACAGTAAGTTTCATCTACCAAAAGTGAGTGTATGAATAGGGTTGTGGGGTCAGTAAGGTGAGGATAGGTAAATAGTGATAACTACGTCATACACGAGACAGGGTGTGATATTCGAGGGCTCAAGGTTGAATGTGACTGCACCTGTATGAGTGTTGTTGTGAACGGTGAAAAAAATGATGGTCAGACGAAAGCGGAAGATAAAGTATCTGTGAGTAAATACACGAATGTGACCACGATAATTGTGAGCATACTTTGTCTGGAATATGGCTCAGGGCTGTACGCATACACGAATGTGACTGCGATGGTGGTGAGTACATTTAATTATCATAACGAAGAAAGAAATCGGGGTCAGAAATTCTCATGGGTGTGCTACTTGAGGGCACAAGTTGGAATGAGACTGCGTCTGCCAGTGCATTGTTGTCAACGGTGAAAGTGTTGGTCAGCCAAGAAAGTTGAGGAGGAATTGTGAGTGCATGTGATCGTGTTAGTTGTGAGCACATTATATCTGCGCCTGCCCGTGCGTTGGTGTCAACGGTGAAAGTGTTGATCATCCAAGAGAGTTGAGGAGAGGAATTGTGAGTGCATGTGACCGCGCTAGTTGTGAGCACATTATATCTGGAGAGTGTCTCAGGGCTGCGCGAAAATTGGTGACCGCTTGTATGCAAGTATGTGACCGGGATTGTGGTATACATAACGAAGAGGAGTTCGAGGTCATCAATTCTCAATACACGTAATCTTTGATCCGGTATGAATCAGGGTTGCGCTATTTGAAAGCGCATAAATGAGACCGCATGTGGAAACTTACATCTGCTATGTGGTGATATGTGAAGGCGCATGCATGTACACGAACCAGGGTTGTGCTATTTGAAGGAACAAGTTAGAATGTGAATGCGCCTGCCTGTGCGCTGGTTGCTAGCACATTCTGCCAGCACTATGTCTCAGGGCTGCGCTGAAGGGTACAGAAGAATGGGGGGAGAATGTAATTGTGAATGGGCGCGTACACGTCTGTGCATGTACACGAGCCAGGGCTGTGATATTTGAGGGAACAAATTTGAATGTGAATGTGTCTGTCTGTGCACTGGTTGCTAGCACATTCTGCCCGGACCATGTCTCAGGGCTGCGTTGAAGGGAACAGACTGGGATCGTGAAAATTTGTGACCGAGTGCAAACTTACATCTACCGTTTCTGCTGGGGCGCGTGCACGTCTGTGAACGTGTCTGTTCGAACGTTGTGATGAGAGTGTATTTGGCCGTACATTGAAGAAAGGGATTGAAAATCAGTGATTCTCTATTAAAATCTGGTGGGGGCACAAGGTCAGACAAGGGGGAGAGAAGGAGGGGGCAGAAGACAATCAAAGGTGGTGTCCGCTGTGCGCAGGAGTTTTTTTGAAGAGGAACGAAGGCAAAGAAAATCCGGGTGAGGAATTTCAGTTCTTTCCCTATTTATACCAACGCCTAATATATATCCCCAAAATTTCTCCTCTGAATTCCTGCAAGCCAGCAAAAAAGAGAAAGGTAAAAAGTAAAGAATCGGACTGAGGAATAATTAGGGGAAAGGGAGGGGGGAATAGTTTTATCGAAATGACTCGATTCCAGCGAAGGCACAGAATGTTGGAATCTACTCTCATGTTTCGAAGCGCAATGCAGCATATCGCTGTGAGGCAGCTTCATACTTCAGTAAAAGCATGCTTGCTATCAAGGCAAAGAAATCGTGGTCAAACTACCTCGACGGGAATTAGCTTGAAGGGAGGAGAAGCGTCGATGGAAGAAGAAATACTGACCACGGAAGAACGAATAGAACAAAGCAAGAATACTAATAATAATAATAATAATAATAAATCTCTGGTGTCGATGAATACATCACTGGGCCCGTCTCTCATGATTACTCATCAACAGGGGATGATGATGCAGGGGTCGTCAGCAGAAGGAAAAATGATTTTCAATCCACTGTTCTCACTGAATGATAATGATGAATTGCGAGCGACAGGTCAGACTTTGGTGTTACAGCAGTCATCAATGACAAGAAAATCAGGTCTGACATATCAAACACGAGGACAAAGATGATTATTGCTATAGAGCATTCTAGGAGAAAAGGAGAATGTGGGAGGACAGTTGGTGTCTACTATGGCGGAGGCAAAATAAAGGATGGAGGGCTTTGGGGCTAAGGAAGGGGGAAGGGGAAGAGGAGGAAGAATGAGGTGGGGAGGAGGGCAGAGGAGGAAGGGTGGGAAGGGGAGGAAGGGGAGGAAAGGGGGAATGGATCAGGATTGGGGAAATGGAACAAAGAGGGAGTGGTAAGAGAGGAAAAGTCTGGAAGGAAGGTAACAACAGCGTAAGGGAAGGAGAAGAAGGACAGGAAGAAAATGAATTGTTACAGACGTCTTCTCCTCCTCAGCCCTCTCCCTCTCCATGGTTGCAATGTGTCAAAGGTCCCTTTCAATCACGATCATTGGAAATCAAAAGACAAGGGACACAGTCTCAACCATTGAATGTCCCCCTTCGAAATCTGCCAACTGCCAAGGTTTTTTTCTTGTCGAAATTTATTATTTCTTCGGAGAAAAAGGTAATTGAGTTAGGGGGTAAGAGGTCGATGATTAAAACCTACCCAATGCAAAAGCTGGCTGAACGAGATGCCATCTATCGTGCACATGCAAATAACTGGTCTTTTATGATGACGCCGCTTATAAATCCACTAATGACAAAATTAAGTGGATTTGTAAGCGATTGTCCTCATATAAAGGCAGTTATGAGGCAGTATGCGAAGATTTTCTCATTCAACCAGTCTTTGCTGCGATGTTTACTATACTCTGTTTGCATGAAAATGACAAAAGAACTATTGAGGAATGGAGAAAATTGAGGTGCGATCGATCGGAAGTTTGTACCACTGAAGCAGGGACCGGATGAGAAGTGGTTGCAGGTGATGGAATTTTTTTTTTTTGGTTGAGTTTAGGCATATTCCGATAGAGATTCAAGTTGCCTTCATCCAGGATTTTGGTGAGATCTATGAAATAGTGGATTTTATAGATCCCCTACCTGCTCAGCACGGAAAGACGATCATTTTATGCTTGCTCTCAACCACCCATCCAACACCCCATTCAACATGGATGATATCATTCCGTACAGGGTAGGGGGAAAGGAATACCGTATTCACACGGCTCATAAACTGAGACCGTGGTGCTTTAGATGCAAAGCATATGAACACTTGAACACGGACCCTAGTTGTTCACAGAATCTGGGGAAAAGGAACCGGGCTACTGGCATATTAATAAGGGATCATTTCAAGTCTTTTCTATGGCGTACAGTAGACACTGGACATGAAGGGTGGGTATATGTGGAAAATTTCAGGAAAGGGGAAACATCCAAAGGATGGACATGGGAACGAGAAGGAAATCCCAATTGGGATACAAAACCGCCAGACAGCTGGATTCCCCCTGAGGCTACAGGAAAGTTACCCTCCGCAGCTACCCATGCTTCAAATTCTACGACTCATACTTTAGCTCAGTCTGCACAGGCTGCACAGTCAGGGCAGGCGCCAATTGCAGCAGACACTGCTCTTACACAGCCTCAGGTCACCAAACAGTCACAAGGGACCTCTGCTCTGACACGGCCTCAGGTCACCAAACAGTCGCAAAGGACCCCTACACCCATGGTGATGGTGGCTGGGGATGCTGGGAATTCTGGCAATACATCCCTAACCAATCAGGCGTCTGGGGAAGGGTCCGGGAACTGTGTCAGTCCAGATATAACTCATAAGGCAGTAGTGCTTCCTGGACCACAGCCTCAGGAGTACATACATCTGGCGGAAACAGATTACGCAAACATATTAGTAGAGGATGGGGATTCAGAAGATGATGCAAATGGGGAAGAAGTGGTATGTGAGGACTCAGAGGCAGGTGGTCCTTCTCAGCCTCAACCCTCATCTAGTGGAGAAACAAAAAAAATAAAAAAACAAAAAAAACAAATAATAAGCAGAAATCAGATCACTAATGCCTCTGAAGTACACGATTCCTCTACTGAAAAATTGCATTATGAGTCACACAGTCCAAATCAGTCTGATACGATGGACTTGAGTACACCTACTAAGAACATTGAAAAGGCATCTGTAGGAGAAAAGGAGCATCCGGAGCAGTTTGCAAGTATAAATGAAGAGTTTTCATCAGGGAGTGATCCTTTTCAGACGGCCTTTGGACCAGCACCAATGGAGGTGGACTCGGTTCCTTCCCCTATAGATTTTGAAATGGGGGAAGCAAGTCAACAAAAGCTCAAAGCAAATGCGGTATGGTCAGTGACGGAAATTGCTACCTTTTTGTGCTTCATTCTTCGCCGAAGCTTGCGTACAGCTTCGTCAGATTTGGATGGGGGCAATTGGGTTCGACTTTAGATATAGGCTGAGGGTGGGGGTTCTAAGGGTAGTTTGGATTAAGGTAAGATGGAATCACTCCAGGTTTTTTATGGCAAGAGTCCATCTTGGCAGCGGGCTACCCAAACAACGGACTTAGACCTCAGGTATCTCAATGTTAATGGACTGGCAACTGCGGACACTGAAAAGAAAAGGGCTATTATAGAGCAACTCAAAAGGGTGGTAGGGCGTTCATGGCCAGATATAATTTGTACTCAGGAGACTCATCTCACAGACTTTCCTATTCATAAACGAGCTCAAAATCTCGCCTGGCCTTTCCAAAATTACCAGGCATATGCGCCTCGAAGTGGATCAGCAGGGTTGGCAATTTGGGTTCCCCCGGATTCAAGAGC
Organism: Chara braunii; assembly: GCA_003427395.1. Lineage (NCBI taxonomy): Eukaryota > Viridiplantae > Streptophyta > Charophyceae > Charales > Characeae > Chara > Chara braunii. The sequence goes on along the minus strand of BFEA01000419.1, from coordinate 328,910 downwards.
AAAGGTAGTTTATTTTAAAGTTGAACAGGGGCGATGGGTTTGTGTATTGGTAATACTTGTCTTAGAAATATTATGTATTCTAAATATTTATGGGCCTAATGAATTATAGGATAAACAATTCTTTCAAGATATTCGGGAACATATTCCAATGGGGGTTCCGATAGTAATGGTTGGGGACTTTAATGCTGCCCCGGATAGATGGTTAGATCGTTGGAAGATACCGCAACCCTGCCCAGGATACATTGAGGAAGATGAAATGATTATTCAATGTTTATGCGAGTCAGAAAATCTATTTGACGCATATAGACGTATTTTCCCTCAGGAACGTTTGTATACGTGTATTAGGAATAGTGGTACCACGCATCAATCACGATCCCGTATAAATTTAATTCTCATGTCAGAAGATTTGGATAGGGAATTAGTGGGAGCCAACATTTTTCCTCAGAGTCCTTGGCCGGGGACAGATCATAAAATGTGTGCAGCCATTTTATCCCTTAGAAGGAAGCCGGATCAAGGAAGAAGCCTTTATAAGCTCAATACTTCTCTTCTTTCTCAAAAGGAATTTCAAACTTATATTTAGGAAGTCTGGAAATATTGGCATACTACTAAATAAAAACAAGAGTCATTTGTATCTTGGTTCAACAATCGGTTGGTTTTCGCTGCTAGAAAATGCAATGAATATTCCAAGTTAATCGCTAAAACTAAATATATGCAGGAAATTGAAATTCAAGAACAAATTCTTAAATATGAGCAAAGTTCTAATTCCGACACTGCAATTCAATCTGTAAATATACAGGACCTGAGAAATCAATTTTTCACCTTCACACAACAACGTTGGCAATGTCATTTAATCAGAAGTAAATTAACTAAACATCAGACAGAGAGTCGGATGGACACTGCATTTTTTGCTCTTACCCGCTTAAGAGTCAGGAGATCGAGTATTGAGGCCTTGATAGACCCAACTAAACCTGTACCGGAAGGGTCAGTCTCTTCGGCCAGTAGTCTAAAGACAGCTTATGAGTTTTATAAAAAACTCTTTATTTCAAAAGTAAATAGGGAGGAGGCGGATCACTCTATGAAGAATTTTTTGGATCCCCTAACCCAATCTTTATCACAAGGACAGAGAGAGAGGCGGGAGGGACCAATCACCAAAGAGGAAATCTGGACAGCCTTAATGCAGATGGAGGAAGATAAAACACCAGGAGTGGATGACCTTCCTAAGGAATTCTGGAAAACAATGTGGCCACATTTCTCTGAGGACCTAATGAAATATTACGAACATATTTTGCAATCTGGACAAATGGGAGAAATAGTTGGTCAAGGAATCTTGTCTTTTTTATATAAGAAAGGGCACAAATACAATATCAGAAATTATAGACCCATAACATTACTGACGGTAGTTTATAAAATGTTGTCCAAAGCATTAGCGAACCGCTTTATTCCGATAATGACTGATATTGTTCATCCTTCTCAAACAGGGTTCATAAAAGGAAAGGATATTCAGGATAATATATTATTAATTAACGAAATGATTAATTGTCAAGACAAAATCAACAGAACGCTGCATTTATATTCATTGATTTTGAGAAAGCATATGACCATGTGGACTGGCGTTTCCTTGATGCAACTACTCGATTCCAAGTCAATGGTTTGCTCTCTTCAAAGATTCATCCTCAAAGATCAGTAAGGCAGGGAGATCCTCTAGCTCCTTTTTTTTTTTCTGATCATTATGGAAGCCCTCGGAGCAAATCTTCGTAGTAATCACAATTTAAGGCAGGTGCAGATTTCAAGCATCCCAGAAGAAGTTATTCCAATTTATTCCATGTTTGGGGATGATCTAACAATTATGTTGGAAGCCTCGTCAATTAATATGGAAGAGATTAAAGCTCTCATGGACAAATTTTCCTTAATATCAGATATGGTAGTCAACTGGGCAGTAAGACGCAAGGCTGGTGGATTCACTCTAATGGGGATAGGCCACCAGAATTACCAAAAGTAAAATGGCTCCCACATGAGGCGCCAATTAGAGTATTGGGGGTAGTCCTCACAACACAAGGGAAGCCAAATACTAATGATCTATGGATCTTCACTCCGTCTATGAAAAAAATGAAACAATGAAAAAAACAACATACATCTCTATTTGGCAGGGCTCTTTTATTCAATAATGTGGTTTTGGCATCTATATGGTATAAGTCAGCTGTATGGTCTCTAGGCAAAGAACTTGCAAAGGACCTTAAGAAACAGATAACGGTCTTCCTTTGGAGAGGGGATCATGAGTCATAACATCTGATTCCCAGGGTAGCATGGCACGTTATGATTCAGCCAAAAATTAAAGGGGGGTTAGGTCTTCTGGATCCGTTAATCCAATGTCAAGCGTTGACACTTCAATGGTTGAAAAGACTGATCATGAAAATGGATCTTCCATGATAAATTTTAGCTCTGGAACAAATTCGTCGATTGGCGCCTTCTACAATCAAAGAAGTTCATCCTCTTACCTGGATAGAGGATAGATATTGGAGCATTCCTCGTCCACGTTTGCAATCCAACTAGGAAGGAGTTAAGGGGGAGATCATAAAAGATCTTGTTCTTGATAATTTCTGGGCCAAAGTTAATAAAAACATGGCGTAAGCTTCCTCTCCCTAATAAATCAGTTCCTTCTAGATATGAGGAAATTCTCAGGCAACCCATTTTTTGTAACCAATGGATAATTAGGCCTAATGGGCAGATGTTTATAAGTTCTGCTCCTCCTTGGTCCACTTGGGTTAAGTCAGGGGTGGTGAGGATTAAGGATTTTTGGGATCCAGTAAATAAGAATTGGGAATCAGCGATGAATATATAAAAAAAAAAAGATTAAATATGTAAGAAATCTAAATGATAATCTGGATCTAAAAGAAGGGGCCGGTTTTCTTGGAAGCTGACTGGGTTTGCGCTTTTCAACCAGATGGGACTCAAGTAGTAGGACAAATAATTAATGAGCACTTGCAAGGAGCTATGGTTAATATCTGTCAATTTCATAAAGATTACTCTCTTGTGCAGGGTCAACAAGACAAGGTTTCTTTTTTTTCCCACACTATGATGTACAGGATTAGGGTATTGTATTGCTCATCAACTAAGGGTTGGAGGGTGTATTGTCCCCATCTTCCTATCCCTGACCTTCCTCTTGACCCGGCGGAATGGTTATGGAGATCAAACAGGAGGTGCAAACCACAAAAGATACAATCGTTGACAGTCAAAGCATTGTACCGTCTACTTCACCCTAGAGTGGATGTTTTTGCTATTCTGCAGGAAAGATGGAGCCGTCATCTTAATATATATATATAGTCACTTAGATCAGTTAAGTGGTGTCATAAAGTTAAGGAAAGACCGGCGAAATTTGCATCTCTACAATGGCAGATTTCACACAGATGCCTCCCAACTAATGATTGGTTAATTGATCATTTTTCACTAGAGCAACGTGGATTGGCTCTTCCTTGGTGCCAAGTCTGTATCTCTGCATTTCCAAGTAGGAAAATCAGAGAGACTATTGAGCATATTTTCTTGCAATGTTCAGGGTCGCGACTATTGTGGAGGCGTTGGGATTATATCAGGAGAAAATTAACGGGTCTGGACTGGCCGTGGGATTGGCGTGCATTACTTCTGGGTCAATGGTGTCCAGTGATGTTTACCTTAACTGACTTTCAACTTAACTTGTTCAATCTGGAAAGAAAGGCTATTTTATGGGTGTTATGGTACAAAAGATGTGTACTAACATGGGAGGAGGTAAAAATGGAAGGAAAAGAAGTAGCGGATTTAATTGTGCAATTTATTCAAACTGAAATCCAGGCACATTGGAACAAAACCAAGTCTGAACTGAAAACACTCTCACAAAAAAAAAAATATTAAACAGAAAATTGTAAGATTCCAAACGAGTTGGCTGGGGGATGCCTCAGGGGAGAAACTGGGGGATGTATCATGGCCAGGTGGAGAGGGGGAGGAAGTCCCATTTAAAAGGGACTATCTGATTACTTTCCAGAACTGGTTTGACATCAGCCCAGGAGCTTCATTGAGATCTCCAAATCTTTTTCCAGACCCCTTCCCCCCATCTGCACTTTCTCTGGTGGAGTTGCAATGGTTTGGTATTGGAGATTCTTAAACCACCAGTAGCTACGGCATTCTCAGGCCCCCTCTGACACGGATGAATACAGCCCCACGCGGCAGCCCGATTCGGTCACCGCATTAACGGCCTAAGAATGTGGAGGTACTGGTGGTTTAAGTTTTGTGCAGCTAGCTTTTAGTTGTTTAATCTGGCAGGCTTTTTTCGAGCCTGAAGAGGCGGCACATTCTGAAGCTGGAACGATTTTGAGTCTATTAATGATGATGTAATCTAGGGACGCTGGACCCGGTTTCCAGCAGGTGAAGCTCCCCACCAATAGATGGAGTGGCTCAACAGGCAGAACCTCAATTCTGGTGGTTCTCTTATCACTGCCAGGATAGAGGTTCTGTTCCAAAGCCTTATCTTAAAAAAAAAAAAAAAAAAAAAAAAAAAAAAAAAAAAAAAAAGGACTCCATCTGGTCACTCATTTTGCGATTTTGTGATTTTTGAGGGCCTAGTGTGAGCAAAACAAAAACTGAGTTGCAGGCGGGGCACTCTAGAATAATAGAAAGTTCTCTCGAAAGGGTTGTTTTTTTTTAGTTTTTACCTTTGCCACTTCAGAAATGAGGGACAACGCCAGTCCCCAAAGAATTCGGAGGCCGGGCCCGACAACGGCTGCCATTGATAAATCTAATCGGCGGTGGTCATTTCGTTTCGGCCTCCTGAAAGGTTGGAGGCCCGTTCTTTGGCTTAGCCCAAATTGTTGTAGAGGCTGGCTGCTAGGGATCTGACAGTTCTGCCAGCACCTGCCCATTTGATCATCCCTATGTGTTGCCTAACCGGTCCCCTATGAGACACCCTCCCACCCTTACTCATCATCACGATCCCTAGCGCATCCCTACGCACAAGGTCCTACCTGAGTATACCCAGGATCGTCACCCATTCGAAAGGGTTTCTGAGTGTGGTGTCTGACAGCTCTTAAAGTGGTTTCCAGGAGGCAACTCCAAGAGTAAGCGGAGCGATGCTGGACTCTCGGGATTTCGGAAGCCGAGAATGGTGAAGCGAGAGGCACAAGCATATGGCTGATGAGGAGAAGGTATGGAAACGAAAGGCCATCTTGTACCAACCAGTATCTATGCTTGCAGAGCTCTCCTGTATTAGGAGTAGTGGTGGGTAGTTAGGTGAATTTGAGCGAAGAATATAGCTTAGTTAAAAAAAAAAACAAAAAAAAAAAAGGAAAGAAACTTTAAGAAAGGGATAATTATTAATTAGCAGATAGAGCTTTTGACGTCACCAGCGGCATTGTCGATAGGCGAGATAGGATCTGCCACTTGTAGTCTGGGCCCAGAGCGCCAGATAGGATGTCTACATTGGTTCTTTGTTGATGATGATGAGACTATTCCACATTGTCCCGTAAGGGGGAAAAAAAAAAAAAGGGCAATGGCTCGTGGGTCACAACCCACGTTTCCAATAGGCAAAAAAAACACTTGTGGGCAGGTCCATCCCCGCCGCAGTGCGAAAAGGCAAAAATAACATTGGGCGTCGTTTCAGACATCAGTCCTGATTGAAATATGCACTTTTGTCATTTTAGGCAGCTTTTTTTTTTTTTTTTTTTTTCACGCATGGCCTAGACATCTCCGCCGTGACCCACCTCGGCTGTAGTCTAGACATCCTGGCCGTGGCCCAGCCAGGCCCTGGCCTAGACATCTCGGCCATGGCGCAGCCTGGCTGTAGCTAGACATCTTGGCCAAAGCCTCAAGGGAAAAAAAAAAAAAAAGCCGCCCAAGGCCGCGACAGTAGGATGGTCACATCATGCGGCCGAAAATGGCTGCACCGAAATGAGCATGGCCCCAGCACAAAGATGACAGGCATAAATCGAGAAAGGGTCCTAATTTTTACTTGGGATTTTTTACTTTCCGTTTCCCTTTGATCCGATGGACTAGGACTCCGGTCCGTGGCCGAGGGCCCACTAGCAAAGAGGATAGGATCAAGCTCGTGAATCTGGATGTGTTTTATGGAGAGGTGCAGAAAAGCAGTTCAATCTCGATTTCCTGCACCTCTCCACAATTAGGTCCAGCTTCAGGCATTCGATCCTATCATGTTTGCTAGTGGGACCACGCCCGGTGAGTGCCCGCGAGGGCACTACAAATGCTAAACCAACGGACAAAAAAAAAAAAGAAAAAAAAAAAAGAAAAAAAAAAGGAACTGGGAGCTGCAGCTCCCAGAGTTCGTGACAGGCGCCCGTTTCTACGGGCAGCCTGTAACTGTTTTAGGTGTATTCTTCTTTTTTTTCTTTTTCCCTTTTCCTTTTTTTCCTTTTCTTCTTTAGTTGTTAGATTCCCTCCCCCCAATTCTTGTGGCAAGGAGGAGAGAGCTCCCCTATGGCTGTGGCTCCATGTGGTGCTGTATCTCGCCATGTTCCGGCGGAAGATGCATCTGGTGAATGCAACTGCTTAGGGCTTGGCCCTACCACTATGGGCGAACTTCTTTCTAGGCCTGCTCACACCGGGGAGAGAAAAAGAAAAAAAAAGAAAAAGAAAAGAAAAAGAAAAAGAAAAAGAAAAAGAAATTTGCTGAATACTAACTGAGGCCCTCATAAGCCTGCCAGGTAATGTCTTTTTTGCCTTTTGGAACTCCGAGGACGTCAATTTCGCTACTTTGTGTTTTTTTTGCCATTATGAACTAAAAAAATGACCTTTCCCCCCAAAAAATTTTAATTAGCAGATACCCCCCACCAGAAACCCTTTGGATTGGTTGCCCCAGACAGGGCAGGTCACGTAGTCCGGCCCCCAATCCGAAGAACTCCCTTCAGGCTATGAATTGTTTTCATGGGACGCTGGACCCTTTGCAAGGATGACACACATAAATCGAGAGACTGTTTTCATGGGACGCTGGACCCGGTTTCCAGCAAGTGTCGGCAACTGTCACTGCCAGGACCGCTAGGAGTACATGCTGGTATCATCACTCCTGAGTCCTAACTGGTTTTTTTTTTGTTTTTTTTTTTTTCAGACTCTAGTGTTGCTTGTCTTCGAAGAAAAAGAAAAACAAAAAGAAAAAAGTTGGAATTGACAGCTTGGTCTTTTTTCCTTTTTTTTTGTTGGGCAGGTTGGTCAAGGGCAAGTCAACGAGGAAACAGAACATGAAAACAGAATATGAACATATCAAATCGAATCTGGAAGCACTGTACGAAAAAAGAAAAAAGAAAAAAAAAGGAAAAAAAGAAATGGAAGGAGCCAGTTTGGATGGAGAAGAATTCACTGAAGTCATAAGACAACACGTCCAAATGAAAATAAAGGCAAAATCGGAAGCGGTCAAAACAACATTGGAATGATTGGATTCATATCACGAACATAAAGACATTATTAAGGGGGAAATCATGGTACCTCGTGGTACCACCCCAAAAATCGTGGTACCTCGTGGTACCGTCCCGAGGTTATGGAAATAAAAAGGGGGTAAGTTCGGTAGAGTCACAAAAAAAATGAGTTATAATTGCACTATGGGGCAAGATGCAGATTGCCATTGCAATTCGGGCACCCTACCTGGCCAGAAAGCTGGGTTGTATACATTGCCTGAACTGCAATTTGAAACTGTATCTTGGCCCATAGCGCAATTATAACTCGTTTGCCTTTTTTTTTTTTTTTTTTTTTTTTACATTGGCATTGGGGATTCTATCTATTGCATACCCCGGGCTTGTACAATGGGACACTGGACCCGGTTTCCAGAAGATGATGCTCCCCCCAAATGGACCAGAGCAGTCCTCACCAGGGCCACTATCGAGGGATGTTCACATCACCCAAAGTAGTAGCCCTGACAGAATTCTCTGGAGCAAGAACTCAGATGGCCATATGCCCAACAAACTTTACATTGCAATGATGTATCCAAGGGATGATGGACCTGGTTTCCAGCAGGTGCTGCTCCCCACCAATAGATGGAGCCTCCCCGGCGGTGCTAGAGGTGTCTGCTCATATCAGCACACCTAGCATCGGACTGGGTTGTTAGAAAAGGAAGAGAAAAAAAAAAAAAAGGTGCCAAAATAAAGTTTAAAAATAAATAAATCTAGTAGATAAGAATTTCGGGCTTTCGAGCAGGTGATGCTCCCCACCAATAGATGGAGCTTTAAAAAAAAAAAAAAAAACTGTGGACATCAGTTAACCCCTTTTTTTGGGGGAGGGAGGGAGCGGGGGGGAAACAACCTGAGTGAATGCTTGGACGTCAGTTAACCTTGAAACCAGACAGGGATGACTACTTTGGCTGTGCAGGGATGACGCAAACCTTTTTTTTTGGTAGAAAAACCCTTTTGCAGGCCCTCTATCCCAGTGGTGGTGAGAGAACTGCCCGGATTGAGGCCTTAGTTAGCAAGCTGCTCCATCTATTGGTGGGCAGTGGCGCGCGCTGGAAACCGGGTCCATCGTCCCTTAGGGGCTCGTTCGACACTCCTTGGGGCGTCCTCGGAGCCCGAGGAAAAATTCCTTTTAGTCAAAAGGAAATTTGGGCCCTTCGTTCCACCTGTCCTTGCGGACGTCGCCCAAGGACGTTTCCTTGGAGCGATGTCAGAAAAGAAAGAAGGAAAAAACAAAAAAACAAATGTGCTTAAGGCCTTCAGCCAATTCGGTGCCGCCACGATCCAGATTCTCGGTTGTAACGTCTCTCTACGCGTGTGCCCGCTCCTTTCCGTGAAACACGGATTCCTTTTGCCCAAGGGACCTCGTGAGGTCCCTTGGGCAAAAGGGAGAAATGGCTGGGGAATCCTCGGAGCCCGAGGAATTTCCTTCGGAGTGTTTTCACTTTTTTTTTCCCGACTGCAACCCCGAGGATAAGTGGAACGAACAATTCCTTGGGGACTTTACGCGCCCGAGGAGTGTCGAACGAGCCCCTTAGATACATCATGGCGTACAGCATGATCAGTTTTGTTGCGCCCGGATGTAGCCTTTACTCTTCCTACCCTGTTAAAAAAAAGAGAAAACAAGGGTGCGGTCATGGTTTGAGTTTCAAAATCCATTCCGACTCGGGTTTCTGCAGTCTGGTCAGGGCCCGAGTTTCAAATGCAGTTGAAACTCCGCTTTGCAGAAAGTCGCACCGTGGAGTTTGTAACTGCAGTTCTGCCAGGCACGTGGTCGAGGTTTTTACTTTTTTTCTTTTTTTTTCCGGGTGTGGCCGAGGCATTTTGATGAGATATGTATATATCTTCGCGTGGCTCGGCCACGGCCAAGACGCCTCGGCCACACCTGAGCTAAAAAAAAAAAGAAAAAAAAGAAAAGAGCATCTTGTCCCGTGGTCGAGCCACGGCCGAGATTAAAAAAAAAAAAAAAAAAAAAAAA